>WHYT01016013.1:88605-102570 GCA_009806455.1 Tetrax tetrax
AGAAAAAAAAAATGTTTTTTTTTTTTTTTTTTTTTTTTTTTTTTTGCTGTTATAATCTGATGCAGGACTAGAAATAGATAACACCTTTATAAGAGACTAAACAAAAAAGTGAGGTACAATATGAGCATCTCTGGTATTCTATAATATATATACATGGTGACAAAATGATCAGAATTTTATTTCATTGATTTTCTCCTGTAATCAATCCATCCCTCATCTCCTTCCCATTAAAAAGAAAATAGAACTATTTCCCTCATATGAAGACAAATTCCTTTGTGAACTGATGTGACATTAGATTGATAAAGTCCAAGTGGGCTGAGTACAGTAACATTGTTAGATGAAGAAAACTTTATTTTATTAATTATGTTACAAAAACAATGAGTAAAAATCCTTTCTACGAAATACTGACTGTATCTGGAATGTGAATATTTGCTACAGTTTGCTGAGTAACCTACAGAAAACTGAATGAGTCTAACAAGTTAAGTTTAATAGTAGAGCTATTTGAGCTATACTTCAGCTGAGAGAGGTCTGCATCGATCATTATTCTCTTCACATCTGTTGCTATTCTCAGCAGTGAGACCCAATGACCCAGCAGGCTGTCTCCTTCAGATGCCTGGAAAATTAGCCATTGCTTCAGAATTTGCCCTTTAAATTTACAGTGAGCAGACTTTATCCTACCACTAAGCCCATTGATTTAAAAAGATGGTTTTGTGGTACTGGAGAATATAAAAATGCCAAAACAATTCTGTAGTATTTAAGATCTACCTCTCAGGTTAGTCACAATGTCAGATACTTAGTAGTCAGCTCTAGTTTCTCACAGAAATTCCTGAGAGACCAGTTTAACTGACAATGATTTGAAGTCTTTTTTTCCCTCTTTCTGGTATCTTTGTGTTGGAATTGTGTCAGCAAAATGTATCTTCCAAATCAATTCATCCACAGCAGTTATTACTCAGCCACATTCACAGAGTGAGTAACAGTTGCTTGTAGCATCATTTGTCACCCTTTGAACTCCCGTTCTCCCTTTGACTCAACTGTCATTCCAAAATGGGGAACTGAAACTTCCTGCTAAAAAACAGCTGTAAGACATGATAAACTGCTCCATCCAACTCATGAAGGGAGCAAAATGAACCTTTTCACTAATGTCAGCAGGGAGGATTCTCTTCTCTGTTTTGTTAGGCTAAACTAACTAGTTCTGCCTCTCAGCTCCCACTCCGGTTGAGTCTGGACGGGCTTTGATGTAACAGAGAACAGAATTTGACCTGGAGATATTTACATGACAGACATCACATCAGTAACGATTGAAAATCTGTAACTGAGGCCTGAGTATCAGAAAATATATATTGAATTTCTGTGTGCCTGCTCCTGCTACTTAATCCTGGCAATAACTACGGTGACCATTGCAGAATAATGCCCACAGAGGTCAAATGCAATACAGCCTGTGCATCAGAAAGCAATGACTAATTTAACCCTTCTCAAGCTGCTTTTTGTAATTTCTCATAATTAAAGAAACAACATATATAGGTATTTTTTAATGTAGCATATTATGCTGCAGATAGTACACAAATTAGTTTGAAGTAGTCTATGTAAACAAAATACTGTGTTTTATGATATAAGACATCTCAGCGTCAAATATCCAGTCTGCATTACAATTGCCATATCATCATATAGCACGCATTACCAGCTAAAGGACTTTGGTACTGTTTAATCTCCAATAAAAGTATTTACCAATGTCTTCTGTCCCATTAATCCAAGCAATTCATATTCACTCCAGATTTCTCTGTATAAAGCAGCAGTGTCTGCCTGTCTAAAGGGTTTAAGCTTATATGCAATAAAACAATATTGTGTTTCACTCTGAAAAGTTATGCTATCTGGGGGATTATGGAAGTACTGCAAGTGGCACCAACCATCAAATAAATTCCAAGGGGGAAGAGGAGGATTTGTCCTTTATTTTCCTGTATGAAATACAAAATAAAAAAAAAGAATCCTTCCATTCCTTCCCTCCCAACTTTGTCTTTCACAAGCTCTAATCCTCTCTTGGGTTTTCTCCAAAGGTTTTATGGGCCACTGTATGAAACATGCTGTCATACTGATCACTGCAAGATGACACTTTAAAAATATAAATCCAGAGAGAGCGTGATAACCTTCATTGTCAAATGGAAGGCAAAAAGGCAGCAAATGCACTCAAGCGATTCTTTAAAGCTAAGGAAGAAGGTGACAGAAAGACTGAAGAGCTTGTCAGCCTGGGCTGCAAGCTCAAGTAGTTGGAAGGAGTAAAAGAAGTCTAACACAATTATTTTCAGAATTTAAAATATTGTAGATGCTTATGACATTGTGTCTAAAGGAAATCTTCAATTAAGAACTTCCTTTATTTAACAAGCAATAAACAAAGAAGAATGAATTAAACTGGTATAGGCTATTACATGTCATCACCACCCTCAAACTGCAGTTTGTCTTAGAGTCAAAAAAGTCAGGCTCTTCAGAATTCTTTTTTAATGTGGGAAGTAAGACAAAACTATGTTAGCAGTCTTGGATAACAGTGTGGGGGGAAAGCCCAGAGAACAAACCAAACAAATGGATCATCTTCTCTGTTAGAGTATGTTGGCCTGAAGCAAAAGTCACATTGCTGCAAGACAAAGAGAATCAGCCCATGACATATGAACATCACAGCAGTGTTTATATGAACTGGAAAAATGAATGCTAAAATAAAAGCAATGAAAAATATATACCGTTTTTTTATGAAACTAATAAATTTACTTAATTTTCATTGAAATTTCCTTTGTTTTCCTTTTTCTCTTTCCTGATTTAGACCCTCTAGGCAAGTAATATATAATATTTAATGGGATCTGTGTTAATGCTAATTGTTTTCATAGCAACTGTGATCTTTAAACTGATTTGGTTTCTATTGCTTGGTTTATTAGTTTAATATGAGTTAATTCTCCTTTTGGGTATTTCTCTTAAACTATATAATCCTCAGATGAATGAAGTTATGTCTTTTGAAGTTGAAAATCTAGCCCCAAGTGAATGAGGGAACTAATTTTCAATCAGCAGCTTTATAGGTCATTTTTGTCCCAGCTTTAGTCACAATGGTGGATGTATAAGGAAATAGTTCTTTCTCAGTACACCACCTCAGTCCTAAACTCCAAGGGAAAAAAAAAAAAAACAAAACCAAAACCAACCAAGTACTGGCACAAAAGAAAGTCTAAAGCAGTTTCCATTCACCTATCAACAAGCATCTTTTTGTCTGTTCCCAAGGGTGGATGCAACTATCCAGGCAGTGGGCATCTGCTTTCATATCAAGTGTGCTTAGGGAAAAGGGAAGAACCACCCCACATCACAATCCCAGAGAAATCCACCTCAGCTCTTCCATGTGTTTATTTACAGTGTCATCCTTTCATCAGTTTTCAAAAAGCTATGATTTTCTATTTGATGGCCATATTTGGCTACTCCATAATACATTCATAAAGAGAAATATCAGGGCATGTGTATTCCAGTACCAGGTATATATTTTGCTCATCTTTTTTTTCTGAACAGGTAATTGACTCTGACAAGAGCCTGCCAACGTAATAGATGATCCTGTTCAAACTCCCTCCACTCCCACAGTCTGAATCAAACCAATGAGCCTTGGTAATGACTACAGAAATAAATGAAAAACCCATCAGATAGACAGAAATCTTCTGACCTTCTTTGAAACATGGCTCCCCATGCAGTCAATGGGTTTATCACTTATCACTCACTTTGTATCATTGGATAGACCTCAGACTCCAGATACACCAAACAGAATAACATCTGAGGATGGGAATGGTTTTTTTTTGCCAATAGCAACTATTTAGCTAAATGCGAGATTTCAAATATAATGGCTGTTGTAATTAAAAAAAAAAAAAAGTCATACCTGAGCTTTCAGTAGACTTTTTTTGTCTTTAAGCAAGGATAACATTGTAGAAAACTTCAGACTAAGCAAATCTCACTTGACTCAAGTATTGCTCATCTATGATCGAACGTATATTTTGAAAACAAATTCCAGAGGATTAGAAGTCTGAACTGAACTTATGTTATAAAAACTGTACTTTAACAGGGGATCTGCTTTTCTGGTTTGATTATCAGCATTGTAAATGCATCCAGAAAGCATCAGCTTTGGTCCCAGAAGCTTTTCCAACTTTGTTCAAAGGTTGGAATAGGGAGAAAAAGGGGCATTTTAAGACACTCTTAAAAGCAAAAATAGAATTTAAACAACCATTCCCAGCATTGTTTTCTTATATTTTGAAAGAGAACTAAGTTACAGCTACAATGGAAATAATATCTTTAAAAATAACCATTACAGATTTTACAGTGCAACAGCTTTAACTAAAATCTACATGGATTAAGCATTTGACAATTTATTCCACCTCCATAAACCAAATTAGTTGTGTCCCATGTAGGGCAAGCATTTGAAATTAAGCTTAATTCTCTGTTTCCCAATTTCTCTGTTCTTTATGAGGCTCAACCAGAAACAACAGAGGAGATGACATCTCATAATCTGTAAAGCTGCAGGAGTAGATAGCTTTCCTTAGCATTACTGATTCAGCATTGCATTTACAAATTAATGCTTCTACTCCCTAGAAATACATCTCCATTCAATTCAGTTCTGTTAATCAAGCATGTTAGACATCAAGCAAGTAACATACAAAAACAGGCCTTTTTCACGTTAGAAACTACTTCAACATCAGCCATCAATCTATAAAGAAAATAAAACCCAAAAGTTATCAGTCTTCCTCTCCCAAAGCAGGAGATTCCAAGTGCCTCACACAAACATTGGGACGTAGGACATTTGGATGTACTAGTGAAAAAATATGATTATCTACTTTTCCCTAGTCCTTCAAAGCAAGACAGAGGGAAAATTACCTGCCCAGTCATGCTGTTAGTGCCTATTCTTCCAAAAGGACTTTTGTTCTATGAAACTTCACTGTTTCTTTTCTCTTCTTAGGATAATGGAGAAGTTCTATGAGAACAGCGTTCCTACAAATCAACCACAAGAATGCCTGCAAGCAGCTCAGTGCCTTGCTGCAGTGTGACCATGGGAAGGATTGAAGGTTCTTTCCAGCTTCCAGGAGAGAGCTATAAAATGTAATGAAATTTTCCCTTTGGTGAGGGATTCAGTGATCCCATGGAGTCCTAATGATTCTTACTGCTACTGCTCTTTCCCTGCAGCCTGAGATACAACAGTACAGTTGCTGAGAGGAGGAGGTAAGGACTAAAGTAATGAAGACCACGAAGAACACACATAAAGATCAACAGTATACCTGATGTTTTAAAAAGATTTTTGGTTGACTAGGCTTTTGCTATCTCTAAACTCATCAAACTATAGGTATCATTTAAGACCCGAAAAGTGTTTCCGGTAATTAGAATAATATAGCTGTATAAATCATGCTGTCATATAACCACATTATCCTTTTATTTGGATATCCTCTATTTGTCTCATCTGGCATTCAACTACTATTTTGCTGTACTTTGTTGAGGAAGCTACATGCTGGGTTCTTGTCTATGCATAAAATGAATGAAGGTAAAACAGAAAAGCATTCAAAATACTGTACTAATACAGTGAAGTAAAAGGGAAAATTTGAAAGCCCTTGTAGACAGCATGGAAATGATCCTACATGTCGATTCATGGATGATGTGTGTGAAAAAGAATATAGTTGATACCAGTGTTTTCAAATCTCCCAGCTCAGCTAAAATATGATCTGACAACACAGTAACTGACAAACTTAGAGCAACAAACTTCTCAGACTGAATACACAATAGACAGTTCAAGTGATAAGATGATTTAAACAACCAAATCCTGTTGTTTCAAAAAAGAAACCCTAAGTACCTTATTAATTTTAATTTTATAGCTCTAGCAGATATTTTATTTCCACAGATTAGCTTATCACTAAGGCACTAGCATCACTAAAATGTTATTAAAAACAAGTATTTTTTTTAAATTCCAAAATAGTGTAGTTTCCAAAACTGAAGCAGAGCTCTGCTATACATATAATTTTATTGTAACTTTGGAGCACTACAGAAATCACACTAGTGGCCTTGAAACTAAGCTAGTTTTCTACTTTTTTTGGTGTTTATTTTGTGGTTGTTGCTTCTGTCTGATCACTTTTGAAATATTCTGATATTTTGATCATTTTCAAAGTATCTTCAGATTTTGACAAGGAGGTCATGGAAGAAATAGGGTATTCTTTATGTTATTAAAATCCACCCAGATTTTTATAGCCATCAAAACTGTCATTTAAAGTCCTTGTTTAGTGTGATTAGATAGAGATGCTGCTAAAATTACTCTTTGCCCAATAAAAACAGAGCATACTTTTGAGAACTCACTTCTGTATGGCATCTGAGTTTCTAGAAAAGACACAGACAAACTAACTTCATATTTAGCAACTATCACCTAACTGTCACCTAGACTATGATTTCAATATTGTATTAATATTAGTAATGCGCCATTAGTGACATTTTTGTGGACCAAAGATTTATATCTTAACAAAAAAAAAGGTCACCATGGGATCAACAGGAGGCTTCTGGCTCCATGCTGCCTTCTGGAGCGCAGTACCTCTTGCTCCTGTCCCCCACTCTCAATTAGTAGTCTACCTTCTTGGGAGAAATTTACTTACTTTTTAAAAAATATAGATAGATGTTGTTAACATCTGCACCTTATACATTATGACATGTTTAGTTGAAACCTTTTAAAGTTTAATGATCCTACTGTTGCAAAATTTCTGGTAAAAGCATTCATATTCCAAATCCTTCACAAAACAATGCTTTACTGTTGATTTCCTATCCATTCTCATTCACTATATGACATGAAGGATTCTACTGTATGCCTTAGAGACAATACTTTATTGGATAGCAATGTTACAGAACACAAACGAGTCTCTCATGGGAACTTGTGTATACAGTAATAGTGGACTTTTTTTTTCTTCTCCCACTAAAATATTATAGTCTCCAATAACACCAAGAGCAGAGATATACTAAGAAAAAAAAGAAAAATGCAATTACAGTCAGTAGTGTTTAGGTTTTTTAATAAGGTGGCCAGATCAGTAAACAAAAAAGGCAGTAAGAGTTAGGGAACAGTAAAAATATTAGCCTGGGGGCAAATAAGTGAAACTAAGAATGTGTTACATAGAATCACAATATTGCTCTCTCCATGGGTCAGACACTGGACCTGGAAGATTTTGTAGATAAATCTTTGAATTGCATGTGTGGTTGGAGAAATCAGGACTGAAATTAATTCAAAATAGTTGGCTTGTGTTTTTTTAACCAAACTGCATTTTTCAGTACTGCACATCTAGGGAACTAATGAAGTTTTCAAAGCAGGCTTCAGCATTCTCAGCTCTGCTGCTGAAATGCTGTATAAATTTTAGAAGTCACTAATTCCATCATCTGTCTCAGTTTATCTACCAAACAACAAGTATATTAAAATATTCCAAATCTTTTCTTTTCCTACTGAAGAGGAGTGAGGTGAAGAGGAAATGTCATACATCCAAAAGGTGATACAGCTAGTGAGTACAGTGACTTTCCTGTCCAATGGTTATTCATATTAAAAAGAATGCAGATTGTAAAAATGTTGCTGGGTGAACCTTTGAAAAATGGTGATGCTGACTTTTTTTTTTTGTCTTCTAGAGAGTGTCTCTGCTTTACAGCAGCAAATCAACATCTCCTTCAGTTTCAGAAGACCCCCAAAATAATCAGTTTCTCTCATTTATGTCACTAGTGAAAATGTTTACAATTATAGACTGTTTGTTCAGGATGTCCTGTTACATCAACTGGATATTATTGTTTGTTTTCCAAGAACAAACAGTACAGGGGACTGAATGCTCAGTGCATGAGCAGTCTTTGGGGTTTAGTGTAGATACAATCAAAAGATCTAAGCTGCTTCTTTGCTAAAGTGAATGTCTTTGACAGTGGCTCATCTGTTTCATAATAAAGGCATTCCGAATAGTAAGGCTCTGGAAAAATCCTGTACTGTGACAAATTTCAATTAGGTTAATTACATTCTGCTTCCCTAAATTCCCTCTGCAGTTTCAGATGGAGACAGCTTTCTTAATTTCCTTTCCTAGCATGTTGTGTACTGTTGCTGTGTTTCAGTAAGTAGCTGCCACATTACACCCAATATGTGGCTGATCTAATCCCTTCTTCTTCAGTAGCTGCACAGTGTGAATTTTGCCTTAGTACACTGGGAAACCTTCTGTCTTAGGTAAGAGGAAAGGACAGATTCCTTTCGTTCTTTACATTTCTGAAGTCATGTAAAAGGACTTAAGTGAAAGTGAAAATCTATCCCTGAACCCTTTTTCCGTGGAATAGTTGAGCTGAAGAAAATAAATCTGTGTGCATGCATGCGTGTGGTAGTGCTGAAGAAACAACACAAGGTCAGTCAAAAATTTTGACATGCATTTTCTTGAATTTTATCTTTCTTTGAGATGGTTTTTCTCTGTCCTTTTCTTGCAAAGGGGATTTTTTTTTTTTTTTTCCTGTATCAGTGTGAAACAAGAACTTGATCTTACTGTAGGGTATACGCACAACTTACTAAAAACAGCTGCAAAACTCCATTTCAACTCTTCTGTGTTATCTATGCTCTGTGTGTGTTGTGGCAATCCCCATTCTATGCACAGTTTCATCCTTCTCTACTAGCACCTTTTGTGGGTGGTACAACATCATTAGGATCAAGGCTAAAGGTATGTTGAAATAAAGTGGGATTGTACATCATTATTCACACAAAAAATTGGTGTGCTTTATAACATGGTTGACTCAGGGGCACAATCAGCAGTTCCTGATTTTGATTCTGAATGCTAAGTGAAAAAGTATTTTTTTTTTTCTCAAACATAATTCTTAGAGCATTATATTTGGTGAACTTAAAGGTCTTTAAGGCATGAAAAACCCTGAAAAATCCAACCTACTCCCTCTATCCACTCTAACCTGAATTTATAGATGACAGTGTTTTATGTTCTGCTTGATTCTTTTGACATGTAAATAACTATTTTAAGTTAAAAAGAAGTACATCGAGCAATCTTTGACATTTCTTTTAAAAAGTAGACGATATGGATAGAAAACATAGTCTGAGGTATTACACAATACATGGCAGATAAGACAAGAAAATTTTCTGTGACTAGGCTGAAATTTACACATTATTTTAGTAACTCATCAAAACATCAGCAAATCAGGCAACATAAGGGCAATGTTCAGATTCTGATGTAAGGAGTGGATCCCAACTTGTACCTAGCCACAGACAGTAATATGATTTGATGATTTCTGTGATGTAATCATAATTGCAGCTTATGAAACTTCCAAAAAGAACAATGAAAATGTTTGATTTGGATTTGGGAGGCTGGAATACAGATGGTTCAGATTCCAGGTCATACAGTTTGCTTTGCTTTTAAAATATTGGGGCACAGTTACATATTCATATGCAACTGTGCCCCAACAATTGTGATTAATGTTTCAATCCTGTCAGGAACTAGAATTGATATTTTACCCATTAAAGAAAAAAAATAACAATGATCTTATTTGAGGCATTGTTACGAATGGTGACAATGTATTTATTGTAACCCCTCTGTCATTTTTTTTTTGAAACTTGAAATTTATCCATTAGTTCAATAATTGAGAATGGGTCAGTGATCTTATAGAGCAACAGAGACAATTAGCTGTCCTAGTATGAGTTCTGGATGGGAATTAAACCTACAGGAATTAAACCTACAGGAATTAAACCAGTGTAGGCTTATCCTGTTAATGCACAAACTGTTCTACTTTTTCTTGGCTTCTTAACCTCATTGTACAAAATAACCTATCTAACCACTACTATTTGCCTTATTAACTAGGAAACTTGTGAAGAGTGTAAGAAAATTATTGGTAGAAAGAGAAAATTAGTTTTTTAAAGAAAGAGAAAGTGGTTAAAAAAAAGGATTAAAATTTCTCATTCCATTACTCTTTTTCTTCTCCAAAACAAAGCTATTAACTTAACATCAATCATTTTTAGCAGCAGAGACAGGAAATTATTTTGGACCTTTTTAATACAAGTAAAGAGTTCCAATATGAGTTTTTTTCATATGATTATCATAGTTTTGTCTTAGAGTAACAAGAGTGAAAAAGACTGAATCCTGTTTAAATATCTCAGTACCAAACTACTCATTTGTGAATAATAAGGAAAGAAGATGTAATAAATTTCCTTACTCTTTCTACTTTAGCAATTCACTCATACAGGCTCTTCATTCCAAACCCTGAGTGTTCACACTCTGTTTCTTATACAGCTTCAAGCTTAGAAAAGACTATACGTTGTTTTTTGTTTTGGTTTGGTTTGGTTTGGGTTGGGGTTTTGTTTGTTTGTTTGTTTTTGCGTTTTTGGTTTTGCTTTTTTTTTTTTCCTTCAACAAGAATACCAAAATCTGTTCCTTGGGTCTTGGGAAGGACCATTTTCTGCAGGAAAAGGTAAAAATGTAAGAGTTTAATTAGAAAGTTGCCCACTATTTGCATTAGCATAATGGACAGTTATGGGAACAAGTAAGAAATGCCAAACAACAACAACAACAAAACATTTAGAAGAAAGACAGTTCTGATTTTTTAATTTTGTCCCATTAATTTAAAAGTAGGTTTCATATTTAAATTTTGACCAAAAAATTTGTCCTTTATACATTTATGTTTTGTTGTGTACTTGAAAAATATCCTATTACCAAAGAGAAAATTGAATAGTTTAGAAATTGTTTAACTTATGTATTAGTAAAAATTGAATAGTTTAGAAATTGTTTAACTTATGTATTAGTAAAAAATATCTCATAATTTTAAACAGTCAAAGATACTGGAGAGAAAATAGAATGATCTATCCTATATGAGAGATGACAGTAGAATTTGCTTTTTAGACAAAGCTCATCACATCGTTTGGCTGCTATTTTGCTGAAGCAGAAAGATGTTTGTGCAACAGAAGAAAGCAGGAATATAGGAGTCTCTTAATTTCATACGGAAATTATGAAATATTTCTTGCAAAATTCTGCAGACATTGTTAGTTCATTATTTTAGTTTCTAACAGAACAAAGAGTGTCCTGAGAACAGTCCAGTCTTTACATATCTCCATTAACTCTCTGCTATATTAATTAACTACATAAGAAAGGGGGGAAAATAATAAGAAAAAATTTATCTAGTGCTTTCACTTCAAATCTTGATAGGTGCAACAGCAAATAGGTACTGTCTGACACCCACATATGCTCAAGAGCGAATATGTTTTAAAATAGTAGCAATAGATAAACAAGTCAGTAGATACAGTGGTGAATTTCACATGTGTACAGCTGAAGGTTAGAAAGCTGAGAGGTGAAAATAAACTGAGAAGACCAAGAAAAGGAGTACATTGAGAAGAATAGGGTGAAAAAGTGTTTAGCTTTTCCCTCACCCTTTTTATTACACATTATACTTAAAATGCTATATTTTTATATTGACTTTTTACTGCTCACCTGTAAAAGCATGTTCATCCAGTGCCCTGGGCACTCTCAACATAATTAAATATACACTAACATTTCTGTCAATTATCCTTGTGTTCAAACCAACTCACTCCTCAGCAATGTAAATACAACAAACAAGGTAATTAACCTCCTGAAAAAAAATCCCCTTGAGGATCCTACATCAATGTCCTGTGTGCCTGGCCAACATGCATCTTTTTATGACCTCAAGAGAAAGTGTAAGACGGGTTCTGAGGAAAATGTAGGGTGGGTAAGATGTGCTACTGAGGGCTAACTGGTTTGGATTATTGCACATTGCCAAATTAAACCCTGGCACAACTGATGATCTTTTAGGCATTGGTCCTGGGAAACTGAGAGACAACTTGTATGACATCTGAAAGACCAGAGAAATAGCATAGCCTAAAATCTTTCCACAGAATTTTTTTCAGTTAAATAAGTAGGTACCAGTTTAAGAGGAAATAAGCAGCACTGAAAAAAAACATACTCAGTATTTCCAAATTTTCCTTTTAAATTAAACTGAGTTTTTCTGGTTTTCTACTTTGAAAGCAAATAAGCAAGTTTTCTTTACTCTGTGACTGGCTATGAGTAAGGTCATATTAATGGTTAAAGAAAATGCTTCTCTACTTCTCCTTCTTTAAAATTCCTTTTCAGACTTCCTCATAATTGCCATCAGCTTCATAAAGGAAATAATATTGTTATATTGATTAACAGTGGCTGCATTTTCCAATTATTGCTGTAATGAGTTTAGTGGCAATGACCCAGAAAACGGACAAAGATCTCACTTCAAAATTAATGTTAATTTGATGTAAATTGTTATTTTTTCCCTTCTCACCAGCAAATGATGATGATAGATCCCCACTGTTAATTAATCAAAACTTCTCAAAATAGAGTTCACCAGGTGGAAATAATTAGCAGTTAATTGTCTCCTGTTTGTTACTCTTCAGAGATGTAAACAACAGTCTGGATTCATTTGACAGCATTTACTAAAAAGACCTTTAATAAATAAATTAGAGCCACAAATCTTGTTGTTATGGCATGAATATAAGTGGTTATGTATTTGTTTTATGAGACAATTCAATGGACAAAGAATCGGCAATTTCCCCCTAGAAAAATAGCATTTCAGCAGGTGCAAACATGTGCCTGTTGTTTCATCTACAAGATTTCTTTCTGCTTTCAGTTTCTTGACTGAATAATTAAGTGGCAGAAAAAGACAAATGAGGAGTGTTTTAATGTGAAATCACACATAAAAAGGAGGTTTTTTGTGTCATTTGAACTTTGATGGCTGCAAAAGTTTTGTGTTTTAGAAAAAAAAGCATCATTCGCTCAGAACAGGAATTAAGTAACAGATATATAGATATCTTGATGATAATGATGAATGGTGATAATGGTGATGATTATTATTTGGAGTTAGTGGTCGAGTGTCTCTTAGGTGCCCAAATTGTGTTATGAATTTACATACACAAATTAAGCGCTTTGCTCAATTCAGAGGAAATTTTAGAATCCAACTTGCTATTATATTTACAGTAAAATAGATTAACCATCAGATTAATAAATGAGGTTGTTTATGACCTTTCCTTTTCAAAAGAGATAGAGTAGTTACTAAAATAATTACAGTCACATTAAGATAATCAACAATCATCAGTCTGCAGCTTTTTCTTGAAAGAGTGTCCCTCTTTAAAGCCACTGAAAATAGAGTTTTTCCCCTTAAAACTTGTCTTGATCCTCAGATAAAATGTGGCTCATGGCATCTGATCAGGCTAGAGCCAAGATTTAAATTAAAAATCTGTGTACCTAGAGCAGCAGGTTTTGTCCAGGTACTCCTTTCTTAATCTCACAACTAGTGGCCACAGGGCATAAGAATAAATTTCTTGCCATTTCCACCATGCTATCATTTCACAGAGAATATTTCAGTTTTCCAGTTTGGATGAAAAATAATGAGTTTTAAAACATGAGTGAGAAAACTCATCAAAAATTAAGCTTTGGTAGTTTTGCCAGCGAATATTATGGATCATTTTCGCTATTGTCAATATGATAAGTATACCCAAATAATTGTGACCATCCAAGGTTTTAGCATTTTTTAACCCTCAACAACTTATATAAATTTCATTATAAAAAAGAAAATTGGTATTTGCATGTGTGTATGTGCAACAAAGAGGAGAAACTTTCAGAGATGCAAACTCATAGAATCAACTCATAGAATGAGTTGCATAGAATTGAATGAGTTGCATAGAATACAACTCACAGAATCATAGAATCAACTCTCTCATGTACTTGCCATGTAGAGCAAGCAATGAATGTGATCAGAAAAATATGATGAAACATGAAACTTTAAAATATTTTTTAAATTTTTCTTTTAAAACTATCACATTTAGTTCCAGACAACTTTATTGTTTTCTGCAAGACTTGATCTTGCAGTCAGATATCTGTTTGGTGCTGGCATCATTTTCTCTCAGATGTTTACATTGTGGAGTCATTAGATAAGGTTCGTTGATTTTTTTTTTTTTTCAGT
>WHYT01016013.1:102590-121241 GCA_009806455.1 Tetrax tetrax
AAAAAAAAAAAAAAAAAAAAAAAAAAGCCCACACTTGTGCTTGCTTTAATAGAATGTTACAGTAAAAACAAAAGGATAAAGCTTCAGATACCACTTAAAGGACTTAACCGTCATCTGGTGAATAACTAGTGCCAGGGCAAGGTCAGGACTCTGTAACAGGGAGATTTACATTTTTGGCCCCTTTGGCTCAAGCTGGTCAACTTTAGACTGCAAGATTAATCTAGCAAATTAGAAACACAATGGCCTACTCTAGACTTGTTCTTTTGTATAATATTTCTGATTTACTGTTCAGGTTGGAGGTTTTTTTCCATTTTGTTTGTCAGAATGAAATTCCACTGAATGTTATATCTCATCAATTATTTTGAAAACACATTTGAAAAAAAAAAGTTTTCTTTAATAAAGAATATATCTGTCTACTAAAAAGTGCATAATTCTTTCATCTGACTGGTTAACATTCTTGAAATCAGTCTGAATTCCTTAAAATTAATTTTTAACTTTTTTTTCCTTTACTGTGATATTTTGTAGATTATTTTTAGCTTTAAGAATTTGAAAAAGTCCATTTAGCACCATTTTCATTAGAACTTCCCTTTATGATTTTAAAATGTCTTGACTGTGATCGTATATTAGCTCTACGTGTAGCTATAGGACTGCTTTCTTAATGCTATGTGTTAAACCACAGGGGATGACAGCCGATTACCACGTTTTTGTACGTGGTTTATATGTGTGTATACTGACCTACAAACTCACACATACATGCGCATGCACACACAGGTACATATATAGACATACACACATGTAAACCGCTAGATCAGTATAAAGGCTGTAATTTCATCTGTAGGTTTATGCTCATAATTTATTACATCATTCCCCTCTACTGAAATTAGAGTTTGTAAGTTTCGCACAGATAATACTGAGATATATACCAAAAACTGTTTTAAGAAACACACACTGATGGCTGAGTGATACAGGTATATATAATTCCCTGTCACAGCATTCCATAGGAGAATGTAATAGTAAGATTACTCCCATTTTATTATTTTCTCCTTAATTTTTCTTTCTCTTGTTTTATGCTTTCATCAATCTCAGCCAGAGAGTAGAAACAAAAAACCCAGGTGGATTTGCAAGCTTTGCTTTTTGGATTAAACAGAAACATGTAATATTCAGATAGCTTTTTTTTCAGCCTTGGAATTAGAGACCTTGAAATTTAAACTGATTTTACACTTTCCTATAATAATATTTTTATGAGTGAAATTGGAAGAGCAGCACTCAATGGGAGAAGAGGGAAAAATGGACCTGGCTGCTGCTACGAGAATATTTATGAGGAGTTTGATGTTTTACTTGGAGAATAAAGAAGAACTTTTTCTGCAAATACCTACATAAGGGTCTTTTTGTTCCGCAGAGCACATTCTTCTGGCCCTACTTCTTGCCTGAGTTTCCCCCTCTCCTTCTACTAAACAGGAAAAAAGAGGTTTCATTTTTTTGGGGGGGATACAGTTGACCAGTTTTAAATACTGGCATTGTCTTTGGCCAAACAAATGAAAACCTTTTATTTTTATATTCACTCTAATAATATAAAATATATTATGTGGACACTTCTGCAACTTGCAGAGGTGATAGGTAACATATTGTGTACTTAACAGGTAAGGAACTGAAACAAAGGACCAAGGTTAGTCTATAGGCTAGTAACAGTCTGTATCCAAACACCACTACTTAGTCTAGTGTCCTATCTACCAGTCAATGTGCAACTAATTTCTCTTTGGATCTCCCTCCTACAACAGCTGAAAGGGCAGATCATGGACTACCTCAGAGTATTGGCCAGAGGCATGGAAGAATTTGTATGAGGTATTGATTGAATGCTATTTTGTTCCATACAAAAATTATATTCTATTATAAGTAAGTAATGCCAAAACCAGCACAAAATTGGTAGAACTGATGAAACTTCATGTGAATGTGGAGGGCTCAAAATTGTCTATCCACCTCTGTCAGCTTTGCATGTCAGATGACCAAGATTTCACTTTATGTCCTTTTTGATGTTGCTTTTGAAATGAAATGCTGAAACTGTCTGAAGTAAAAAAAAAATTAAAACAACAAAAAACCCACTGGCCTAGATATTAGCCATAAGATTCTAATTTTAAAAGTTTGAGGTTTTTTACAGGCATGTTGAGACCCTGCTAGACAAACAAAGAGCAGTGCACACATGCAAGGATTCTGAGGTCACACTGGGGTGGCTAAATGAAAGTGCTAAATGTGGTTGGCACATGATGACAGAAATTATAGAAAATACAACTTAGGAGGTCAAAAGGAAAAGGATTCCTTTAGCCCCATGGGAATCATTTGTCATGCACTGGCATGACTAGGGCTCATAAATGCACAAGAAGAAAGGTGCATCCCCAGGGTACTTGCACAGCAATAAAGGAAAGACGAATACCTCTCTTCATATACTATTCTTAAGCAGTCAGGATGGTTGTCCTTCAATCATTTTTTCTGGAAGTCCACTCATGTTTATATCAACACCACTGAGAGAAGAGCTTAGGTTAGGCCAATTTTCCCCTCTTCTGAAATTCCTGTTTTAACTGTCCCTTTAAAACAAATCTTAGGAGTCAAATATTCCACTGCTTTTTATAATGGTAATTTACCCTAACTGAAATTCATACTCTTTTGTAGTAATTTGTGCATGCTAATTTATGTCTTGTCTCTGACATGTTAATATTTTTTATATGTTGTTCATTAAAAAGGTGGTCACAAAAGTTGCAACAGAAATGAAAAAAAACCCAGTTATTCTGAGACATGAGGTGCTGAAAATAAGGGAGTACTTCTGAATGCTTTGTACCATAAAAATATTTTTAAAATTCAGCTCATGTATACATTGAATTCTGAAAAAAAAAAGTTCTGGAAGGGTTCCAAAAGTTGTCCTTAAAAAAGCTGTATTTGGAGTCTCATCAAGAAAATTTTTTAAAATTCAGAGAATTCTTTATGTTCCTGCTGAAACATTTTGAAGCAAACTATACTTACAGAAAGTAAAAATTCATAAATGAGGGCATTTACATTAGAAATCTGAACTGATGCAAACTCTGTCACTGAAATATCTGATAAAAATTACCAACCTATCTCAGTCATTGAGCATCAGCTACTTTATATTTACTTGAATAGTAAGTACTTTGGACTAAGACTCTCCTCAGTTCTTGCATACAAATGAACAGATATATGAACAAACGAATGAATAAATACTCTTCCCACATTCAGCAGGTCAAAGAATATTCACTAAACTTAAGCTGAGAATCATTTTGATTGTGCAAGTGTAATAAAATGATATGCTTTTGCCAAACTGTAAAAATTCAGCAGCTGACTTGTCTGTTTCAAGTCCACTGGATGCACACTCAAATAAGAAGGAAAGAAGAAAGAAGTATTTTCCCTGTGAAGAGCAGGATTGGTAGCTATGTGGTTGTACACTCACCCATGGCTTCAGCTTGTCTCCCACAAACACTGTGAACCTCCAGCAGATAACAAGAGGCCATGGGGTGAATTAACATGAAGATTCATAGGTATAAGTCTTTGACAGCAAATGAAGTGTGTTTGGTGTAAGTTCTATAAGTAGACCAAGAGAGGGTTTTTTTTTTTTTTTTTTTTGACTGTTCTAGCCACCTCTAAACATCAGGAGGAGATAGTGCATGTACTGTAACTTTAAAAGCTGAAAGACTTTGGGGTAGGAGGGCAGGAAATCAAAGACACTTCATCAATGTGGTGTCAAAGCTATGGTAAGGACACCTTACGTGATGAGTTAAAACAGAAATTGTTTTTATCAGATCAAGTAAGAAAAGAATAGCAAAAAGACATCTGGTTCTAGCACATGTGCCTTTCTCATAGTACTGAGTGAATCCTTCAAAGTGCTAGCTAGATCTGTGCTCATATCTAACATCTCAGACTGCAGTACCATGTATCCTGATTACTTCCTCATTTTGGCCTGACAGTTTTGTGTACATGGTAAAGAGTGAATTTGGCCAGGTTTTCTAGTATCTAGCATTCCTGCAGAAACAGTACCAGCAGCTCCAATGAAAAGCAGCAGATGTCTGAAAGTCATGGGGAAATGACCACTCTCTGTGGGCATCTTGGATATACTGACCTTGCCACATGTGTGATGTAGAGTCCACAGCTATCTACTCAGCAACTGCAGCATATCCAGAATATCCTTGCCATCTGTGCAGATCCACACTGCATTCTTGTCCAGAACTGCTAGGAAAAAAAATACAGAACATTTATGAAAGAAAAACAACTAAATGAGACAGGTGTTCCATAAAATTTGAGGTGAAATGTTGGGGTGAGGGAGTAAAGAGCTGACTGGGATAAAAAGTTTTATGACTGCTAATTAATCAATACTAGCCTGGGTTGTTAATGATTTAACATAATTTCTATCAATCTGACTGTGCAGTGGACTGTGTTGAATAACACAGTGGCTTAGCTTGCAGATGTGAAGCTGTATACAAATCACTTTAAAAAAAAAAAAAGGAGCCTGTCAAACAGACAGGGTTTGGTTGTCTCACCAGAGAGATGGCAGTAACTGCAAGGCAATCCCAAGTAGGTCACATGTGAGCTGTTCCATAAGACAGCTGCTGGAGAGACTTGTGTTACTACTTCTGTGCTGTGCATACTCTTACATCTTCTTCCCCAAAGGCTTATCAATCTTGGATTTCTGCTAAATTGTAAATCTGCTATAAAACAGAAAAGAAAAAAAAAAAAAGAGAATAGCTGCTTAATAAAAGGATGAAATTCCGTAGTTAAAAACTCAAAGCCCAGTTAAAGGTAGTTAAAACTCTGATTAAGGTGCAGTCATGTTGTACTCAGAGTCCAATCCTATAATCATAAGGACAGAAAATGTATTTTGATGAGATGGGGGATAAAAACAATGAAGACATCACAATCACCAATTTATTTGTTGTGGAAAGCAAATTCTAAAGAAGAATTAAGGAAAACAACAAGGTTCATGGAAGTCTCAAGCTTTCTTACATAGAAGAAGTTGGACGTCGTTCCTTCAATTTCAGATGTGGGGCCTTGAATAACATGTTTAACCTGAAAAATCTAGGAGTACCCCTTTTATGATTCATTTGTCTTGAGAGACTACTAGTTCCTTCATCACACAGCCTGGGCTGGGTAGTGCAAGAGGAAAGGAGCCAAAATCAACAGGATAAGGAGTCAACAGATCTATTGGCTAATTTACCAGTTCAATTAAAAAATAACTGAATACCCCAGTGTGTATCCTTGTCTATTTCCCAGGCAACTTAACTTACACGCTGACAAGTTATGTGGGTTTTACCATGCTTATTTACCACTTAAAATCAAAATGTATCTACCATAGTAGCCCCTGTATCAAATTACATGCAGAATGTGCTTCTTATAACACTCAATAAATGATCTCGTATGTGTGCCATAAACCTTCACTCTGTTTGCCAAAACTGAAGAAAAAGAAAATCCATGCAGAAACTGATCCTTATCATTAATGTTAAACAAATAGACAGAGAATGGCAAAAACAATTCTGTCCACATCAGAAGAGTAATTTGCACCAGAATGACATCATAACAACAACAGTTTGAGTTTCTGTGAGCTTCTCAATTAGAAACATCAGAGACTTCTTCAAAGAAGGGAGTGTAAATATAATGTCATTAATGTAAAATGCTTGAATCAAGGAAAAAGAAAGTCTAAAAGCAGATTACTTAAAGACAGCTTCAGGTTGTATTTGTGTATTTTTACATTATAAGAGTGTATATGAAGCTAACACACCAATTAATTATCTAAAAAAAAAAAAGTAAGTTTTAAAAAATCTTGTCCTAAAATACTCTTGTTAATAAAGCAACTCAGAGTTATTTTGTAAGATGGAATGCAGACAGTAAGAAATTTTTTACAGCTATTAATACAGCCAGAACCCATAATGATAGTGAAATGATTACATGAGTTCATTGGTCTGAATGGAAGAAACTGTTCTATGTTGAGATAAATGGTCTACTTAAAGGAAAAAAAAAAATCTCCATTCTTCTCCCCCTCCCAAAAGACAAAAAAAAAGAAGTATAAAAGAAAATAAAAGTCAAGTGTTAATATTTAGCATAATACAGAGTCCAATCTGTTTTGAACATACACATTTCTCAGTACCTTTTGGACAGTTAAAGGCAGCAGTAACACCCAGATTCACAACAGCAGTACGATGAAAGGTTGACATACTCAAACCTTCATCTATTCTGATTTTAGTAGGCTTTGAAATGCCAGAGATCTGTTTGACTAATGAAATCCTGAGGTTTTTTTTTCCTCTGAGTATGGACATTTACTTATCCTACCTTTCTGTGATACCAGTTACTTTGTTAAGGAACTTTTCTTAAGGAACATTTTATAATTTCTATCCAGATTCTAGTTTCTTCGGTCAAGTGACTAATATATTTGAAGGTGCAGAATGTATTTTATTCCCATCATGAATGGGAATTCATGATGTGCGTGTGTCTGGAACACACACAAAAAGAAAGCTCCCTCTAAAAGCACTTTGCATTATTCTGGGAGACTTTGAAATTAAGACATATTATGCAACTAAAAAAAAAAAAGTTAGCATAATTTGATAATAAATAGAAAATAATTTCATAGTTGGTATTAGTCCTCATCTACAAATAAATTAGGAAGAAAAACTAACACGTCCAGATTTACCTGCTAAACCAGCTGGATCATAGAAAAGGTGAACGTCACATCTACAAAAATTAAACGCAAGATTTCAGTATCTTTTCCAAAAGCTTTCCCTGAGCTGGAGCAAAAAAAAATGGCATCCTCTTGATATTAAAAGAAGCTTGGCTCTCCTTTTGTGCTGTTGTCTAAAATCATACTAAAAGCAATTTAACTGTTTCTTCATTACTGTAAATTTTTGGAAGAGGAGGCTATAGGCAGATGTTCATTCCGTAAACAGCTGTACTGTTTGAAGATATTAACAATCTTCAGCTTGTATCCATTCCTCTGTGAGAAGTTATCTTTCTCCCACACTATTGCTGATGGAGAGATGTGTGTGAACTCTACTGCTTCAAGCCAAATCTTTAAAGTTTACTTAGGTCAGTAATGAGGCTGATTCTGCTTACCCAAATCATACATCTTTCAAAGATGCTGACTGCTCCCGGGAGGAAGACTCTTAACAGAGAGTGGTTGTTACATTTACCTGTTCCACCCAAGTACTCTAGTGCTGTTTCTACTATGCCTTTTTTATTTCAGGATTGGGTTCTATAGATTTACGTCAAACCTACATTCAACTCATTCTGAGAATGTCAGTAAATATGCATGAAATTCAGCAGCTACAGTGATATATTTAAAGAATGTTTGTAATCTCTAACCTTTTCCTCTTAAATATAATTCAGAGGATCTCACTCAATGTCTCCTAAATCTTTATTGTGCTACTGTAAGTTTAAAAAAGGCATACTAAAATCAATAATATAATGTTACTGATTCATTCTATCCTACGCCATTTCATGCCATTCCAAAGTGACATTGAAATACCACTAATGGAACATTGAACCTATTTTGCAATTATAGTAATAGTGACAGCTACTGGTTGGAACAATTTCTGAGAGAATTTGGAAGGCACTACTGCAGTTATTAAGCACTGCCACATTCTTTCCAAGCAGCGATGATGGTAATAATTTAGCCTATTCACCTCAATAATAATTTCCAGATAAGCCATTTTCAAACCCAATGATTCCAGCTCAGCATTCATGGAAGTAACACTGAAGGGGAGGACTGGCTGACGGGGCTGGTCTTGAAACACTTGCATAGAGAGCTGGCTGCATAAATAGTTATCTGAAAAACAGTGTGGCCACATGCTAAATTGATTATCATCAGGAAATGTACACAGGAAGAATGCATTCCAGCTATCATCTTGACTCCACTTTGGGATAATGTTTTCTTTTTCTGGACTAATTTCTCCTTCTAGAAGTGTCTGTGGTGCAATAAACACACAAATCTTCTAGCTCAAAGGTCGGTGAAAACACAAGAAATGAGCAGAGTTCGGTGCTCTCTGCAGTGGGAACCAGGACTAAGTTCCACTCCTGTCTTTGCAGTTGCTGTGTGGCCGTGGCAAGCCACTTTTCCCTTGTATTGGCTGGCACTTTTTTATGTGCAAATGAATTAATAACACTGACACTTTTTGCCAAGAACTTCAATATTTTTTTCATAAAAATAAATATTGGCAAGCTGAATATCATTATTAATATATACAAGGAAAAACCCTGTAGTCACTGATGCCCTATTAGTAGATTGATTAGCTTGTCTAAGGACAGTTTTCCATCATAGACTGACATTCACTGTGCATTAAAACTGTCTGAGTTTTTTTAGGCATTCTGGTCTTTTAGACATGATAAATAAGAATCATAAAACCGGGTCTTGCAATGAAAATTTATCGCATTTCTCAGAAAACCCATAATCTATAAATAGATAACTCTAACATGGCATTTTAGTGGCAATTTGTAGCTTTACCTTTGCAGTGTTTCCTGGGATGCCATTGTTTGTAATCTGATTATATTGCTCTGGCAAGGGATAATTTTGTGATGAATTACATATTCAAGATGAGCATGAAGTAGGAATATAGTGTGGGATGTTACTGAGGTTAATGAGTATTATATGAGCATGCATCAAGAATTTCAGAATGAGCACACTGGATATCTTAATACAGTCAAGTTGATGGGGAAACTGCTGCACTCTATTGGCAGGATTCATACCCGATCAGCTGAGTATTATAGTTCTTATTTCCACAACTGAATTTGTTACCTCAGTCAATCAATACTCCTTAGGATTACCAATCCAAAAGTAAACAAATCAAGAAGAAATAAGAACATTTTTCCCAAAGATTCTTAAAGTTACTTTGTATAGGAGGTCCAGGTTTGAAAAGCTGACTTCTTTTTGTGACTCTGTGAGATCACGTCAACAGTCTACAGTGCCACCAAACTGTAAAGCTGGTAAATATTTTCACAAATACTTATGGATTATTTACACATTCTTTACTCTTCACTAACTTGGTTTTACAGTGGATAACATTCACTACAACATGTATGCATTTCTGAAAAATAATGAATCGTGTCTCTATAGCATAGCATTTTAGCATTGATAATGACTTATGTATGTATAAAAATTTTTTTTAGCTTAGTAATCTCTTCAAGTGTGAAATTTTTTCTGAGAATATAAATTTTACTTGTCTGTTTTTCCTTTGTTGTGCAGCTAAAAGACAAACATATTACTGATACTAGAAGAAAGAAACAGAGAAATCTTATTCTTCCAGCATTTAAAACAGACAATATTTCAATAGAGTTTGATGTGTCACTATAGGATTTGGGTAATTATACAAGTCCTAACATTTGAGTTTCACCCACTCCTATGAGAGTCCACATTGTTCATGAATTTAAGGCCATATGGTATTCTACTTATGAGGGCTGTGTAGCAATTCTCTCTGTGAAAGGTTCAGTGTAATCAATAGGACTATTTGAAGTGGAAGCCATTCCTTTGAATATATTAAAGTAGCAAAATCCAGCCCTTATTTAAAATCCTGTCTAGATGTGTTTTTAGCACACTCTATTGCCAAGCCAATCAAACCGATAAAAGGATTGGCAGAATAGGTTTAACAAACCATCTAATAAAATAAATTATTTCCTCTGTCCCTGAATAAATTTGCATTTATTCCTTTATAAAATCTGCCTTCATAGTGATTATGTCATTTGTTATGAGCATGGCATAATGCATTCTGTAAAATTGACTTCACATTCCTTCATGCTTATTTGAGAATGACCAGTGATTATGGACTACTCACAGGCAATTATTAACCAGCAGTCATCCTACGTGTTGATATTTGTGATAATCATAGCCAAATAAATCATGTTTTCTCAGCTTTCTGTATAGCCAGGAAATCCAAGGCACTGAGCTCACTTAATGTGCTACGTGAAGTTGTTCCGTACATATGCAGGTCAACCATATAGACTCTATTTATCTCTTCATGCACAATTGCCATTTTCCCTACTAATTACTGAGCATTTTTAAAACTGGCAGTTGTCATCAATATAGAGACATAGCTGTATCCTATCAGCCTCTTACGTAGGATAGGGCACTAACCATGCAGGTTAAGTCTGCACTAGCAAATAACTTGCCTCTTTGCTCCCAGGTCTAGCAATTTGCGGGCTGCATATCTAATCAGTAATGTCTAGGATTGTCCCTCCACAATGATGCCTAACTATGATCCAGAAGGTGATGAACTTCAGAGATTTTTCCAAAAGTCAGCATAGATAAGGTCATATCAAGTTCAATTTCTTCTACCATAGAGAGACCTTCAGAACAACTCTAGCAAGCCATGAAACCTAAGACGACCCTGTGAGCCTACTACTGTATTCAAGGTCAAACAGCAAACATATCACAACATCACATCCTCTCTCCCTTGAGAAGACACTTCAGAAGTATGAAGACAGCAATAGGAAAAGACAACTCATGTTATCTGAGATATTTAGTAGCCTTAGTTGGCATTGAGTTTTTCAGAGACTGCTTTCAAAGTGAAGAACATTTCTGGCTCTTCTATCTAATGCCAGGACACAGTCCTAAGTAAAAGTAATGTCTGAGTAAATGTATACTGACTCCGGTGTGCTTGTCTTGGAAAGAGATGTGTGAAGCTGACAGTATGGTTCCACAGAAACAGATTTCCGTAGTTAGCTTTGCAAGTTAATCATTATGTAATGTCATATTTATTTACATTTGTGGATACACTCTGTGTGGCCCAAATAAATTCTTTAATAAAGTAAGCTTTTTCTTGACCCTGAAGTAATTTAATTTAAGTCATCTCATTCACCACCTCCATTATATAGAAGGATCTGAAGACATTTGCTTTTATCATTTTATTTACTTTACTTGTACAGTTATCATGTGTAATTAAATAAAAAAATATTTTTGTCTGGAGCTAACAATGATTCAATTTCACCAGTACATAAAAAAAAAAAAAAGGATATTCCTTAAACTCACATTTTTGGTATTATTTTAATAATTACAATCAGTTAAAAATAATATAATACAAAATTAGTGCTCATTTTAAGGCTAAAGGGAAAAAGGGAAAAAGCTTTTTCTGGCTGATATAGGAACTAAGATGTAACTATGAGGCAATCTGGGTTTGCGCAAATAAAAAAGTTAATGTAGGAAAGTAACAACTGTGTGTGCATGGTCTTACACTGTGACATCAGCAACCTTGAACTGCAAATAGACTATCACAAGTTATGATCATTCTCTGTGGAATGCACTATAAGTAAACGAGTCATTAAAATTCACATCGATTTCACATCAATAAGCAGAAACTTGTTTGTTAGATTACCGTAAAGTAATCTTCAGCCTAAAATAAGATATTTTAAATCCCTCTCTTTTAGATTACCAGTTCATTAAAAGGTTTTATGGTAGCATTATATTAATGGAAAGTGGACTGATCTGCTCCAATGAAAGAATTGTAGACCTTTCACTGGTGATGCTATAAGCTTTAACTTTTTGTCAGATTATTTTTGACTGTTCACAAATATACTAGAGATACTTCTATTTTAAAAAGAAAACAGTAGAGGTACTTTTTTTTTTTTTTTTTTTCAGAGAAACATGCTCTAGAAATATGTTGCTAGATATTGCGCATTTGTAAGTTTGCTACCCATCAGTTTTAATCCTAAAATACATTCAGTCTGACTGAAAATGCTTTAAGACTGACATCTTCCTGCAATTTTATATTTTTAATTTATTGACCTGATACATATTGAAAATTATGTAGTATCAACAAAATAAATAAAATTTTCATCAGCTCGAATGTAATGCTATCAGCTAAAAACTGTGTAAGTTAAATACTTGAATAAAGAGCTGATAAATTAATAATAAAATCATAAGAAGAAATAAACTGATTAGCATGATTGTAGCAATTACTGGAATACAACAACCAATGCTTCCTTAACATCTGAAATTTTTGTGGTTTTCAGTCAGGTATAAACGCTTTTGGACTTACAGTTTACAAAAGAGATGACTGGAGTCAGCTTAGTCAAAGACTAACATATACACTAATATGAAGTAATTAGCAATGTGTTTACTAGTGAAATACTATTTTATTCTTGTTTTCAAGGGTTTAATGTGGTACAGTAGTAAAGCAGCACAAGAATGAGACACTACAGTTATTAAGTGATAGTCGGGTGCTTTTATTAGAATAGATAAATAAATAAATAAAATATAGTACTTTTACTAAACATTTGCTAACTACATAAAAGATCTTCAGGCACTTACAAGGAGATATATGGATCCAAAATTAGCACTTCTCCCCTCCCTTTCTTTATAGAATACTAGCTATTACTTTCTGTTCACTACAAAATAATCTTAGGAAGTAAGAATTAGTTACCCTGTTCTTTGCAGGGGCATCTCCAAACAGGTGGACGAGAGGCTCAACATGAGCAGGCAATGCGCCCTTGTGGCTCAGAAGGCCAACCGCATCCTGGGCTGCATCAAAAGAAGCGTGGCCAGCAGGTCGAGGGAGGTGATTCTCCCCCTCTACTCTGCCCTGGTGAGACCCCACCTGGAGTACTTCGTCCAGTTCTGGAGTCCCCAACATAAGAAGGACATGGACCAGTTGGAGAGGGTCCAGAGGAGAGCCACGAAAATGATCAGAAGGCTGGAGCACCTCTCCTATGAGGACAGGCTGAGAGAGTTGGGACTGTTCAGCCTGGAGAAGAGGAGGCTCTGGGGAGACCTGATAGCAGTCTTCCAGTACCTCAAGGGGGCCTACAAGAAAGATGGGGAGAGGCTGTTCAGTAGGGCCTGTTGTGATAGGACAAGGGGTAATGGGTTTAAATTAGAAGGAGGTAGGTTTAGATTAGATATTAGAAAAGAATTTTTTACAATGAGAGTTGTAGAGCACTGGAACAGGTTACCCAGAGAGGTTGTGGATGCCCCATCCCTGGAAACGTTCAAGGCCAGGTTGGATGAGGCTCTGAGCAACCTAGTCAGGGATGTCCCTGCTTCTTGCAGGGGGGTTGGACTAGATGACCTTTGAAGGTCCCTTCCAACTCTAACCATTCTATGATTCTATGATTCTATCAGGTTGCTTAGAAACCGTCCAACCTGGCATGGAATGTTTCCAGGGATAAGGCATCCACCACCTCTCTGGGCAACTCATTCCGGTGTTCACCACCCTCATTTCTTATATCTAGTTGGTAAGGTAAGGTCTCCCCGGGCTCTGTTTTAGTCTGATTTGCTCTATGAAGAGAATATAGAATTTCTTACAGAAAATACACAGCATAACTCATCAGTACCGAGTATTGAAACAGATTCCAGATAAGAAAATTCTACCCCATCTGCCTTAATAGTGTTCCAAAACTTAAAAGTGTTATTCTGAGACTTGCATCTAATTTTAAGGGTAAAGTTGTACAGACATTCATAGAATGATAGAATCATAAAGTGGTTTGGGTTGGAAGGGACCTTAAAGATCCTCTAGTTCCAACTCCCCTGCCATGGGCAGAGAAAACTTCCGATAGACCAGGTGGCTCAATCTCCATTCAGTCTGGCCTTGAACACTTCCAGGGATGGAGCATCCACAACTTCTCTAGGCCACCTGTTCCAGTGCCTCACTACCCTCACAGTAAGGAATTTCTTCCTTATATCCAATCTAAATCTACCCTCTTTCAGTTTAACACCATTATTCCTTGTCCTATCAAAAGTTCCTTCCCAATTTTCTTGTTGTCCCCCTTTAGGTACTGGAAGGCTGCTATAAGGTGTCTCTGGAGCTTTCTCCACTCCAGGCTGAATAGCCCCAACTCTCTCAGCCTGTCCTCATCAGAAAGGTGCTCCAGCCTTCTGATCATTTTCATGGCCCTCCTCTGGACCCTCTCCAACTGGTCCACGTCCTCCTTATGTTGGGGGCTCCAGAGCTGGATACAGTACTCCAGGTGGGGTCTCACCAGGGTAGAGTAGAGGGGCAGAATCACCTCCCTCGACCTGCTGGCCACGCTCCTCTTGATGCAGCCCAGGATGCAGTTGGCCGCCTGGGCCGCAAGAGCGCATTGCCAGCTCATGTTGAGCTTCTCGTCCACCAGCACTCCCAAGTCCTTCTCCTCAAGGCAGCTGTCAATCCATTCTCCACCCAGCCTGTATTTGTGCCTGGGATCGCTCCGACCCAGGTGCATGATATATACACACATGATATATATATACACACACAGACATGTATGTTACAAGGTTGTATTTTTTTCCCCAGATATTTTCATGACCTTTTATGGAATTCTAGTGTTTTCATATTCTTACGGAACTGGAGTAGTTGCTGTCTTATCAAAGGCTACGGCTACTTACAGAAGAAAACTGAGTTTCCTGTTGCTATCTGATGTGTTCCTTTCTCATAGGTTCTATGATCTCCTTCTGTGATCTTAATTTTATCTGTTGACTTAAAAGCTTATGATTAAATGTTTATTCCCAGTACTCATGTCACTGGGCTTTCCTATTCTATACTGAATAATTAACTTGTGGCTAGATTGACCTATCATGCAAATGGAGAATCAGAGAATTCAAATTTAGATCTAGATTTGGGACTAATTGTGCTCAATGATCTGCTGGATCATCTTTGCCAGAAGTGCAGGTACAGCTGACCTTCAGTCCACACACAATCAGTAGAGATGTAAAGCATGCATAAGGGTTAGGAAGATGTTCTCAAAATGCCCTTAAACTTCTTCTATCAGCCCTGGGTTTCTAGTACAGAGTGTCCCAAACCGTATAGTAAGGCTTTTTTTTTTTTTTTATTCAAAGGTGAGCTATTTAGACTATGACTATATTAGGAAGATATTAATTTAGCTATGATATTTTCATTTTCTGTCATTTAAGTCCTGTTCTCTTTGTGTACTCCACTTGTCTTGCAAGCCCTAAAAAAACCCTTTTATTCACATTTATATGAGTGATAAAACATTGAATGGTATTTCTCAGCAACTGAGTTTGCAGAAAGTTTTTATATTACCAATCCCAAACGATCACTAAGGGCTAACTAAAAATCTGACTATAGTTAATATCAATCTTCTTCAAAATGTGCCTATAGTTTAAGTTTTAAAATCAGGATTTCACAATTGATTGATTTTGGTATTAAATCGAATGGAATAGAGAAAGTTATATTTTCACAGTACAATTATCTCTTAAGATACTTTTTTTTTTTAATTAATTAGACTATAACCTTGCCCAAGAAATCTGGCAAGAATTACTTTAGGAACTATATTTCATAGAATTTTTTGCAAAGTGTTCTTTATAAATATTTGTGAACTGAGTAACTTTTTTTGTTGTTTCCTCTAGGGTTTACTTGAAAAATAGTTGAAATTCAGGCGACTTGTACATAGCTCCTGGTTTTATATATATGTATATGTATATATATTAAAAATACATTATAAAATACTTATCCTAGTATTTTTTTTTTGTAAATCATGTAAACATTGAAGTATTATGAGTACAGATGATGAATTTCTGGTACAAATTATGACACGACATTAGAGTCACTGAAACTTACAGAGTAGTAGTAAGTCCTAAGATGAACAAAAAGTGGAGAATATGGGGAGATATTAGACATAAGGAAGCAGTTTTTTACAATGAGGGTTGTGAAGCACTGGAACAGGTTGCCTGGAGAGGTGGTTGATGCCCCATCCCTGGAAACATTCAAGGCAAGGTTGGATGGGGCTCTGAGCAACCTATTCTAGTTGGAGATGTCCCTGTTCATTTGTAGGGTGATTGGATTAGATGACCTTTAAAGGTCCCTTCCAACCCTAACTATTCTATGATTCTGTAATTGGGAGTCAAAAGACAGGCTCATGAGTTATTAGTTAAAGCAGAAAAAGTGTAGTGGGAAATGGGATATTACTACACTTAATTCAAACAAAAAAATAAGTTGTGTTCCCAAATTTCTTTATATACTGATTTTCTCTTCAACAAAACCCTGTGGATAAAATTTAGTACTTAAAAGGAGAGAATTCAAGACCTGTTGATACTGCTTGATAGGCTTGATTTTTGTGTCCTCAATTTTTGTTTTAATAATTAATACTGGAAATGAGAAAAAATAAGAATACAATTGCTACGCATAAAGGATTTACTTTTATTGCAAATCCAATAAAAGAAGATATTTCCTACATTTTATACATTATATTTCAGAAATATTTGTTCTAGTCCTTTTGTAATCATTTGGAACTCTATTCTGAACAAATTATTTAAATTGTCCTTTTCTGTTGACTTATTGTCAATGGATCTTCATGCAGACTTTTGTAAAAACTATAAAAAGACAGCATAAAAAGAAAACATTATTTATTCTAACCTTAATAAGGAATATTACTGAGTGATGTGACAAAGAGAACCAGTACAGGGTTAAACTAAAGGTTACAAACAGAAACTCAGTGCCATCTCATCCCTAGTAGTTACTCTCATATCAGTTTTAAAACAAAGAATAAATATTCAAGAATTTTAAAGTCTCGGGGACCATCACAATCATCTACAACACTGGCGATGGAGTTTCAGTAGCCTAAATGAGCCTTTGGCATCACTGTGCCTGTGAAGCTGAAGATATCTTCTCCAGCAGTTTATTAATTTTACCTCCTCATTCAAACGTAGCTAATTTCTAAGACAAATTTTGAGATCTTAGCTAGCTTACTGCTAATCAGTTTAGGAATGGAATGTGTTTCAATTTAATTCAAAGCATATCTAACTTCACTGCAATTCAAAAGGGAAAAAGAAAGCAAAAATGAAGCCCCAAAACATCACCTGACACAGTGCTCCCCTGAGTAACTTCATTGTGACAGGCAGCTCCTTTTTTTTTTTTTTTTCTCCTTAGATTCCCACAGCTAAGCAGAGATTTACTCACTTTGTCTACATTTCTATTGCTTCTTTAATATTCTTCTTTAAGAGTAAAGAATTAGGTATCTTATTGTTCTGCCACGTATTAATAGAAATTTATGTAGCTCTAGGAAGCAGGTGGCAGAAAGTGCTATAAAACTTGCCTGTACAGATATGTGGTTTTCCTTTACTTTGCATTTCTACCCAACTATTACCCATTCAGGCTCTATATAGCGAACGTATCTATTTTTTTAAAAAAATAAATTTTTATGACAGTTTTACTTTCATTGTCAGGTAGAATGAAAAGACACTTTTTCTGCCTCTGGTGAAGAGAACAGGATGCTGTTTTGAAGTCTATAGATTACATACGGTTTTTAAGAGGTCATATTACTGTTATTAGGAATAGTGTTCTTTTGGCTGGGCACATTTATACTAGATCATTTACTAGTTAATTTAATGTCCATCTTTCATTTATTTTTCAGTTCTATTTGTTTTATCAAATAGTCTACATTTTACATTTGTGACTAAGCAAAAAAAAGCCCCAGTCCCTGCGTTTACTTAGTTTTTGTTATTTTTAATAGTAAGAAATTCTTGGAATAGTTTTGCTATGTTCATTTGAAATAGGGGACCTACCAAGTAAAATAGAAATATGGAATTAAAACAACAGATACTTGGGATACTCAAAATATAGTATTGGTTCAAAGCTTTTCTGCTCAGCCTTTATATTTAACAAAAGATGTTTTCAAAATACTGCCTCGCCAAAAATTTTAAAAGCAGTGTCTGAGTTTGTCTTTAAAAGTTTACGCTTATTGCAAAAACTATAAACATTCAAGCATTCAATGTTGTCCGATTGTCACAAGTCTGGAAACGAGTACAGTTATCATTACTTGACCCCACTGAAAAAGCCTTATCATAATAAAAACAAGTCTTCAATATTCTGCCTGCCAGGTGTGTTAGCTCTGAATTAGGAAATGAGACACTGTCTTTCAAGTTTCCCGGAGCTGAAGTGTTTTTAGACACTGTTCCTCTGATAATAGCAAGGGAATATACCAGAAGTGTACTACTGCAGCCCAAGTCTTTGTTCCTAAATAATTGAATTTGTTTTGGCAACACTTTTCGTATTTTGGATTTTCTTTTTTCAGGAAAATAATAAAAATTAAAAACCAAACAAACTGAAAACCAAGTGCATAGAGAAAGCAGAATGGGAGGTGAAGTGATTCATCACACATTTCAGGATTTTCAAGGAAGCCAGCTCTAAAACTGAAGCAGTATCTCTGAGGAAGTATTTTGTATAATTGTATTTAGTCCTGGGATATATTCTACAAAACGTGCATTTCTTTCCTACTATTGAATCAAGACATTGTCTGTTGAAACAAAGAGTCCAAATCAGGTTCTTCTAAGCACTTAAGCAATTAAGCAGTATATTATTACAGTTGTCTCCATTCATTGATTCTTTCAACATCATCTTTCTTCCACAAAACTGCTGCTTCTAAAAACAGATATAGAACTACCTAATAAGCAAGATTATAAAAGCATCATTCATTACATGGCAGCAAATCTATCCAGATAAAAGACTACGATGTAATGCTCCTTTAATTTTGCAAGACTTCTTGAAGATGTTTGTATATGTTCATAGCACCATTTAAAACCTAAAACACATCTTCTCTAATTTTTCCTCCATTACTTATCTCTATCAAGTATCTGCTGCAAGCCAGAAAATAGAGAAGAGAAAAACTTATTAAATAACATGCAGTTGGTGAAGCCCTTCAGAAAGGTGGCATGGAAACAGTTCCTTGCTGTTCTGGGTCTAAACA
>WHYT01016013.1:141444-166059 GCA_009806455.1 Tetrax tetrax
CGTTATCGCAGAGGCGTTATCACAGAACATTCTGCTACCAATTGGCTTGGCCTTGGCCAGCAGCAGGTCCGCCCTAGGCCCGGCCGAGTCCACTGAACAAAGGGGAGCGACTTCTAGCAGTTTCCTACAGAAGCTACCACCTTAGGCCCCCCCTTGCTAAACAAAACCAGAACACTTACAAATTAGAGTAAAAGACTACTACAAGTTATTAAATAAAAGACATAATTCAATATAACTAATATTTATGTGGATATTTTAACACATAGAATAAAAATAACTAATATAGAATGCTAAAGCAAAAAAGAAGTTTGGAAGTTATATTTCAAGTTGAATATATACACACTTTGAATGAATAAATATCTTTTTATGCTATCTTGCTGATAGCTTTGGTAGTTGAAAGAAACCAGGAACAAATGCTTTCAGAAACGTTCAGCAGTGCCTTCAAAAATTAGAATAAATAATTTGTCTACTAAAAAATTCAGCCCCCATCAAAAAAATGAAACTATAGCTATGTGAATATATTACCTAAACATAATGAAATCTTAAATAATTATAACTATTTAATAAGATTCAAGAAGAGGCAAAATTATGGTTATATTAACAGAACTGATAAGTAATTATATTTCTATGACTTATGCTGTTATCTGTTCTGATGCCATTTGAGGAGGGTCCTGCTCATAAAGCACATAGTTATAACTATCAGTTCACAAGAAAATCATGACCTAAATCTTCTTTGGGGTAACAAGTAGTTGGATTTTAACCAATGTGAGGCAACAGAGTGTAACAGATGGCCTAAAACTTCCGGAGCTGAATAAACAATAAAATGAGACTGAATCTTAATAGAAAATTATTATTAAAAATTCAAAATTAATTGGTATATTTCTATCAGCCATACCTAATAAACTCCCACAAACTCGTGGCAACTAATGCAGACCATATTTTTTTAAAAAGAGAGATGCTTTCCTCAAAACTTAATAATTCAAATTTAATGCCAAAATAATATAAAACTAAAGCTATATTTACCATATATCTTCAAAATTTATGCTTTTTCAAATTGTGGATTTTAATTATTTAATGACAAAAAAATATTTTAAAGTTTGTTTTTGTCACTCAATGTGAAATTTATATTAAAACTGTGAAAATAATATTAAAATATTTTTCATAGGAAAGTGTATAAAGCTGAAACATTTTCCCTTTTCCCCACCCTCATTTTTATTGAAGAAAAAATATCAATATAATAAAGTTTAATTCAATTTTTCTTCATTCTGCAAAATGAAAGTCTGACCTCTGTAAACTTTCCCTAGAAATAGGCGATTCCTGTTAATGGTGGCTTTTATTTAAAAATTAGCATATTCCAAGTCTGGCTAACTAACTCTTCTTGAGTTGTGCTTTGATAGAAGTGCTGGTAGCCAGCATCCAGCTAACTCCAAGGCAGGCTAAATACATCAGCAGCCTGAATGATGGATGTTTTTAGGAAGCAAAAGGAACACAGAGGAGTTACACAGGGAATTATACCCATATCAGCTTTTCCTTTTTCTACTCTTCTGAAGATAATACGGACAAAAATATTATGAATAATTTGAATATATGAACAGAGCAGGGAATGGTGAATACCTGTTACACTATAACAGTGTCCTGGTTTTGGTTTAACTCCAGGGATGGAGTTAATTTTCCTCTCAGTAGCTGGTGTGTTTTGGATTTCGTGTGTGAAGAATGTTGATAAACACCCTGATGATATGAGTTGTTGTGAATGAGACCAAGGACAGTGTCCTGCTTTCCAAGCCTCGCTGATTTGCAGATGCAGGAAGCTGGGAGAAAGACAGACAGAATAATTGATCCAAACTGGCCAAAGAGAGTATTCTATGCCATGAATGTCATGCTTAGTATATAAGTGGGGGCTGGCCAAGGTGGGTATCTGCCTTCCTGGCATCCATCTTTCTCTCTCATTTTGCTGTCATTGTTCCCTCTACCTTGCTGGCTCCCTTTTGCTCCTTTGCTTGACGCTCGGTTTTGTTTCTGTAATCGCTGCTCAGAACGGGCTGTATCGGTCATTGGGACATCGGGTGGTGAGAAAACATATATTGTTCACTTTGTATATTTTAATATTTTTATATTCTGTTATTATTGTAGTTTTCCCTTGTTATTTCATCTCAACCCACGAGTTCTCCTTCCTTCCCAATTCTCTCCCCCATCCCTCTGGGGAGGGGGAAGGTGAGTGAGAAACTGTATGGGCTAAACCATCACAAACATGTAGTTTTAAAAAAGAAATTTAAGGAAAAGGAAATCTGAAACAACTTTCTTTAAACTTCTGAGGGCAGGGCAATCTCAAGTAAAATCAGTCCAGCATTCCTGATACACTGAAATCTTAGGAAAGATTGAAAGATATACTTTTTAGTCTTTCAGCAAATTGTTTCTCTGAAATCCACAGAAAGCAGCAGGTGCAAAAGTGAATGAACTAAGCAGGTTTGGTTTGGTTTTTTTTTTTTTTTTTTAAGTCAGAATGGATGAAAATAATTTGCAACATCAGCAAAGTTTCAGTTCAGTAAAGACCTGTATAGGTTTCATAACGGCATCTCTTCAAAAACAAAGGAAAAAAACACTTTGTTTTCTGCTTGCGATAGATATTTTGTTTACTGAACATGAAATCTGTCTGCTATTTACTCCTCATGACTTGTAAGGATAATAAACTATGTAACATTTTTATAAGAAGTTATTCGAACAATTATCCTCTTTCACCACTAAATTACTATGTAGAATTTTTTTCTGTTGTCCTCTTAGTACACTCCTTTGGGACATAAAATTACCACATGGAATAAACAGCAGCTCTTTGAACAGACATTTAGTAGTAGTTCTGGAGCACTTACTTTTGAAATCCCTTTATGAATATCCTCATACTTATTTGCATCGGTCTGCAGTTGCTTTCCTTCTTCAGCCCTGTGACTAGTTTGACTGTGGTACTCCAGCAAGAAGAGTACCCATAAAAGGTTACTACAACTATTCACCCAAAGGTGAGTTACCTCTCTGGAATGGTGCTAATCTTAGTCTGATTTTGCAGAAATTATTCCAGTGATGCTGAGCTTTAGGCTAAGAAAAAAACTGAACAAAATAAGTATATAAATATGTATATCCCAAAACTTGGATCCATATCTTTCTTACACATCTACAGTCAACTGCATTTGGAGTTTTTGCCAGTATATGGAAGATGACTAGGCTTTTCATAGATTAAACACAATCACTAGTACTAAACAAAGAAAATCCTGCACTTGATCAAATAGTTAAATTTATAAGAAATTTTCATTTAAAAAATTAATGAAAAGGCATGAGTTTCACTATAACTTTTTTGATCACCCTTTTCAGTCTCTAGGATTTTTTCTTTGGAAAACTAGCATAAGTGAGATCAAGGAACCAGAAACAAAACATAAAACCGCATAGCCCAGGGGAGCTGATTGCGAAGGAATGATGATATCCACCAGTGCTGCCAGAAATTCAAATTAAAATTCTGCTCTGATTCAGTGAAAGTTAAAGTCCTTGTTCTCTCAACAAGTGAGAGCCATGTTTCTTCTGTGGCTGGAAGGAGACCATTTCTTTCTCATTGGAATTCAGTCATATGCGATTATTTGGTAAAACAGTAATGTTTCATTGAGCAGTCAAGGGGTTTTTTTTGGATATTTTTATTATGAACAGTCAGGCAGGTGTGTCTAACTTTCCTCTCAACTCTGAATATAGGAACCCAAAAAGTCAGCGAAACTGGAAAAGTGCTAAGCATCTTTAAAAAATCAGGGGACAAGTGGAGACTCATTAGTCATACTATTTCCAGATACAGTTTGAAGTTGAATTCTAGAAAAAAAAAAAATCAAATTGTGCTAGTTGCTTTGACAGACAAAATTGTGTTGAAACCTACTTTGAAAAGCACTTTTATAGGATTTCTGACACTGTGGTATTGGCTAGTAATTTAATACCTTTTAAAGTATTTATCACCTTCAAACTTCTATGGATAATTTAAAGGAAAGGAATAAGAGTGAGAGTAAAATAAGAGTATAACTAAAAAAAAATTTCCAAAGCCAAACATAATTTTTTTTTTCCAGGGGTAGGTTGGATGAGGCTCTGAGCAACTTGATTCAATAGGGCATGTCCCTGCTCCTTGCAGGGGGGTTGGACTAGATGACCTTTGCAGGTCCCTTCCAACCCTAACCATTCTATGATTCTATGATTTTATAACAGAAAAGTGTCATGAATAGTAAGAGTTGTGACTTTGCCTTTAGCATTTCTACTGCCTTCTGGATTACATGGCTAGCTTTGAGAATTTGAGATAACAGTTTGAACTATAACCTCATCACCACTGTAATTGATGTTTTGCCCTTACATCCAGTTTTACATATAAAAAACTAGATATTTTTTTTCAAACTAAAACATGTTTGAATCTAAAGAAAAAAAAAAAACTTTTTCAAAGTGGATGTTTTTTAAAAATTTTACCAAGCTGAAAACCAGAAATCATCTTAGTTGCTTGTCCAGAATACTTTTGAAGGGAGCATTTTTCAACAGTTTTCTTTCACTTTCCATTGAGTCCATTACCCTACTATGTATATTCTACCAAATAAAAAGTTCTTTATTAATCTAGTGTAAATCAGGGTCAAAATCTAATTTTTTAAAAAATACTTTCTCTTTCAGAAAAGATTTTCTGTGTCTCTCTATCTATCTCCAGATATACACACAATTTTCTAATGGTATATAAAGGGATTTTAGGAAAAAAAAATCAGGGTTTAGTTGTTTACGACAAAGCAAGAAACAGATTCTGTCCCTTAGCTAAGATTATTTAGAATGTGATCAAATCTTTGATATATATTTTCAAAAATACTTATTATTATTAGTTAGTCTGGAGACTCAAATAAAAGTTAAAGCCAATTTAAAATTGACAGAAATAAAAAGGCTTGGATAAATACCGTAGAAGACAATAAACAACTTTATCAAAATGTTAAAGCTGTATCTTAATTTGAGTCAAAAGATGATGAACCACTAACTATTGGAAAAAAAGCCCACCAATTTCCTCTTATTTTAAACCAGCTGAGTAAAATTTTGAGACACAAGAGTTATGCATACGCTGAATGTTTTTCAAAGTTGTCTTGATACATATTTGACTGCCACTGGGAAAATTACATAAATACTAGACAAAGTCAGTAGTCTATATCTCACTGAGTTTATGTCAGATGGAAGATCTTGGAACATAGTTCTGCCTGAGATAGTTATTAACTGAATGTAGGATCACTAGAAATATCTACTTACCCACATCTCATATTATTCAAAAAGTGTTTGAAGATTAAGTGAGAATCTTACAAATCAGTCATTATTTTTCCCCAGTATAATTTAGGTTATTCTCAGAAATGAAACAAACCAACACAAACAACAAAAGTCCTAGCATGGCGGATATACTGCTTGTAGATCTACAGTTAGGACTGAATTGAGTTGTACATTAAAGTTTAGATCAGAAGTAGTAGTAGCAGTAGGGTAGCAGTCTTTTCTGTTTTAAAGTTTCATTATTTTTTACAACATCATGCAAGTCAAAGTATTCTGAATCTTAAATGAGGCTGCTAGTGTTGATTATTCTCTAGGAATACCAAAATTAAACAGTAAGAGAATTTTAGATAGGAAAGAAAATCATGAGAATGCTTATCAAAGCCCTATCATATTCAAATGTACTGTTCACATGAGTATGCAAAAGATGTCAACTTAAAGTACAGACTGCAGCTTGAGATGAATCTAATTAGAAATATTTCATTTTCAGAAGAGCCTTCTGGGATCCAAATTTTTTTATTCATTTTAATTCACTATGAATCAAGGGAAAGGTTCATCACAATTAATTTTCTGATCTTTGAATCACTTTCTGATCTGTGAATCAGAAGGAATAAAAATAAATTTTTTTTATGGAAATCAAGAAGCAAGCGAGGTTATTATGTTAACATCCATTTTAGAAGCTATTTGAGAACCACTAAGTGTTGAGAATAAGACAGTACTTATACATGCAGAAACAAAGTAGAAATAATGCACGCTTAAGTGCTTTTACAGAGGTAAAGTCAAACGTGACGAAGTTCAGTTCTTCATCCACTGTCTGAAGTTTCTGATTGAAAGATAAGATTTCACGTAAAATGCTAGCACTAGTGTAACTCTCCTGCTTAAAGACTGTGCCAAACACAGCGATGGCACATTTTCAGTTTCCACTGATATTTTCAAATGCCTTTGGTGCCAGCAAATATTCTTAGTGTCATGACTCAGGAATTTATCATTCTCTGTGTAGCTGAAATGTGGGTACAGCCCTTGAGGTTCCAACTGCTTTGTTGTTTCCTCTTCCATTCAAAAATAGTCTTGATGCCAGAAATACATACATGTGAGAGTGAGCCAGAGAGAGAGAGTGTATAAGTGTGTATGTGTGTGTGAATGACGGGGAAAAAGTGGAATACAGAAAGAAAAAGAAAAAAGGGTGTGATATGCAAAGGAATGGGGCATAGTGAGTTTATTTATATCATATAATATATAAATATATATTAATATAACATATTGAAGTAGCATCTGAATGTCTTCTATCTGAATTGTGACAAAGACTTATTTTACTGAATTATTATTTTTTTAATTTGACAAAAACCAATTACGTATGTCTGAACTCGATTCTCGATTGGAGTAAGTTTTCTTCTGTGGCAATATGACAATTTACAGAAAATTAGAATATAATCAACTATACTATCATTCTCATATCTGAATTCAAATAACTGTACTGATTTGCAAGCCTTTTACTGTGATGCTTTCCACAGATGCGATTCCTATTCAGCTCTTTTCGGAGACCAAAAATTCACATTTCAGATTTCAAGAGTTGACTAAGACCATCTTATAATATCTCGTTTTGATACAAACCCAATGGTACTCTGCTGGCAGAGAAATTAGAATTTTAATCTTGAACTGTCCAGCTCTAATGAAGAAAAAAAACAAAACCCAAAAACACCAAACAAAAACACAATATAAAGTGATCTAAATTCCAGATGCAGGAAAAAATGGGAAGTTATCCCTGACTGTGCTTTATCAATTTTATTCTCTAATTCTGAAGTTATAAGAGTTACACAATCTAGTAAGAAAACTTGTCCTTAAATTTAAAAGCTACAAATATTCTCTATTGCCTTACTAATAAATACCTAACTGATTAACTAGCATTTATCTGAGTCTTTCCATTGCATATTAAGCAGATCACTCTTCAGTCTACCCTTTGTAGACATGAAGAGGAACTCATGTACTTGAAAATTTAAGTACTCTTTACTAGATTTTTTTTTTATAGAACAATTCAGCTTCTTCCAGCACAATCTTTTCTCCTCTGTGCTTTTTCCAGTTTATCTGGTTGTCGTTATAAACAACATTCCCATTGCAGAATGCATCCTTCTGATTTGCAGTCTCATTCTGTGCTTAATATTATCTCCTTCCTTTCTTTTGAAATCCTTTTTATGGAAGCCCATCTTCCTGGCTGAAGTTTGCATTTTTAATCTATTGCTATTATTCTGCTGCACTTTTACATTAATTTGCAGAGAATTACTAACTTCATAGTTTTTGACAGTTTCAGCCACATACCTGCTTACAAATATTCCTTTACTGAGATGTATCATTCACATAGCACAATCTAAGTTGTCTTAGTGTTTATTAAAAAAAAATACTTTCAGCATTGTCCACAATAACTTATTGGTAAGCTGTGCGTGTTTATAACGCTCATTCATCAAACATTTTCCTTTTACCACAAGGCCATGTCCTTCAGGTATTAGACATCTGAAATAAGGCGCATTAGTCTTATTCTCTCTTACTCTTAAACTACTTTGTTCTGTTCCTCTTTTTATGTTTATTTGAACGCTTTCAACAGGTCTGCTTCTCACTTCCTTCTGAGCTTCAGAGAAAACATAAATATTTTTTGTCTTACAATAAAAAGCTTTGTTTTCTCCTTATTTGTCTTTCTGTATCTCTGATTTAGGCCATCAGGTCTCTGAGAGGCCAATTAAGCTGTGTTTGTGCAATAAGACTTCTAGTCGGTGTTTGCTTTTGATACACTTTGTGCTGGTGTATATCTAATATATCTGGCAAGTTCCCCTATAATTCTTTTTGCTATGAACTATCTAATAATGTAAAAAATATTATTATCTTAAAATATGAAAGAATTTGTAGTTGTTTACCCAGCGACCACCAGTTTAATGCAGCTAAAATTCCCCGCATATAGCTCTACCTTTCGGTCTTTGCATCATTGTATTTTGGCTTTTCATCATAAATAATTTTATTTATTTTGTTTATGTTACAGCAATTTCTTCCATACCATTCTCCTTGAAACAGGTCAAATCCAAAAATTCTATTTTGTTAGGACAGCAAAAATGTATGTGTAGTTAAGCATGCGTGCATTCCTATGTATATAAGTTACAGAGATGTTACTTAACAGGAATATTACTTGTACTAGGAATATTTCTTAATTACCTCTCACTCACCCTGGTTCCTGTAAGAAGCACTTACTTGTTAAAGTAGGAATATAGTTTCTAGTCAGCCCTAAAGATGTGTATGACATTCATAAATTTGGGTTTATGTATTTGAATATCCCATGTATCGTAGTATATCTATGTGTCATATCTCAATATAATGCCCTTTGAATACTCTCGTGTTTGAAAGTATCACATTTATCTGAACTTCTGTTTTTTTACCTTAAAACTTGCAATATATATCTGTTTTTACAATCTTTCATCTCCACATTCTGTTCTATCCTTTCTATCCATAGTCTACCTCTGTACAGTTCTGTTTCTGCAGTAAATTAACTCTGGAAAAAAAAAAAAAGGTTTTGTTTTTATTAGGACAGAGTGAACACTGAAAAGCATTTTCTACAGATACTTACTCAATTTTACACGGAAGTTTTATCTGACTGTACTTCTTCTCATTCCCCACAAGTATTTCTGGAGAAGAGGTTACCAGCCATAAAATAATCAGCAACATTGAACCCAAACATTAACTGAGTATAAGATTTCAAGATTATATAAAGCGGTAAGAGTGCAGGGATACAGTGATGAGCTATTGCAGACAACTAAGGACAATTGGCATTTCCTCTGTCAGTGTCCTGAGGGCACTGATGGGTCTGACTGACCCTGCCAGCCTCCTCAGGGTCTCTCCCACCCTGCATATGGCCCAGGACCCCATGTCAGCTGCCCGGGGCTGCCCATCCCTGCCCCAGCGATGCCACAGCAGGGCTGATCTCCAGCTCCCCACAGTCCTGCCCTGCTTGGCCATGGGCCTTGCTGAGCCAGGCTTTCAGTCCGTCCTGGACTCATCTCGTCCCCATCCCCAGGGAGGTCCCCAATGCCCAGGGCTGAGGCTGCCCTTGGTGTACCCAGCTGTCCTGCTCCTGGCTGGAGTGGTGGGACAGGCTCAGGTTGTCAGGCCCTGCTGCCTCATAGGGATCCCTGTGGAGGCCTACAGGGAGCCCTGGCACCCTCCCCTCAGGAGCTACCTAAGGCATCTTGACTGGGACTATGCAAACAGAAATTTTGTGGCTTCCCATCACTGGGGCACAGTTGCAAGGTGACAAAGATGCTTTGAACTTCAGGAAACCTTCCCTTCTTTGTGTTACTCCAGTCACTGTGCTGGCACTTTTCTGTGTGCATATACATTGCCCATTAATGTGATGAACAGAGAAATCTCTTTTCCTAAGGCTAGAGAAAAAATATGTCTATGGAGAGGAAATTGTTTTAGTCCTGAGGATATAAATATGTTGATTTTGAAGAAAATCTTTATTTTTCATGTATTTTCTAAACCACAATAAGAGATCATACTAAGGATCTGCCATTTGGCGAAAGGCTGATGCAGAGAGATTTCTAGATAGGCACAGAAGTTCTTCAAGACTATGTCAACTCTTCAGTACAGTTCTGAAGAGCAATGTGGTCTGTGGCATTTTAATATGGCTGTTCCTGTAATTCCAAAGCAGACCATGAAGAGTTGTAGAGCAGTGCAGCTAATTTCTGCAGCAGGTCTCTAGTTTCACTGGCTTTATCACTGTTATAGGTGGTCCTATTTTTGCATGAACAGACTGATCTAAAGCAATTTCTTGATTTCATTAGAGTTTTGAAAGCTTCTTTTCATGTTAGATATGAGAGTGAATTATGTTTTCCACCTATCTTTCAAAAACATAATGAAGACCATGCAAACAAAAACTGGAAGGGATGAAAGGAGGGGATGAAAACTGTTTGAGTTTTCTTTCATTTCTTTTGATAACTTATGATAATAATTTCTTATGGTAACTTTTTTTTTTTAGCAGTGGGACTATTCTGTCTTGTCTCTGACTCACTTATTATGGAGAAGTAGAGGCTAGAGGGAAAACAAATGCTAAAGAGGAACTGCACTGACTGCTTTATACTAATACCAAGCTGTTTGGAGATGAGAGTCAGGAGCACATGCAGACATGCAGACATGCTCCTCTTTCCAAGAACTCAGAGTGGGTGTAGCTGGAGAGCTGTGCAGGTCTCAGTACAAAGAGCAATTTGCATGGCCAAAGGCAGATTTAGACAGAAGGTAACAGATAATCAAGCCCATTTGTTGAATAAATAATCTGTTTCTAGTTGTCAGAAGAAAAATACCGTTGTACAAAATGGCTAATTTTGGGCTGGCAAATGATCATATCAGCCCATATTAGGGGAATGGAAGTATTTTTTCAGGGGGAGCAATGAACCTAAATTGTAGTTTAAATATAAGCAATTAAGCAGTGACATAAGTTGGATATTTTTTCTGTCATAATTTAATAGTATCCGGGGTTTTCCTGCTCTCTGAAGTCCTATTAAACAAAACATATGCTACTAGCCATTCTATTCCGCTTAACAATCACAATGGCCCGAAGGAAAAGCTGCACGTTCCCTATTCTTCTATTTTTTCCTTGTACATGGTAGCCTATTGCTAACTAAACACTTCCAGCCCACAGTCCTTACTCTCACATGTGCATCTTGTTCCACTTGTAAATTCCTGCAATTTCTGTTTCATCATCTTTTTATTGCAAACTGACAGCCTTTCCTTTGGATTTAACCCCTTACCCACTAGTATTTCACAGCCCTTTGTCACCCTTATATTATTCTCTTTCTTTACAATAAGCTTCCACTGTGATAGAATATTTCTTCAAGGAAGCAGTTATAATATTGGCACAGGTTATATTTGGAAATTCTATATACTCTGTGGAGGAAGTGCTAAATTTTTCAGAACTTTAGATGAAATTACATGTTTCCCAGAAGCAGATTAAGCTCATATTTGTCTTATGCTTGTTTCCAAGCCTTCCTGCATTCCAAGTGTCATGTCCAGGAGTGCATCCTTCTTCTAGGAGTTCAGGAGTTCAGCTGAAGAAGTTACAGAGTTCAGCTGTCTGAGTCCAAGTTTGGATCCTTTGGTGATAAGAGCTGCTGTGAAGAAAGCTAGAAGCAAGAGCCTGCCTCTCCTTTGCCTTGGGAGCTGCTTGTAAACTAATAATTTAGCACTGCCCCAACCTGTGCTACATCACAGCTGTATAGAAGCTATGTCTGTGCCAGGTCTTGAACCTCCATGAATCTCATCTGGACTTGCTGGTTTACCTTCCTGGCTTGGCCTTGGACCTGCCTCACTGCTGCAGATTCACTGATCAATCTCTGGACTTGATCATGACCCAGACTTGCTCTTAGGTGTCCTGTCTCTATATCAGTGAGATCACTGCGCCCACCTGCACTATTGTCACACTTAGCTCACGGCTCACCTTCCCTTGCAGAGCAGAACTATACTTCCTGTCTTCCAAAGCAGAACTAAGATGACGATTTTTCTCCTGTGACTTCTACACATATTTAAATGTATTTTTGAAGGTGGCACATTATCAACCAAAATGTCCGCTACCTTCAATTCTTGTCTGTAAAATGGCAATTTAATTAAGAGGGAATAGATCCATTAGAACATAGTGAAAATAAACTCTCCATTGTACACTGACGAATGAAGACATTATTATTATATGAATTTCAGTCTGATAATATCCACTTAAATAATTAATGACAACTTAATAGTTTTAAAAAGGAGTAGATGTAAGTCAGCAAGAAAAATAAATATTTTTTTCTTTCATATCAGACAGGTAGGCAGTATGGCTAAAGATAAAATAGAATTTTTAAGTCCAAGGAGCATTTTTACTTTTTTTTTTCTTATGTTCAGTTCCTGTACACCTAAAGGTCTTTGGCCTACAAAAAAGAAGAATAATAGAAAATATCCTCCTGAAGTCCAAAACTATTAGATCTGCCTCATTTTACTTGTCTAGAGAATCAGTTATCTCATCAAGTTATCGTATCTGAGAAAGCACCTTATCAGAGTTTAGTCCTGCAGAGCATAGTTCTGCTTGTTCATGAGTTATTAAAAAGATAGCAATGTTCTTGTACTTCACCCAGTCATGTTTAAGAAATGTTAGCCACTTTTATAGTTTCTGGGAGACACTATGAAAAAGTAAAGATTTAGAGGTGGAATGGAGAGCTTGAAAACCAGAAGACTTACGATCTCTGTAAAGTCAGTGCCATTAATCTATTGTAGGGTTATACCGTTAAATAACTTCTTCTAGTCAAGATGTACTTCACATTTAGTTATCATGAAAGCAAATTTTAGTGTTCGCTTTGGATTTATTATTACCTGGGAGTGACTTATGTGTTTGGAAAGCATTTATGTCTTATAACTTAAAAATCAGTGATCCTTGAGAAGTACAAACTGTTTATTTAACTTTTTCCACATGTACTTCAAAAATCTTGCAATGCTGAATACATTTTCTGAAAAGCACAAAGTTGGAATTGTACTGCTTGGTACTTATTAGTATTGCTCCTGCACCTATTGCATTAACCGTATTTATCAGTGGAGTTTCTGGAAAAAGTGGTTCATAATCCTTGTTCCATAATCCCTTTGTCCGGTGGACTTGGCTGAGTCTAGGGCAGACCTGCCACTGGCCAGGGCCGAGCCAATTGGTTACAGTGGTAACACTTCTGTGATAACATATTTAAGTAGGAAAAAAAAAATTATAAAAAGAAAAAAAGAAGTGAAGAAACGGAAGCAGGGGCAGAGAGGGAGAGGCATGAGCCTTGTGGTCCTTGCAGGCCTCACCCTCTGGCCTCCCACCAGGCGTCCGATAGGGCCCAACTCAGCCCAGCCCGGCTGCAAGAAGTGGAGAGGAGAGGAGATGTGAAGAGAACCTGAGAGGCATCTGTCTGAGCCTGATTGTGAAGAATTTATTGTGAGAGGAATAGCTGCAGATGCCAAGGTCAGTGAAGAAGGAAGGGGAGGAGTAATGTTGCTCCAGGCTGAGACTCCCCTGCAGCCCATGGTGAAGACCACGGTGAGGCAGGCTGTCCCCTTGCAGCACATGGAGGGCCACGAAGGAGCAGAGATCCACCTGCAGCCCATGGAGGACCCCACACTGGAGCAGGTAGATGCCTGAAGAAGGCTGAGGCTCATGGAGAGCTCACGCTGCAGCAGCTGGTTCCTGAGGAACTGCACCTCATGGAAAAGGACCCTACACTGTGGTCATCTAGTCAGGGTGCAGAAACAACACCATTAGGCTTAGGTGATCTGTTGCATGCTATGAATAGCAAATACCAAACTGAATACACAAAGCCAGCAGTTTACAAATAAGTTCCAGAGAAAATTATTCTTTCATATCTCTCAGTGAGTACCTCTGAATGTCAAAGATAATAGAAAAAAAAAAATCCAAATCAGCTCATGAATGATTCACTAATAATAGAATAATGCAAATTAATAATGGATAATACTGATAATAAATGCTCCAAGCATTCCTAGTTATTTTTTGCAGACCTACAAATCAAAGCTGCTTTCAGTCTGTTATTCCCATGCTCTCTGACTGTAGTCCTTTACTTCCTTCACTCTGAGGTAAAAATGAGTGATTTCTTCAGTTGAAAGACTCTTGCTTTCAACTGTTCCCAGTGATACAGTGGAACACTGGAGAATATAGTAAATCTCACAGGGTTCATACACTTACTGAACTTTTTTTTCCAGGAGCTATGGTCTCATCAGCCTTACACTTCATTACAAGGGAGGCAGGGGAACAAAGAGAATAACATTGTAGGAAAAAGAACCCAAACCCTTCTCTAGTAGCTGGAAGGAATGGATGTACCAAAGAAGGTAGCAAAGGAGGAACAGGGGCAGTAAGCTCTTGCTTAGTCATGTATTATAGTCAGGAACAGAGAAGAGGACAGATGTCCATTGGAAGAATTTGACCAGAAATAAGATGACCAGGAAACAAGGTGTCTGATATGAGTTAGGACTAAAGTATCAACAAAGAGAGCTAGTAAATGTAGTAAACTGAATTTTTTAATAAGGTATTGTTTGAACTCAGTGTCATCAAAAAAAATAAAAAGGAAGAGGTATTCTTTCTAATTTAGTATTAAATTTACATGAACATGTACCAAGCCCTGACTTCTGCAAGGACCACACAAATTACTGTTCAGATTGTTCCTTAAGAGTCTGCTTATCTATCTTCTATTCTTCAGCTGCTCTTCTCTTGAGATTTCCTAGTTTCTGTTTCCCGTCTATAACAGGTCTTGAATTTATAAACCAGATTACTAAATGTGGAGTAGTTAAGGTAATCTCTTGCTTTGTTGTACCTGCACTGCCTCTTTAGGTTTGGAAAAAACTCTATTGCTCGTGCTGTGAAAGGACGATCTGCTTGAATTAACCACCTTGTAATCTGTAGGAAAAACACAACTATAATAATCAGGCAAACAAATAGACCATATAATATTAATAAACTATTACAAGCATCTCCCGCATTCTTCACACTTGGCTGTCTAAACAAATCAATACAAAGGGAGAGATTTAGTTAAGGCTGGGATGAAAATCTAGTGGTTTATCTTTAAAGCAAGCCAAAACATAACAATTCAACTTTATTATGTATAGTGTGGTTCATATAAATTACATCCCAAAGGCTTTACAGAGGTAGATGATACTCTTCCAGATCATGACACCACCACCAGCACCAATAATAATAATAATGGAAAGAGAGAAATTATGTCCACAGTCACATCCCTCTTTCAGTGGTGTAAATTGAAACCAGCACTACTGAAATCAATATGCTTTACACTGATACAGAATTACTCAGAGAATCAGGCCTTGGTTAGGTAGCAGAGAAACAATGTCTTTTCAATCAAGAATTGCAACGGAATGGTAAGTCAATGAGGCAGAGACACACAGGAAGGCGGTTTTCAGATAGCATTAAGCTTAAGTGAATAAGAAAGCATAAAGAAACAGCAAAGCAATATGGAAGAAGTCTATCAGTGTTTTTAAATTCAAGAGGAACAAATTGATACTCTACATAAAACAATTGTTGAAAGGATATATTCCACGATGACACTGTGGAACTCAATGGGAGTTTTTAATCAGCTTCAGAATTTCACATTCTGTGTCACTAATCAGAGACATGTTGCTGGGGTACAAATAGTGCTCAAGGCAGCAAAAAAGAAATAGACAAGTGAGAAAGGTTAAAAGATTTTAGCTGAGATATATTGAATTGCTTATAGACAAGACAAAATTAGGGAGGCATAAGGTATAATATTTCCTCACTACACAAGAGCAACAGTAAACTTCACAATTCTGTGGGTTTTCTTTATAAAAAATAAAAACAACAAAAAGCAAAAAGTAATATTTTCACTCATCTTTGAAATCGCAGAGTGATTTTAAATGGTTGGAGATTGAAGTAGGACTACCTTCTCCTGCTAGCTGGCAGAGTTCTTGCTAACACCCACATGTTCTCGTTAGAAGCCTTTTATTCTGATGTGGTCACCAGAATGTATCTATCAGACCTGCTGCCTGATTCTGCTTCACTGCATCATATTTAGACATTTAAATACACAGCACACACAGCAAATACATTTTGTAGTTACCTGTACCCTTCTCATTAAAAAGAAAAACAGAACAATTTGGAAGTGTGTCCTCTTTCTAGAGATACGACACAATTTTAAAAAGTCTGTCTGACAAGTCTAAGAAGCAGTCCCTTAAACCTGAAAGAGAAATTTCCAAACTTGTGCATACTTAAGGATAATATTTTTTTTTTGCAATGCTGATTTCTCCTTTGTTTGGGCAGTAGCTGTTTTGTTTTTTTTAATTCAGGTCAGCTGATTGTTCCTATAGCCATTGGCTGAGGAAAAAAAAGTTATCAAATTACAATGAAGTTTTTAATCATTTATTTCCAGAAGTTCATGTTGCTTTTTCCAACCATTTTTTCTTGCAAGCTTAAAAGTACTCTTTTCCTTGTTCAAGGTGGAAAGGACACTCTAAAAGAGTCTTAAAAGTTAACAGCTATCCATCATGCTTTTTGCACAGTATCTGCCATTCTAGCAGTGTGATGAACATGTCTCTAACAAGCTTAAGATTCTAAAAAGTTTCAGCAGCATTCTCTTAAGAAAGAATGCATTTGGGAGATCAATATTTTCGCCTGTTGGCCTTGTTGAACAGAATCCAATGCATGTAGAAAATCAGCTCAGCAGATGTGATTGTGAAGACTACCAGGCCACTACACAGACAAAAGAATGCCTAATTGGGCCGGCTATCTGTATAGCTCTAAGGTGTGCCATTAAGCACTGCATTTCAGTTTGCTCACATAGGGATTGTGATACCTCAGTCTGTGCAGTGGTAATCTGTGTTGTGGTTTAGCCAATTTATGTTGCTCATGCGAAGTTAGGGGTGCTTTAGCTATTAGATCTTTTACTGCTTGTCCAAATGGGGCATTAATCAAGTGAAAATGACAGCTATGCCCTCCTCAGAGAATTCTCTTGGCAACCCTCAGGCAACCTGCAGAGAAAGCATTGAAGTATGACAAACCTTTGCCAATGTTTGGCACCTCAGTGTTATTGCCTGGCCCGTTTTCTTACATAGATGGTATTGTCAACTTTCCTGATGGACTTGGAGATGCTATTTAATTTCACTACATAAGGGCAAGAGAAATCCATTAGCGTTCATAGCCTGTCAGTGGAGACTGTGTCACTAGCTAGTATAAACTGCAAATGTGCCAGATTGCTCAGCAGAAACTGAAGTGGCAGGAGACTGCAGGTAATACAGTTGCATGAAATTTATCCTCTTTATTCCTTACAGAAAGATGTCTCCTTTCAGGAAAAATCACAAAAGGCACACACTTCTCCACAGCAATCATTGAAAGCCTAGGAAAAGGTTATGCTGAAATGAAGCAAAACCACAATGCTTGGGCTAGGCTCTCAAAAGTTAAGTTAAGAACCAAACTGTCTCTTTGGCTTTTAAAAGGCAAAATGCACAATACGTCAAAACCTCAAAAGGGACTGCTTTTCTAAACACCTGCATTTCTGCTGTTGGCTATGTGCAGAACTGTGTAACATCAAAAAGCTGCATTACATCATATCCTAGCAGAATTTGCAAAGCAGATATTTCGCTATTTCCCTGCTAGACTCAAACTAGTAGACATAATGAGAGAATATCTGATGATGGGTGAAGAACAGTTTGTTTTGCCCATATGAGATCAGAATTCTAGTTTCTCCGTATATGATATGAAGGAAGGATTTCAGCTAGGAACTTCAATTTTTTTTTCAATAAAGTTCTTGAATAATTTAGCAGATCCTGGGACAAGTTTGTTTCTCTGTTTCTTCCCCAGTAAAACAATTCTACTTTGCACAAATTTTTGAAGTATTCAATAGGCACTGGTAGAAAAGAAAGACCAACTACTTAGGTTGGCAGTGACAGTATTAGTGTGGGAGACAGACTCAAATCCTTTCTCTGGAGATCAGTCACTTACAGGAAGCAAAGTAGCTTCAGTGGGACCAACAGACAGAGAGTATTTTGATAGTTTTGCTGTGAAAACTTTTTCCTGAGTGATGGGAGAGCACAAATCTGTACTGTGAATCTGCAAAGAAGAAACTGAGACCGATTTCCTGCATTCCAAATGACTGCGGTGGTCACTGAAATGCTTGGTAAAAGGCTGCCAAGACTCACTGATATTTCTGAGAAAGAAATGACATCATATAGGTTGCTAACTCTGTGATAATGTTCCTCACTGTGAATCCTAAATGTAAGAAATGTTTCTCTACCCCCTGCTAAGTGATAATTCCCTTTGGGGGTGATCCCACAGTATTTCCTACAATTTCCTCAACATTTCTCACAGGACATGCCTTTATCTGCTCAACATGTTCTCTGTTAATACCTAACACAGACCATGAAGTCAGATTGATGACTACATGCAATTTATCTCCTTCCACTGTGTCCAACACCAGTTTAGCAACTCTGGATTACAACTGTTCTGAGCTGCTTTTGAGATTGAAAGCTGTATAAAACTTTGTAAATAGAAAGCTGCTAATCTGGGGTTTGTAGTTCCACTATCCATTAGGAAATCCAAAAGTTTGTCATGATAGTGCTGAACATTTGTTCTTGCAATTGCTCTTGCAGATTGAAGTCTTAATAGGCCATAAGGAAATTCTTGGCATTGCAAGACATACTCCACTGGGTTCTTTCATAAATTATGCCTCTTTTCCATGAGGTGAATGTTTAGATTCCAGTAAATATAATTAAAGATGGGATTCTGATATTGTTGTTATCTCACAGTGAGCATTTTGTTAGGATTCCTCAGTGTGGAAAGATGAACCTGACCCTTTACAGTAGGATACAGTACTTGAAGATTTGCTCCTACACTCCTCTATCTCTACAGATATTCAAACTGTGATTGGAGAAGAACTATGGTAGCGGATTACAGTTAGTCCACTAAAGAAAATGTGAATATATTAATTCATTTAGTATCCTTTTACATATATAAAGTGACATTAGGTTAATAACATGTTGCTAGGCATTTTGTCTAGGTTTGAGTAAGGACTTAGAAAGTATTGATGGCAGCAACCTACAATCAGAATGCTTTTAAGATGTACTAAACTCATTGCAGCTTGCATTGCCCCAAAGCTCATAATTTTCTCTTCTGATCTTAATGCATAATATTCAGTGTTTTAGCTAATAATTGCCAAATCATAGTCATACCAAGCCTAATGCTAATCATAGCTTAGTTTACCTACTTGTTCATAGACATACTTTCTCCTCCAGTTTTTCTCCCTCTTAGACACACACAAAAATATACACACACATATAAACATCATACATGGAATTTTACTACCAGAAGTATAATTCTATACTAATGGCAAGCAGCCAATGCAAGTCACTGTCTGCATGATGCATCTTACTAAAAACTTTGACATGCTGTATATCCCTCCTGATAGATCAGTCCTGAGTCCTCCTTTCTGAGATGTTGTCAAGGCCAACCTCTCCTCAGTAAACATTCCACAGAGTTCCTTGTTTCTGCTGGAGGAGCCCCAATGTGATGATCCAAAACTGCTTAACACCAGGTATTTCAACTTACACTATCAATACACAGATTAATGCACAAAAGACTCCCTTTCAATGTTTTCTTTTGCTCACATTTCTATTTCAGCTACTCATTTTCATACTATTTAGATGAGTTCTCTACCACATCCTAAATTTGAGTCCTAGTTTTATTGAGGTTAATCTCTTCAGTCTTCTCTGAGAGTTCAAAAATGTTCTTTTTAGTCAAAACAAAGTTTCCTTTTTCCAATAAAAATAACACTAGCCTCTTCCCCCTCTTTCTGGACATAATTTTTAATTATGTCTTTGCTCCCAATTCTGAAAGTAGGATTAGTAGTCCTTTTTTGTTGTGGTCTGACCAATGATTAGTACATTGGAAAATGAAAGAGATCCAAATTGTAGTAAATATGATAGCCTTCTCAAGCTAAATCTAACAAAGTATGTTGCTGTCAAAGTACAGCCTCAGTGCTGCTTTAAATACCTAAGTCCAAACTTAAGATTTCAAAAACCTTTTATTCTGAGGCAAATTCTGGAAATACTGAAGTTTTTCCTATAGATAAACCAAGTGTTTATTTGTGGCATGCTCATTTGAATTTTCACAGTGCTGCACAGCATGGTTACTGTTTAAAATTATTTCCCTTGATATCAACAAATTAGGGGTTTATTTGAAGTCTTAATCTGGAGATATGTCTGTCTTTTTGGTATCAAGCTCTATACTGTCCTTGCTAAGATGGTTTTCATTTACCAGACTTCTCACAGTTTCATCTTCAACTAACAATAGTCTGCATCTTCCCACCTCTTCATTACTCTGGCAGCCTTTTGCTTTTTTTACTAGAACTGACTATGCATTTCTTTTCATGTCATTGAATGTCTCATCATTTAAAACATCATAATAAATAATCGCCTGAAGTTGTAGTTTAGACATTTGAAATTATTTTGAGAGCAAGACAATGCTTCCATCCATCTGTATTGTCTATCTCTACAAATGCCTCTATTCAGCTGTTGACTTTTTATTTAATTTGAGTTCTTCATTTGCTCATCTGTGTACAAAAAAACATGTTCTGGATAAGTGAATGGAAGTCTTCCCCTACTGTAGACAGTAATCCTATCTAGCTGAATAGTCACACAAATTCTTCTTAAATCTTGTGAAGAAACCCCATACAGTGTAAAAGGCTGGGCCTACAAGAGACTTCTGATGATGATGTCATGATGATGACATACATTTTTTGCATAAAGTTTAGGAGTTAGAACCTCCTAATTAAAAGTTAAAGGCACAGGTTTTTAGACATAACTCTGTCTAAGATAAACCTTTAGGGCTATTGTATTAACCACTGTCAGATCAAGATGATTTGATGAACCCCTTTAAAAAAAAAAAAAAAAAGCAGCCACTATAGAATAAGAAATTCAAGAGTCATGAGACCACACAGAAGAAAGGAAGAATTGGTTCTACCCCAGGACTTAGGGTATTATCTGGGAATGGTATGAATATGTGGAATTTGTATCTGTGCTCCCTAGATGGTTCATACGATTTTTTTCTGTTAAACCATCACTGGATGAAAGAAAACAGTCTTGAAAGGAGATATGAAATATCCCCTAGAAGAAATAACATGAATAAACCAAAAGATATAACAATCACATTGTGTAAAAGAATTAGGAGAGCATAATACAGCTGTTTAGATACAGCTCACTGTTGCATCGCTGGAATTCTTGTGTTAAAGAAGAAAAGAAGAAACCTGTTTTTCTGGATTTCATTCTGCTTATACAGGATAATGGGATAAATTAAAAAAGAATGGACAGAAATAAGAGTCCTAGAATATTGTGTGTATTAGGAGCAAGCTCTAATGTGATAATCTCTGTCAGCCAAATTACAATACAGTCCTATTATTTTTGTTACGGAGAGGAAGTCTGGAATGACAGTATTGGGGGGACTGGGTGAGAATATAGGAGACTCTTAACCTTGAAACTTTTCTGAGTAATTTGCTTTTCACTCCTGACTGCTCAACATTAGTGCAGTACAATTATGAAGATGTAAACATCACAAGGGCACATAGCACATAGCTTGTCGCAATGAGTTAAACTTGAGTACCCGATTCATGAGCAACCATGGAGAGAGAATGAGCCACCTCATCAAGAATTCAACTGTGTCAGTTTAGGAGGAGGTGAGGATGGGAGGGGTTGATCCATCAAGCTCAGACATGACCGTAACGAACCTTCTGTTTTCTACTTTCATTCAGGCAGTAGAAGCATATCATAAATGAACCTGTCAAGTCCACAGTCAGATGACCTCCACTAAGAGAGAACCTGGAAGATACTTCAACCTGTACCCAAATTTTTTATTTTTTTTTTCTCCCAGTGCAAATTATGTAATTTTCTTTCTTTAAATGGGTATCGATCACACGAAGAAACAAATTGGCTGGACAATGGAGCATTTAATTATTTTGTTCTCACACCATTAGCAAATTTAAGTTGAAGTATACTACAAGTTTGATGGATAAGCTCTTTGTATTCAGGGTCCTTCATTATTATATTAACCTTGCTTCTTCTTTTTCCCTGTCAGAAGACTTGAAGATTTTTAACTTAAAGAATAGGTGCTACTGATGAGTAAATTAAATCTGGACTTTTAGCAATATTTCCACATTTTTTAACAATCCATACAATGAACACTTTCAAAAAATACTTAGAATCAGTACCAGAGAGTTTGCACAATTCTTTCAGTCTAGTCCTTAATTAATTAGCAACTATATTATGTTTTCAATGCCTATGAGAAATAGGCCTTTTTTTATCATATTTTAGAAAAAAAAAAATTCTCATGTCATTTAATAGTGGTGCCATGTCAAGGTAACTTAATTGACCTCATTAAGGACTCATTAAATACAGTGTTATGCAAATAACACATTAGTAAAAACAGAAAACTTGTTGAGGGTATGATATAATTTTTTTCGCTACTGTTTTTCCAATGCTTTTTCCCATCCAGATTGTTACAGCCTAGCACACACACTTTACTTCTTTCTCCATTTGTTACCTTCTCTCTGTACATGCCTGTATGTATTTTATTAGCATGTACATATCTTGGTTAGCTATGGCTTAAAATTATCATATTGCCTGAGCTATCCAACCCCCAAAACAACAATAAATCTTATATAAACATGCCATTCAAATATGCAGTCATGTGGTAAGCATCTTTGTAAAGTAAGCTGAAATTTTATGTTGCATCTATTGTTACAGTTGCTCTGATATTTATCTTGACTTATATTGTAGAACAACGTTTTAAACTATAATGATCAAAAATTCAGCCATAATTTCTGAACAAAAGGGTACTTACTTCCTTAGCTTAATAATTTTCAAGATAATCAAACTGCTGTTTGGAGATATTTAAGAGGTAACAAAATGTCACATCATAACTTTTCAAAATAAGTAAATATCCTTAAGAAGGACTGTGTTTCTTCATAAATTAACAATAGTTGGGTTTGCAACTCAACCTTGCATCTGTTCCAAGAATGAAAAGCATACGGTGCTAGTGTCGGTGAATATGGAATGCAATTAAGGTAGGAAAAGGAAAGAATAGAAAACAAGATTTCTCAATGATTAACTCCATTACTCTAAGAAAATAATAATCAGACAGAAAAACAAAAATGAACCAACTGAATTGTTCTACTTGGTTTTTACTCAACTAACCAACTCATAGATGCTTTCTGAAGAAAAAAAAAAAAAGTTGTTACATTGGGTTGTGAAAATTGTCTGTTACCTTGACATTATTGCTGCAATTACAATATATGGCATATTTTCTGCCAAAAGTGAAGTTCCATCACAAAAAAAGACTGAAAAGTTTAAATGAAATGTTATGCACTCAGATATCTTTGGTCTATCAAGTTCAGGTTCACTTCTAGGTAGATTGTTTCCCATCCTGGTAGTCCAGACCAAGCATTTTGATCTCTGTTCCAGGGCACAGTGTTTCTAAGGTCACCGGATCTAGAATGGAGCCAACAGGCAGAGGGACAAGGAAGCTGAGGGTCCTCCATAGAGCAGATACACAGAACAAGATGCCAAATGGATCTGTGGTAAATGTAGGAATGAAGGAAGGGCCAAAACCGAACACTGAATGATTTATGTGGCAGCATTGTTATTTCACACATGGTGATAGGAGAGAAAAGAACCGAAGAAGGGATCACTGACACTCAGTGAAATTGGCCTGTCACTTTCAAAGCACATCAGCCATGAAACTGAAGAAAAAATCAGCTTCATTGAAAAGCTGTAGAACCTGGGTAGCCCTTTATCTCCTGGAAACTTAGAGTTCTGGTGGTTTTGTGCAAGTTTTTATTAGTCTTTCTATTCATGAGGAACTATAATTTTGGAGTTTTCATCCCGTGCGTACTAAACTGATGTACTGAAACCCAATGAATAAAAACCTGCAGTTTGTCTTTTATGAACAGGAAGCTCTGCTTTTCAGGCAGCTATAGTTACGATTACTGTATTGCTATGATGGTTATGCCGAAATTTGTTTATCTTCCCCAGCAAGCCCCTATAGAGACAGGTTAGAGGAGACAGGGGCAAAAATAAAGGTTATTTTCGAGCAATTTAGAGAAACACAAAAATAGTTTCAGTGCTGCCCTGGTTTCAATGGAGATGGAGTTAGTTTTCCTCTCAGTATGCAATGTGTTTTGTATTTTGGCTGTAAAGAATATTGATAAGCACACTGATGAGTTGTTGCTGAGACCAAGGACACTGTCCGACTTTCCAGATCTTGCTAATGTGCAGGTGCAGAAAGCTGGGGGGGATATAGACAGAATAGTTGAACCAAGCTGGCCAAAGAAAGTATTCCGTGCCATAAATGTAATGCTCAGTATATAAGTGGAGTATATAAGTATATATCTGCCCCTCCATGGGCCTCCATGGGCTACAGGGGGACAGCCTGCTCCACCATGGTCTTCATCACAGGCTGCAGGGGAATCTCTGCCAGGAGCGACTTTACTGCCCACCCCCTCTTCTTCACTGACCTTGGCATGTGCAGCTGTTACTCCCGCAATAAATTCTTCACAACTGGCTCAAGTAGAGGCCTCTCAGGTTCTCTTCACATCTCCTCTCTTTACTTCTTGTGGCCAGGCTGGGCTGAGTCAGGCCCAGATGGCTGCCAGGTGGGAAGCCAGAAGATGAGGGCTGCAAGGCCCACAAGGCTTGTGTCTTCTCCTGTCTGCCTCTGCTTCAGCTGCTTCACTTTTTTTTTTTTTTTTTTTAATTTTTCCCCTTCTTAAATATGTT
>WHYT01016013.1:167985-244466 GCA_009806455.1 Tetrax tetrax
TTTTTTTTTTTTTTTTTTAATTTTTCCCCTTCTTAAATATGTTATCACAGAGGTGTTATCAGGGACCATTCTGCTACCAATTGGCTCAGCCTGGCTAGCAGTGGGTCCACCCTAGACCTAGCTGAGTCCACCAGACAAAGGGGAAACTTCTAGAAGCTTCTTGCAGAAGCTGCCACCATAGTCCTCCCACTAAACAAAACCAACACATGGTCATTGGGATATTGGGTGCTGAGAAATCATGCATTGTTCATTTTTTTATATTTTAGTAACTGTATGTAATTAAAATTGTAATTTTTCTTTGCTATTCTAGTAAACTCTATTCATCTCAACCCATGAGTTCTCCTTTCTTCCCAATTCTCTCCTCCATCCTGCTGAGAAGGGGAAGGGTGTGATGACTAGGGCTAAACCACAACAAATGCAATGGTTATTAAAATACACATGAATTTTATCATTACAAATTAATTAATTTTTAACCATGATACTTTGGATAGATGCATTTCTTGTAGCACATTGAATCATTCATATATACATATATAATGTGGAATTCTGTGATAATTTTCTAAATGGCCTTTCTTTCAGAGCTGATGTACTAATAAATAATATTGCCCTTTGTGCACTGCTGTATAGTTGACCAGAGCCCCGTCCAACCTGACCTTGAATGTTTCCTTTTCCAAACGTCGACTGCTTTAATGGAAAGAATCTCCTTCATTGGTTTTCTTAGGTGGAAATGATGGCTCTTTTTTTTTTACTTCTTCATCAATGAGGGTAGCAAGGACACTCATTGTTTTCTGTCTTAAAGAAATGTGTGCAATCACTTGCATTTAATATTTGCTTATGTTTAATGAACTCTTTTATTCACAGCCCATAAGATATAATGGGGTGCTGGGCACTATCAGAGTGTGCTTTTACTCTTATTTTATGCTTGTCATCGTTTTCTGGAATGGTGTGTTTTGATATTTCCCAGTCAAAGCATCCTCTATGCAAGTTGCATTAAAATTCTTACAAAACCAATCAGTAAATTACACACACAGATTTCATAATAGTAGTTACAAAAGTTTATAACAATATTGGTGAAATAAATATAAGCAAACTGCACTTTGTCTACTAGACTGAAAAAATATCATTTGAATCTCTGCCTCTTTCTAGATGACTCATCACTGCACAGATAAACACTTTGGCCAGGCGTTTGATACACTCCACAACTCACATTCACAGGAAAGAACAAGGTAGACTACAAATCAGCTTTTATATCCCATCACTTCCTTATCATCATTCCACTTCCTTGGGGTTTAAAATATTTTTAAATTATCCCTTCCTTACCAGCACTATCAATCTTCAACCTATTGGCAGGTCCTTGGGCTTGTCTTGTTCTTTGTTTTTCTATCACTTTCACGTCTTTTATGTGCAACTGCACCCACCTTTGTGTCTTTTGCTGTCACACCATTCACACACTTACGTAAAATGCCTACATACTGTGCCCAGCTATGCCATCACCATGTTAGAAAATACAGAAAGGGGCAACCTCTCTGATAACTTGTTTTGGAGAGTGAAGACAATGAAGTACTTATAGTGGTAAAAGACGGCATCTCAGTACAAATGTGGACTTCAGAAGGAAATCTTTGCTTTGGTCAGAATTTCTAGGGAAAGAAATTACACTGCCTTAGCAGTGACCAACTTGTGCATGGCATTATATGTAGTTAAAATAAAATCAGCAGTAATCAAGCAATCTATGAACAGGTTATATGAGAAAGTAGGTCATATTGTTCACAGTGAGTGTTTGACATGGTAATTGATAGATATTTTCAAGTAACTTACCATTAGTCACTCAAATCAGATATTCTAATAATTTATTCAATAACAAGTATGGAAGTTTTGTGAAAAATAAGATATTCAGCTTTAAGTTCCAGACATTTCACAAATAAATTAACGGTTTAGTCTTCGAGAGTGACTGTTCCAGTGAAAGTGAGGGGATGTTTTCTGCTTCAAAACAAATATTACTTTTTGCTCAGAAATTATTACTTGAAGAATAAATTGATGTATCCAGACTACTTTAAATATAACTTTGTTAGTTTGAATTTTACCATAATAAATTTGTTTAATATTGCCGTTTGGAAAACATAGAGACTTAAACTGTAATTCTGAGAGCATTCCACCTCCCTTTTAAAAAAAATCCAACAATATTTTTTTGTGTTCAAGATTGGAAAGGAAGGTACAGAAAAAGTACCCTTTATAGTGTATTAAATTCACATGATAAGACCAGAAGCAAACAATGCATTTTTAATATCTTGTGCTCTTTGATGCTATCCCTTATATTTCAGCTACTAAGTTGTTGGTTTTTTTGGGTTTTTTTATGCTTCCCCCCTCACTCCTCCATGCCAAATGAAGCAAAAAGTACTCTTAAGGTATATAAGAAACCACAAAAACATATTCAGTCTTGGAGTAATCTAAAAAAAAATCTGTACAGGATTCCAACAGAGCAGTTCCCAAGCCAAAACCTGACTAGTATATACTTAAGTTACCTAATGAAATATACTGCTCAATTCCAGTGCCTCTCTGGCAAATCTGTCCAGCTTCTTCTATAAAAGATGTTGATATAAATTGTCTATTTATTCCTAATTTACTAATTTTAATCATCTCCCTTGTAGTTCTAACCAGCCAGCTTTCTTCATTTAGTCATCAGGAGCCTATTCCTAGCAAAGTCCGAACCCCAATGCCAGTGTAATCAGAGCAAAAGTTTAATTTTGAGGGTCAGATCACTTATGATATCTTGCTTGCACCCTCAGATAGCACTTGGACTGGATACTGTCACACTGGAGTGACAACTCTTACTCTGCAGCTGCCAGGATCTAATCATACTGCCCAGGCACAGAAAAAGAAATTTCACACTTGTGCCCCAGGTAGACTTGAAGACTTGCATGGCTATCAAGGAGCGATTATTGAAATTTTCTAAGCAGGGTAGCTTAGAAAAGGGATAAGCTAAGGAGAATGTCTCCGAGTATAGTTGTTATTATCTCTGACTTCAGAAGTGTCAAATCGTAATGTGCCTGAACTGTCATGGTAGGAGCTGACCAGATCCAAGTTAGACCGGTGAAAGAAGCTTGCAGTGCCCTCAAGTCATATTCCTAATTGAAAGTATTTTGTACAGTGACATTGTAATGGAAAGTATATGAAGACTGTGCAATGGGAAGACAAAGATCAGAGTCAGAGACTCTCTGTTTTTCTGAGGTATCACTGAATGGTAGGATGTAGTAAGGTTCCTCGTTCTTTATTCTGTCACTGTCCTTCCCACACTGCACAAGTTGAAAGAGAGAAATGACAAGACCCATCATACTTTTGCTTTTAATCAGAAAGGCAGAACACTTTTCTTTAAAACAAAAATTATGAATCTAAGCTCCAGAGGTTAAGGACTTTTTTTCTCATTTGTTGGATCAATAAACATATGCTAACCATCAGGAGGCAAAACATCACCTCTTTTCAGAAGGACTCATCAGCTTAGACATCACTGTAGATTAATGTTACTATATGGCTTTGAGATTGAAACTCTTGTCATGTCTAATTAGCTTGAAATGAAGGCAGGGGAGTTTGCATCAATATACTTGCAAGTCCTAATATTAAACAGAGGTGTCTGAATCCAGATGGCTCTCTCTTTTGTAACAAGGGGGAAAAAGAAGGATATTCTTTGAAGAAAATTTATGCAAGTAAGAGGTGCTAGGTCTTTTCTACTTAGAATTTCTTACACTTAGATAAGAATTTTGGTCAGTTGTCCAGATGAACCTACAGGTAGAGGCTATCACTTTTTAAACAGTTTAAACTTTATTAATAAGAGGTTTTATAATTATTTTTTTTAAATTTACTTCAAGTTGAAGTAGGTATTTCAGTTTTCTTTCCTCTACAGTTCAGTGTTACAGATTTCTCACTAAGAAAGCTTTGCTATGTATCTTATTTTAGTCACCCCCATTACTTGATTATTTGAAAGAGTTGTATATTTTCAGACATCATGAAATCTGGGAGCAAATGGCCCTTATGCAGTTTCTGAATTCGATTACAAATATTTTGTTGTCTGAAAACTCTTTCACCTTTTTGCCAGGAAGCTCTTGGTTTCTCCTTACTTTTATTTAAGTCTTAAAACCAAAACCTATAGAGGTGAATACTTTCCAAAACTAGACTCCTTCTCTTAAGCTTTGAAATATACGTATCAGTGTTCCCAGGAAGAAAGCACAGGAAAACTAGAAGTTTGTTATCTCAAAAGCATTATAAATGCTGCTGACTATTGCCCAGTCTCTCTCTAGACAGGTTATTTCATGCAATGAATGTTGTCCCATTCTTTAAATATAGTCAAAACCAAACAAAATTGACAAACTTGCTATGGTTTATCTCAGTGCTTTGAATTTGCTTGTCACTGTTCATTAACAATGTAACAGTAGCTGAGACCAGATGCTCAAATAAACAAGTGGCAAATAACAGCTCATATGTTATTTCAGACATTATTAGCTTACATTTATCTTCTTGGTAAAATCCTTTGGGCTTCATCTGCTTATATCTAATTAAAGAAAAAAGAATTGACTGAGAGAATGAGGTTTTGGGAGGTGATTTGGTTTAAAATCATAATTACTGCCAATACTGACTTCATATTACTTATCTAAGATTAATTCCCTTTTCCTAAGGCCATTTACATTACAGGCTTAATTCTGATGCTAAGCTTCTCTCAAAACTTGTCTCTAGTTTGCAGAAACGACCTAGTATGTTATTCAAATTCAGCATGCTTCTTCATATTTATGGTTATCTCACTATCAAATTTCCACTTGCTAAAGATGGCAGTTTCATATCAAAAATAACATTCTAGTGTTTGAAATACTCTATCTATTTACAAGAATGCCTGGGTAATACTGAAAACATGGTGATAAACTTATTTTACAGATAATAGTTTATGAATTGTAATACAGTTCACCACAGCTTAATTTACAAAAGAAATGATTACTTACCCTGAGCCCTAAGTACTTTAGTTTTCAGATTCTAAGCAATCACATTGTCTATTTAATTATAATAGTATACGATTAATCAATAACTTGAAATATAATGCTTTATAGAGTAAAAACATTGTGTCTAAAATTCCACAGTATATGAAAAGACTCTTGAAATTACATAGCCATTTTTCCTGAAGACCTCTCAGTTTAACATGTTGCTTTTCAGGTGATTCAGTTTCAATTTTCATTATGATTTTCAGTATTTTGCTTAGGATTAAGGAGCCAGGTCCAAACTTAGCCACTGGCATATAGTGGGGCCACTTCACTGATTTGCTGCCAGGAATTAATGTAACTGTAGGAGTTTTATCAGTGTTTAAATCAGATTTTGGGCCTCCAAGAAAGATGGGGAGAGGCTTTTCAGTAGGGTGTGTTGTGATAGGATGAGGGATAATGGTTTTAAAATAAAGGGAGGTAGATTTAGATTGGATATTAGGAAAAAAATTTTCACAATGCGAGTTGTAGAACACTGGAACAGGTTGCCTGGGGAGGTGGTGGATGCCCCATCCCTGGAAACATTCAAGGCCAGGTTGGATGAGGCTCTGAGCAACCTGATTTGATCAGGGATGTCCCTGCTCCTTGCAGGGGGCTTGGACTAGATGACCTTTGAAGGTCCCTTCCAACCCTAACCATTCTATGATTCTATGATTCTGTGTTCAGAAATGTGTAAGTATTTTGAAAGTAGCCTATGGTGTTTCATTGCAATCACTTCTTTAAATGCTGCAGTGACTTAAGGTTAGTGTGTTTCCAATACTTTTTTTTTTTTTTTAACAATGGTTTAAATTTGCATATCATTTTTTCATTTTAAAAGTGGGACTATCACTGCTTTTGGAATCCATACATTATTTAATACCTGCTTATTTTACCGTGTTTCTAGTTAGAATTTCTTTTACCTTTGGTCGCACATCTTTATCTTGAACCCAGGAATCACAGACATACATTATTCTTTTGCTGCATCCCCAGTTTGCACTGTTTGGTACAATGTGAAGTAAGGAATCTGTCAGTAAGCAGCCATTCCTGACATATATTTTCCTTTATTATGAGAAATATTAAATTTTGTATTTTTTTTTTCCATCTATGAGCTTCTTCTTTTCTTTTGGTGATAAGTCCTACTTTTTATCTATTAATATTTCTCCAGTCAAAATTCTTTCTGTATTATTTATAAAGGTTTTCATGGTCATATTAACAAAGTTTACTTTGGACTATAGAAATAAGTATGTAGTACCAGTTTAGTGGCAGTTAAGCGTAACTAAAAAGAGCCTATCTTTTCTTGTTATTTTTGAGATTCCCTAGACAGTGCAGAAGAATAAGCAATTTCAAACTCCATTTTCAGCTTGTTTACCAAGGCAGTAATATGAAGTCTTATTGTAATAACAGTTTTGTAAGAGACATGTTTCATTTTTAAGTATGCTGAGTTCAAATGGGAAGCTTCTGAGAATTAAATTCTGTGCAGTAGATTACAGTTTTTGCATATAGAAATTCCTTTACTGACATTGCTGAGTAATAATCAGAAATAGCTGAAGGGACTATGTTTATATTCCCTTCTACCATGGATTATAATAGAAATAACTTTTTAAGATGTATTATCTGTGTGTAACTATGATATTTTCAACATCCAATACACCATTAGTGTCCTGGGTTTTGTCAATTTAGCATTTCGAGCCACGGAAAGCTGTACTAATAGTATATATGAAGTAGAATCTAAAGGATGCATTAGCTTTTATTTACTTTAATGTTCTGCGGTATCTACAGTAATCTTTTTGTCTAGTCAGATCCTCATAGATTGAGTACAATTTAATATTTATTTTATTTATACAAAACAGTCCTAGATCAGGAATAACATAGGACACTCTTAAAGGAACCACAGTTAAAAGAGAGGGTTTGTCTGGAAGACAAAAGGAAAAAAAAATAAATAAATTACAAAATCAGAAGGGGTCTGGATAGCAGAAAGGTGTAAGAGCGTAGGGCATACACACTCAGGACTAAAGAGTTTAAGGACAGCAGCTTTAGCAGAGATACCATACTTCCACAGGCATCAAACTTCACTATCTTGCTAAAGTATGGAAGACAAAACAATTGTTATTAAATGGTTACTCATACACTTGTATAAGTATCTTATTTCCTTCTAGTGCAGTTACATCAGCTGCATTTATACAATTTCCCTATGCATTGGTTATTTAATTATTTTTGTTTATATTCTCTGTCATCCCCTAATTTAATATTTAAATTCCTAGCTTTAAATGTGGTAGATTCAGCAGTACCAGCAAAGCCAAAGCTAAGCTAGAACCAACCAAACAAGAAGAAACCTGGAAGATTCAATTTGTTTTCTCACAGAAGCTACAGTTTCTCCCATACACTGTTAAAAATCTGCTTATCTCATTGATTATTACCAGGATTTCTTGTCAAAGACAAAGGTAAGATGAAGTTATACAGAAACTGCATGCTCTGCTACATAGGATTGTATGGGTCATTTCTTATCCTTATGTATTCTTTCAGCACCTGGGGAAAATGTGAAATAATGGACTGCATAGGCTACCTCCTAGGATGACATAATGTTAAAAACAGAGATTGATTTTAAAAGAAAGAGGAGGAAAAAAAATTAAGATCTAGTTTCAATTTCCTTAAATAAAGGAAGAGGCTGAAGCGATTGTCATGAAATGATTGGATACACAGTTAAAGAGCATTGCTGGCTTGTACTGATTTCCTTAGGAAAACAACTCAAAGTTGTCTATAGGTGGTATGATGTCTTCTTTTCCACAACTGGAGAGATTTTCAAAGTTACATAGCTTTCTCTAGAAGATCACAAAATGAATGCATCGGGTTTTGGTAGAATTCCAGGATTTTGATATGTGTGTGTGTATGTGCATGCACACGTGTGTGTGGGTGTGAGTGTGCACATGCATACTTCAATGAGATATCCACAAGAAACTGGGCAGTTAACTCTTTAAAATTAAGGAGGGCAAGGCTCCAAGGATCATTTAAAATTCACAGTTAAAGACTTCAAGAGTATTAAAGTAATCTAGAAAAATACTCTTTCAAACCCGGCTCATAATTCTTTGACTTTTGAAATATTTCCAGCTAGTAGGTTTCTTTAAAAAGCATTTTTCTGGTGATTCTGGTGAGTTGAAAAGCATATCCCAAGGTTTTATCACATAGCCCATGTCCCAATCAGCTGCTGAAGGTAAAATAAAATGTATTTAAAATAAAATAAAAAATGTTTTAAATCCTAGCTGGCTGCTAGAAGGTATGACCATTGACCTGAAAAACAAGCAACCATATTACAAATAAATAGTTCAAATAAAATGTTAATGTCCAGATTATGATCTTATGGGTAAGAAGATTATCTTCAAACCAATATCACACAGTCTATTTGAATAAAAACCGGCATTGATAGTCTGGCGACTCATGAACACAGAAGAAACAAGAAGGTGTCCAAACTCCTCCAGAGCTAGGGTGTCTATGGGTACTGAGAAGCTTTGTGAGGATACTATATCCTCCTGAATGTATCTCCATAATCTCACTTTGCTGATATTAAGTATGACTGTTTTGGATTGCTTAAAATAAGTCTCTGCCAACATTCTGTTTACAAATATCTCAAATATGAAGATTTAAAGATGTGTGGGCATAAGTTTGTTCTGTGGCCTGAAATCAGAGCCAGAATCCAAATGCCATGAGTTAGGGGGCTTTTTTACCTAGCTCAAATTAATCACAGGCAGCTGCTTATGTCCTGCTGAAATCTATATTTATGTCACCCTCAAAGAAGACCTGTAAGAAAGCTGCCTCCCACTTGCCTTCCATCTGGAGAACCATGATGCGGTTACTGAAAGCTGTATCCCATGAGACCTGTTAACATTACTTGTAGCCACAATACATTAAAACTCAGGAATAACTTTGATTATCATTGTTTGGCCTGACACGAGGGCAAAGTATGATGCTGTTTTCTGCATCAATACTCATTAATTAGTTGAGGGAAAAGAGTCTTAAGTCCATAAACCATGATGACATCAGCTAAAACTCTGGAAGCAGTATGAGTCTAGGTGTTGGGAAGATCATAAGACCAGAAATAGAGATTTTCCAGCAGACTGCTAAGAGCTGAGAATTCAAAGACTGAACAGATGGAAAGAGACTGCTACTCACTTCCCACTACCTTGCTTAGGGAGGGAGGAATTGCTACCAGACAGCAACCAGGAACCATCTTGGCTTTTATTTCCTAATAATAGCCAGATAATAGCTGGCCAAAAAAAAAAATCCTTCTTTATCAAATTGCCTAGATTAATAAAAGAGGATTCTATCTCTATTATTAGGCTGCAGGCCACTGTGCTTTCTAAATCTCAATGTTTGACAATGCCATGAATAAGAAGCTCTAAAAAACACAGGTCCTTTTCAATTGAAATAAATTCTGAAAAGTTTCTGTAAAGAATGAGCAGTGATGTACTGATGAATACCTTATTTTGATCTACAGTTCATATGTAAAACAGCTTTTAAAATCATTTTATATAGTCTGTGTAAGATCATATGTTAACATATTTCAGTTGTGCTATTTCTTATCCAATTCTCTGTTTGAAGTAAGTGTCAGCATATGCTCTTGTCTTTAGTGCTAGTTAGGGCTAGCATGACTTTTTTCCCTTGCTCTGAAAACAGGTTTTTCTTACAAGCAATTTTGTTTGTTTGCTTGAAGGAAGTCCTAGACTTCCCAGACATGTGTAAAGCTGACATTTCCATGATAAGGCAGGAAGTCGGTTTGATGATTTCTAGATGATTAATTTTCAGCCTAGCAAATTCAATTTCCTGCTTTCAGCAAGTTTGCATTTATTGAATTTTAATAGCTGAAACATTGTAAACAAAGTATGATTGGTTCGGGATTTTATTTTCAACCAGCTGTGGTAGAAATTTTGCTTTTTTGAAGTTACAGGCTTGAACAAACTCGCTAACTTCTTGTCCAGTTCCTGCCTAAATTCCTGCCATGGAATTCCTGCCTGAATCTACCTAACTTTATAGTAAGACCATAACTAATGTAATTTTTTTTTCTTATTTTTGTTTTATAATAATGCTTAGGATCACTGGTAATGGAATAAAACCTCATTGCATTTGTGTCTAGACAAACAGAAAAAAAAGGTAGGTATTTTTATCTCCTAGAAAGATTATGCCTCTACATGTGTGCCCTTATATTGAGCAGTGGCTGAATTTCTGGTCCTCTCTAGTTTAAAAAAAAAGAACTATTCAGCCTAGAAAAGGACAGTTAAGCAGGCGATAGATGTCTATAAAATCATGAATACTATAACAAGTATAGATCAACACTTTACTGCTTCTTTGAATAAAGTAACTAGGGATTAATAAAAGTAAAAATTGACAGGTTGAATGTGGGAAAATGAGGTTGTGTGTTGTGTGTAGTTAATCTTCTCTGAGTGATACAAGAATTTGTGGATTATAACAATTTCAAACTCATCTGGACATATTTCTGAGAAAAAAATATCTAGAGTTATTAAACACAATGGTGATTAACTGTGAGGGGTGTGGCAGGTCACCTAACTCATGGAGTTCTTAAGGCACCAATTACTGTGGGGTATTGAAGAAAATACTGCTATAGCCTATCTACTTTTCTCTGGACATCTATTATCATCCATTTTCCTGCTTGAAATAGGAGAGTTGGCTAGATGGAACTTTTTGTTCTGACCTGGAAGAGCTGTCTCTTTATCTTGTTTTCCATTTATATTATGCTATATCATCACATACTTACAGTGAAAACCAACCCAATTTGTGTTAGCATCATTCATAGATGATATATGTGTAGAAATATTTGAGTAGATGTGCCCCATAGTCTATCATTGATGTAGATATATGGGCACACCAACAAAGCTGTAGTTTCCAACTGTCCAGAAGATCAAGATAAAAAGGAATATCTGCTCTCTTGTGTAGTTCCTACATCCATATTGTAACTGTATCCAGACAGCCCAGCATCTCACTTCAGCTAGAGTACTGAAGGGTTTCTTTTCATTCTTGATATTAGATTAATCTCACTGAAATTCAGTCATATTAATAGGAAAATCAGACTAGCCTTTAAAAGGTGCAATATCTCTCCGATAGTACTACCTAGGTATCTCTTAGAGACCTAGAGGAGAAATGGCTTAGGAGGAAGACATGCCTACAGTGGCAGTTGTCGTCTCAGTCTAGATAGTCTATTGTACCTGGGAAATATTTATGTGCAAGTTAGTGATAAACAGTGGTTGCCTGTACCTGTATATGCTGAAGATCTCTGAAGTTTATTAAGTGTTGTTAACATAAGGATAATTACAATACTTTATTTTATTTTACAGACTTGTTTTAAGCAGTATTAATTCACAATATATTCCATAGTGGAAACAAAAGATAAGTCTAATTTAATTAGATAAAAAAGGAGCCTTGTTCTAAAGGAAATCTTTTCAAGTTTATCTCCATAAACAGTGCACATAACTTTCTGTGTAGAGGACTTTAGCACTCAGCTCTTTTGTGCAGCAATACAATATATACATATAAATGCATTACATCCCAGGAAATCTTTAGAATAATGAACTACTCTAGGTATTTGATTTATGAAATTGGAATAGTTTACTCTGGTACTACAGAGATTGTATTTTACTAAAATCAAGCCATGTGTTTTGAATAACCTTATTATGGTAACTAGCCTGTTTGTCATGGCACCTATCTAGCCATGGATATTTGTTATTGTCATAAGTCTTTTCCCACAGCTGGACTGAAGTAATTTAAATCAGAGAGCTTTGTTCCTTCTGCAATCTAAAATGCTTTATTATGGAGGAAGAGAATGATCAGGCAGTCTAATATCCTGTCAAAATTCTGTATTTCCACATGCAATTTATATATATTTTTAAATTGGCACAAGATGTAATGGCAACCCTTTTAAATTCATGCAAAACAATGTTAGTGAGTTTCTTGTGGCTTGTTGATTTGCAGAAATGTGAGGATTTTCCAGATATGACTGCATTTGTTCCATCTATTTGCAGTAATATTGCCTCATAGCATAACAAAGATAATTAATCACATGGGAAAAGCAAAGCCAAAAGGAAAAATATCTGTGTGTTTGCCTGCATGTTATCCTCTGAGGACGAGTTCAGTTGCATGTACATCGATATATCCATCCGCATACAGCAGAATAGTCATAAATACTCAGCCAAGAATAATAATGTTCCAAGCAGGAAGGAAACATGAAATTCCAGGAGAAAGACTATTTTTCCCCTAGACCTGTATCCTTTTTTGGCACTGAGCAAATTTATTTATGGCCCTTTGGGCCATGCTACTCCTGCATCAGGATTTTATAAAAGCCTTGTCATTTGTGTTGTGTTATCTTAGCATTTAATGTGGCTAATATGATATATTGAAAAAAAACCCCTGTAATGATTTACTACTTTGGAAGGTTCCGTCCAGCCAAAATATAAAGCAAAGATAGTGAGACAGGCAAGAGATTAATATCAGTTCTCCCTTTGTACCTTCAACATTGTCCTATTTCAAAAGCTATTTTAACGTTTCCCATATTTGAAGAAAGTGTTTCTGGAATTCTTGTAATCGTCCAAATAATGAGAATGAGACTGTGTAATTTTTGGCAGAATCTTTTCCATACTTTTATGTTATGGAAACCAGCTAGGGGTTAAGTTTTTTTAGTTTGGGTTTGGTTCTGGTTTTTTGTTTTGTTTTGTTTTTAACTACTTTGGAGTTTTGAGTAGTAGCTAAGTGATTTAAGAGCAAAGAATAAAAATTTGAACTCATGAACCCATGAAAAATCCTAGTCTCTTATCTCTTATCTCTTATCTCCTATCTCTTACTCGTTCTCTATAAGTATATTTGAGTCAAAGAAGGGACTGCATAGGGGTGCAAGAAAAAATGTGAACTATACTGCCAATTCTCTAAACAAACAAGGCAAAGTATTGTTTGACTCTGGCTGGGAAATAAGTATCAACTTATCTTTGAATTTTGAAGCTAAATCTACCAGTCCAACCTAGACTTCACTTACCATTCTGATGATTTTCCACCCATAAAACTCTTTCAGAATTAGTCTAGTGTACAGTGTACAGAAATTTTATTCTGGCATAAACCTTAGCAGAACTATCTCTGACACCATTGGACAATCTTTCTCCTTATCACGCTGGAGGAAAAAATACATATATGCAGTATAAGCTCAGCACTGATTAATTGCAAGTTAAATGCATGTAGCAGCTAGTGACATCTCTTAACTTGAAGAGCTGTGCAGCTGACAGTAGAAGCTCTATGAGCTAAATTTTATTAATGCTAATGACATTCTTGAATGGGTATGGTTATGAATTATAAAACCCAGAATGCTTCTACTTTAACCAAAACTAGTAATAGCATAGATAATAGGCAGATACTCTCCCTCTTCTGAACAGCTTGCAGCTGGAGATGGAAATTAATATATATGAGCAAAAATGTATGTATGTATGCATATATTTATAGAAAAATAAAAAAATAATATTTAGCATGGGAAACAGAACTATGTAATTAATTACCAAATGTGTAATAAAATTTACTGAAATATATATTGCACAGGAGAGAACTATAGCTAACAGTCTGGTTTAAATTAAAGCTGGTTGGTAACTAGACTTCACTATACTGATGTCTTAACAACTGTGTACCTAGCACTTTCCTATTTTCTGTATTATCTGAATAAATGAAATTTGCATTATGATTTTGGTGTGAAGTATAGCTACTAGCTTCAGGATCTAGATTGCCTGTATTAAAAACCAGACTTTTGCAGAACATCTGATGAAAGGTATAAGAGTATTCACTAAGGGGACAGAAAATAGTAGAGGATTGTTGTAATGATCCCTCCCACACATACATTATCCTCTAATATAAAGTCGCGCACTCAGAATGTATAATTCACTCCAGGACTTACAAAATCATGCAATATGGAAGGAATTTCTAGAAACCATCCAGTTCAATCTCCTACTCAAAGCAGCGTCAGTTAAAAGGGATGTTCATGGTTTTGTCTAGTTGAGTTCAGAGTATCTACAAAGATGCAGAATTGACTTCTTCCAAAGGCTGACTACCTTTTGTGGGAGAGGAGAAAAATCCTAATATTTACTCAGAATTTCCCTTCTTGAAACTTCCGTCTGTTGCTTCTTATGTTATCACTATTTACCTCTGAGAAAAGTTGGGCTTTGATACAGCATGCCAAGGGATATTCCTCAAAATTTTAGAGAAGAAAAGATCTTTAAGAGAGGTCCTAATTGAAAGGAAGCCATTGGAGTGTGTGAGGAATCTATATGTCTCAGACTACTTTATAGGCAGAGCTTATACCAGTGAGAGTGTATGTGGATTCATGAATAAAAGTTATAAAATACATTGCATGAAAAGGGATGCTGTGGAAAAAATTCTCTTTGTGTGTCTGTTCTGCCAAAGAATATGTGTATTTATTTATGTGTGCATGTTTGTGGGTGGGTGGGCTACTCCCATTCTCCTTCTCCCACATGCATAAAACTTTTTTTTTTTTTGCTAGAGAAGCAGGACCCATCACCCACTAAGCATCCATGAAATCATGAAAAGTTGGCACCAACTGAACCACAGCATTCCTTTTCCTCATGTAACTGCTAATAAAGTCATTGGCAAGTTAATAAACACGTAAAGGTGAGCTCAAGATTCATAAAAATACTGATGACATCCAGATGAGGTAAATTAATTGAATTTGTTGGAAAAAATTCCAGACATATTTTATATCATACAGCCATAAAAAGGAAACAGTGGATAGGAGACCTCCTAATGTAATATGGAATGAAGCAGAAATTCCTTTGTATGACTAACAATGTAATCACATATGTGAACCTAATTGTCCGTGTCTTTAAAGAATTATCTCACTATCACTTCCTGTCAAAAAAATTATTTTTGCACTGTTCTTGCAAATGAGAAACTAAATTGAGTCCAAATTTAGCATCATGTGTAGTTTGAATTACTATTTTGTAGCAATAGGTCATACTTTCTTTTACTGTAACTTCTTCCCTGGAATATTTGCTTTAAATTTCCATATTTCTAGTTAAGTACTAAATAAGATCACTGAAGATGATGCTGATGTTCTTATATGGACAACCAGGTAAAGAACACCCACCAACTGGTAAAGAAAAAATGCTGTGTCATGTGCCATATATACAAAGATAATTCTTCAAATTCCTACAATATTCAAATGTCTACTTTAGGATCCTTGCAATAACATAAAAGTAGAATTGTTCAGAGGATGAAACTTATATATTAGGATATGTATCACAGTGAAGCTATCCAGACAAATCTCCTTATCCTCAGAACAGGATACACAAAGGTATGCATATATTTGAAATTCCAAATTATCTCAGTTGTCATATATCTGCTTTTTTTTTCCTAAACATAGAAGATATGATATAATACAGTCTTATATTTCTTCCAGGGGACATCAGCCATATATTTTCAAATTATGCATAGCTATTCATTCCCATCTGGCTTATTTTCTCTTCCAGTTAACTTAGACTCTTGCTATCAAGTTCCAGAGGTGTGACTGTGTGTTTCTATCAGAAGGCTGATTCTTATGTCCTATCTAAATAACGTAGTAACCTTTGCCCAAGGTCTTCCCACCATAAAATACATAACATACCTAATATCTCAACATTAAATACCTAGTCTTAAATTGGACACCTAGTTGCCCCAGGTTCTGTTCAATGGGGAAAGGCACATTCGGAGCATGATTCAGATCTCATACCCAGTAAACTGCCATCTGAAACTGCTCATTTCTCTCCATTAACAATGCAGACAGCCTACAGCAATTGTGCTCTTAATTTAGTCATGCACATTAAAGCAGCTAAGTAGAATGAATCTGGGCCATGCTGTCTGTGTGCATGTAGCCCTGGAGTCACCATCGTTTGTACATGGTTCCCTACATACTTCATTAATGTTGTTCTATTTACCAGGGGACATTTGCAATTTCACCCTTTACGTTAGGAATCCACGTTAAAAAAAGAGAGAGAATACCACTCACTTATGCACACGGGACTTGTAAGCACACAAATTCAAAGCAAATAACTCTTATACAAATAAAGAACAAGCATATCACGGTGTGATATATGGGTACAACGAAAGAAAATGAATGTAACTACATTATGCTGTGCTCAAAGGACATTCACACTTTTATGGAATGTTTTTATCATACCACTATGTTTGTTAACATGAGTTCTAGTTTTTTTTATAGCTGATCAAGTAAAAGCAAAACCAAAACCTCAGTATGTATATATTATGTACTTAACAACTTCATAGTCTGTGGACTAAACCATTTACTGTTGGCTTAGAACATATATAAGCCATGGAGAGATGATACAAGGTCAAAGTAGCACAAAATATAGGTTACATGGCTCCCTGTTTGTCACTGTATTTCATAACAGGAGTTGGTTATTAGTAACACTTGTTTTGAGTTTGTATTGATTGATCCATATGTCAATGAGACATATAAACCTATCACCAATGTGTTTATAAGGCTGTATAAATGCATGCAAAGAGAGTATGTGCTGCTGCTTGTCTGATGTCTCTCCTAATGTGCCAACAGATTAATCAGTCAGTTCTGCAAATAGCAATAGGTTTATTGCAATTATCCTAAGTGTCATTTTAGGGTAAGATGAAAAATCTCATAAGATCTATGAGAAATCAACCCAAGTAGCATTTCTGATTGTCACAGAAGTGTGTGACTATCACAGAAAACACTTTGATATTCTGTCTTTGATTCCTCCTGTATGTTAACAATGCTTAGCTAAATATTCCACAGGGGCTGACCTGGTTGTGTATGAGATTTTGTTTAACTCTTCATTCATTCACATAGCTTTCTGAAGATCTGCTTTTGGGTACTGCTTTGGATTTCAGTGTAAAAATGGAAGAATCCATACATTCAGGGTGTGACTTGTGCCATATGAGTAAGCAACTATTAAAACTCTTCTTTCTAAATTCAAGTGATGCAAACACATATCTCATAGGCATCAGAATCTCTCAGAATCAACAGGGCTTTAACGATACAGAGTAATATTTGAAATTCTCTTTTGGGAGAGAGTTAATTACAGAGTCTCTTCTTGGTCAGTTCAGCCTGATTCAGTGGACCCTTAAGTTTACGTTAAACTAGCTGGAGAGGGTGTTTTCAATCCTGATCATAATGAGAGAAAGTGAGAGATCCAAATCCACCCTCTGTGGACACAACTGACAATGGTGATTATTTGGTTTGTTTATAGAGACATGCTCATTCTCACCTCTCCCTCCACCCCAACCACAAATACATCACAACTCCCTTTCATTCCCAAATCCCTGCAATCCAGATTCCAACTATGTTGAATATACCAATATTCTTGGCTGATTTGTCCCCTTCTTTTCCAACACCTACACCTCAAATCCTTACACCTCAAGATCCTTACACTCCAACTGGAGCTGCTGGTAGACACTGTACCCTCACTGTCTCCTGTTCATGTTCTCAACCAGGTCCCTGTATCCATAGCCAGTGATCTCTAAATCTCCTACAGTCCACATTCCAACATCTTCACATACATTAACTGATGACATTATGGTCTGTTCAGCAAATTTGAGCTGCTTGGCCTCATTCATCTCCTGTCCTCCCATTCCTTTTCATTTGGTCATAGTCACAGAATCATAGAATGGTTTGGTTGGAAGGGACCTTTAAAGGTCATCTAGTCAAATCCACCTGCAAGAAGCAGGGACATCTTCAACGAGAACAGGTTGCTTGGAGCCCCGTCCAACCTGCCCTTGAATGTTTCCAGGGATGAGGCATCAGCCACCTCTCTGGGTAACCTGTTCCAGTGTTCCACCACACTCATTGTAAAAAATTTTTTCTTTATGTCTGGTCTGAACCTACCTCCTCCTGTTTTAAAACCATTACCCCTTGTCCTATCACAACAGACCCTGCTAAAGAGTTTTTCTCTGTGTTTCTTATAAGCCCCCTTGAGGTACTGGAAGACTGCTGTAAGGTGTCCCCAAAGGCTTTGATTCTCCAGACTGAACAACCCCGGCTCTCTCAGCCTGTACTCATAGAAGAGGTGCTCCAGTCCTCTGATCATCTTCCTGGCCCTCCTCTGGACTCACTCCAGCAAGTCTACGTCCTTCGTATGTTGGGGGCTCCAGGGCTGGACACAGTACTCCAGGTGGGGTCTCATGAGAGCATAATAAATGTTGCATTCTTCACGCACTTGCCCAGGAAGGGAATGGAGAGACAAAGGCTGGTTGGAGTTCTTCTTGTACTGCTCTCCTCACTTTCTCCCACTCAAGAGATAGATTCTTGGTTGTCTCCTAGTCTTCTGTTTTCTCACACTATTTTTAGAATTGGTATGAACTGGACATTGGCTACTCTGAGATCTCTTAGGAAGTCTTAGGAACCTTTGTGTCTGTTTTTCCATGCTTTAGGTTGTTAGAAAGTTAGACAGATTATATCCTCTAAAAGGACTTGTTTTATTCTGGTTTTTTAGAACAATAGGACTCTGACCCTATACCAAGAGTTAAGTGAAATACAAATAATAATTTATTATATTGTCACACTATTTTTGAAAGATCTAATCAGAAATGGACAAGAAAAAGGGTTCGTTGCTGCTTTCTCCTGTTATTATTAGGGCTTATATGAACTCACAAAAAAATTTGCTCTGCTTCAACCAGGATAGTCAAGGTAAAAGATCCTTTAGAAGCTTTCAGCAAATCTACTTTCCTTATTTTCTATGTATGCCTTGGCCCCTCACATCCTTTTGTTCACAACTAGAAAACTGAGAAGGTCAGCTTTTTACTTTATGGAAGATGAGAAAGGGAAGTGTCCCTTCTGTACTTATAAAAAGTACTTGCAGAAGTGAGTAGATAGTAGCAACATTTGTGGCTACTGTAGGCTGGAAATTCCTAGGGAGACATATCAAAAGGACAAAGGCAGTAAGAGTGCTATCAGCAGTAGGTCCAAAAAGCAGCAGCAGGTTTCCCGCGCACCAGAGCTCACACTGATAACTAGCTATCTAATGAAGCAGCTGAGAACACAATAGTTGTTTTTTGTCCTCCTAGGAATTTTCTACTTTCTAATTCTATTCAGGTGTCAAGCTAAGATGAGGGAGAGTTTCCAGTGGCTGAATTGACATGTGGTTGGAAAGGACATAAAAAGAACACAAAATTATATTTCAACAGAGTACAAATTCTGATTTTTTTTTCCACAGCTATTGAATTTAATATATATACATAAATTTTGTTTCATGAAGTAGAATATTAAAGGCATTGTAGGATCTTGCCTTTATTTCTTAGGATCTGTTATTTTGAACAATCTTCTCAACATTCTCCACAGAGAAGGAAAGCATTATTCCTTCCAGAATGCTGGAAACCAGTACTCATCTTACTGCTAACTTCTGACAACAACAATATCATGCTGTAGTATTAATGAATTGCTTTTGTACCTACATACTACAACTGTGTGTGTGTATGCACGCACAGGAAGAAAAAAAAGAACATCTGAAGTACATATATTTGAAGGATCTTGTAGGAACTGTAAAGTTGTATTTTTCTCCAGTTTAATGCATGGAAATGGATAATTTCCATGGCACTATCCATTTTCTGCACTGTGTACTTTGAATCAGAAGAGAATGCTGCTCTTTCTTCTCAGACAAAATGCATCAGAACAACCTAATATGTTCCATTCCCATTAATACCTTGGCGTGCAATAGAGTTTTGTAGTTTCTCTTCTACCAAGACACACCAATACCTTGTATGAGATCCTCTCAGTGCCTCTGGAGCAATTCTGCACTATTATACTCATAGGGGTCACATGTTCAGTTTGATTGACTGCAGAAAGCATGCATATAAACATATCATATCAACCTTCCCAGGTGAAAACAACAAAGGAGAGATGAATCCTGATAAATACTTACTTATAACACTTCAGTGACAATGAGGAAGTAAAAAAGCATTAAGATGTCTTGTTTCTGCATTCCTGCGTAGCTCAGGTGGATTTATTATAAGCAAGGATAAGAAGCTTGGAAAGGGAAATATAGCTTCTGACTGCATTTAGGGATGGCCTTCTTACAAAGGCAGAAATTTTATAATCAGATAAATCCAAACTCCAAAGTTTCATATAACTGGAGGAAAATGTATCTAATTTGCCTGTAGGAAAGTTGGTGCATATAAATCTTGATATCTTAGTAATCATTTTACCTTATTCTTTGCTTCCAGTGTTAAAAGGAAAGTAACAAATACTTCCTTCACAAATACTATTTGAGTTGATTACATTTCCTGCCTATATATGAACTCCTGATGAGGAAAATTGCAGCTGTTGTACCTCTAGTCCAGATCTCTGTATACTAATGCTGCTGCACCACATGTGTTAACCAAAGTCCAATCTACAGGATAACTCCGTCTCAGACCAGATGTGGTCTCTAAATGTAACAGTGATGGTACAGTGGCTCAAAGGAGGTGGGTTAAGTGTCCCGTAATTCTAACATTTGTAATGTCCATTACAATATTTGAAGCTACACTAAATTGTATCAGTTAAGACCTTATACTTTATTTAGATGAATAAAGTTTGCAGACATAGAGTTACAGAACAGGAAACTCATATTTTATCTCTCTTTAACACAGTCATCTTTTCTGTCTCCTTCGCTCATTAATTTGTTTCTTTATCTTTTTAAGGTATCCTTATTATTAGCTTTCTCTTTTTCATTATTATTTTCCTCTTTTCCTGGTACAATACAATCTCCACCAGGTTCAAGATCTGGCCGAGTCAGCCACTCTAAACATGCAGAGCAAAATGTGATGGTTTCCCTAGCAATAGGAAACACTTCAAACCTGAGTGCAAACATTTGCGCACTCACAATATGTTTTCCTTCAGTTTAGTGGCTGGCACATACTGTTGACTCCCACGGGGAATCAGGCATTTGTTTCTGCAGTAAATTGCTCAGAGAAAATGAAAAAGGATGAGTAAAATTCTCCACATAGTGTATAAGTAGGCAGGCAAGTTCAATGCTATTCAGATTATGCCAGTTGCATTTCATTAGAAGAAATACGCAGGGGATGAATGTATAATACTGAGCAGCTATGGCAATCAGTGATGCCTATGCCCACTCCTATCCAAAGAAAACACGTTGGAGATGCCTTTCTCTCCTCAGGGCACCTCTCAGCAGGAGGTCTGGAAGGCCAGGAGGGGCCACGCCATGGCAGCCATTTGCTCTGAGTGAGCAGTGCAGGGTAGCAGGGTAGAGGGGCTGGGGCTGCAGCTCTTGGTGTGCACTGCCACCCCGGGCAGCTGCCAGCAAAGAGAGTGTCTGCTGTCCTCACCAGGGAGAGACACAGACCGGGCTGCAGCCAGGGCACTGCAGGCCTTGCAGCAGTCATTGCTGCAGTGAGATGGCTCCTCCGCATGTGGCTGCACAGGGAGTCTCCAAGATGGCACAGCTCTAGTTTTCACAGCCACATGGCACCAAATGGGGCTGCCCAGGCCCAGGGCTGCAGAGCGAGCTGCATATCTCCTGCAGGAGCTGCTCCAGTCACGGCCCTGATTCACAGGGAGAGGCAAGACGGATATGTAACAGCAAGGAAAATGAACGGGAGATTGAGAGGGTCTTTGAGGAAAATCTGCAGGAAAATCTGAGTCATACAAAGCAGAGGAGGAGGGAAACTGGGGGCCCTGGTCACATGGACAGTGGTGGCCGCCACATTGGGGAAGCTGGTGACTTCTGGCAGTAGGAGGAAGGTTCCTGATCCACCTTCAAATCCACTGCTGTGGGACAGGCTCAGTGTCAGGCACTGGGGAGAACAAGCAAGACCTGTCAGGGTCTGCTGATTAGCCTAATATCCACACAAAGTGGAAAAAGTGAATAGTAATTTTAGGAGACTCATTACTGCAGGGAACTGTGGCGGCAGTCTGCTGACCCAACCTGTTGTCTCAAGAGATTTCTTGCTTACTGGGGTCCAAGAACAAGGATGTTGCAGTGGGACTGCCCAGGTTTGTCAGGCTGTCATACTGTTACCCCTTGCTTCTTTTCTGTGTGGACACTGACAATACTGCTAGAAAGTTGTTAAAACACTTTCCTTCAGTAAACTCTATTATCTATGAACAGTAAAACAGAAATCTGGAAATTCTCTGAGATTTCTAAAAGTATAGAAACAGAGATGGATCGGATGACCCTAGGCTTGGTTCACCTAGCAAAAATATAGCTAGTTCACTCTAGTATATTTTGATTTTTCTTTAGCTGTTTTGACTCTGGACATCTATGAAACATGATATTTAAATTTAAAGAAACATTCATAGTTTTTGAAGTTGCTGAATTAAGGAGAAGCTGTAAGAATAACTCACAATACATCAGAAAATGAGTCTATGAATCAAGAAATTTTGTATTCATGGACTCTACTCTAGGGAAAAACAAAGCATACTCCTGATTATGCTATCTTCCCAAAATGCTAAATAGGATGCATAATTTTTAATAACAGAAGTTTATACTTTGACTAAAAATCAAAGCTTTCAGATGTCTGTGTTAACAAAACTACTGTAAATAATACTAAGGTAAAAATCAGTAGTATAAACATTTAGAAGTAGTGACGTGAAGATTCAGGAGTCCTGAAATCTGTGAAATCTCTTTTCCCCTTCATGAAAAGTGCCAGTATTGTATTGGTCTGATTCTACGATATGTATCCCAGTCCATTGCAATAAGTTGTATCTAATTATGTGTTCCTGCTTAATCAACAAATGAATAGTCGTCTGACAGTCTGTATAATCATATTACGTACTGATAACTGAACAGATTGCCTCTCAAATGCAGTGTTGTTGGACACTCTCAATAGCATTGCTAGTTTGTTCCAAACATATGTTTTTAAATCTTTCATTCTTCTTGCATTAATAATATCTTCTAGACTGTCTCATCACTGTGTTCTCACTCCAAGATTAGACGACCACATACACAGGTCGAGGAGTAGGAATCATTTAGTGTACCCATGCTGAACTGGCCATGGTAGGCTGAGCGCTATCTAGCTCTGTCTTCTATATATCTTCATATACAGGCTATTTTCTATTTATGTACTTGATTCTGGGAAAATATGGACAACATATACCTGAGCAAATAACTAAGGGTAAATAGTTTCACAAAGTTTGCATATATTTAAAAGTTGCAAGTAGCATGTAACGATTTTTTATCTTAAAGTTATTCTGAGATAATCGTGAATATAAATTTCTTGAATGGTTTCAGTCTGCCATATTTGCCTGACTTTCATGAGACCTGAAATTTTAGAGGGTGCTTGATATTCTTATCAGCCATAATTGTGATTAGATAAATATTGTGAATAACTGGATATATCTGTACTTTTCAGGAGTATTCTGCTCAAAATTCTTGGATTCAGAAGTAAGCCTTCCTGCCAATAATCCATAGACAGTGAACTCAAAAAAGAGTCAGCACAGTTAATGAAAATTCATTGAAAATTTAAACAAACATTCACAGACTTGTTGTTTTTGCAATATGTAAAACTTCTCTAATTATAAACATTTTATAAATTTGTGATTTGACAGCAGTGAAACGGATGCTAAGGAGTAGCAACCTGAGAATGGGTGCTATGGGAAAAAAGACTGCTAGGACACAAAAACTTAATGGTGGATCTAATGCTGTGAATTGTCATTTTGAGTGGATGCAGGTGCACAGGACATGTAAGAGTGGAGAAAACTGCATTTCCTGCAAAGAGGGAAATGAGTCTTTGTTCTTCCCTGGGGAAAAAAAAAGTGCTATGAGCTATCATGACTCCATCTTTTCTTGTAAAATAATTTTTATAATGCACATATTGCAGTAACTAGTGGAAATTTATTGCAAGAAGTTACCAAAGCATTATATCTACTTGTACCTGGAGATACATATGTCTTTGAATGGTTCGCGATTATTGTAAAGTGAATGATTCAGTGTCCCTGGAACAAGGATGTATGTGTGATGAGATTGTGCTAATAAAACATTAGTTATGCTGTCATGAAACCACAGCTTGAAGCCTGTTGAAGAAAAACAGAGGATTGTAACAGAGATTCCCCAAAAGTTCAAGTACAGGATAATTGCAGAGGCCTGGAAAGTGCAAGCAAGGAGCAATACTAGAGGCGCCAGGTCTATTAACACAGATCACAAATGGTAATTTCCAGGTCATTAATGAAATGCAATCTTGAGAGCTGAGTGGAACTTGTTTCTGAGATAAGAGAGAGAATAAAGAACAAGTATGAAGCGTAAGTGAAGCTTAAATTACATAGTAAATCTGGATATACGATCAAAATGTGAGCTAGTGAGAAAAGAGCAAATAAGCACAATGTTTGTGAATGTATAGAAATGCTCTAGACAGACCCAGAGTGAGGAGGAAGCATCAGCTTTGATGCTTCTTCCACAGAAGAGCTTGAGATTCTGCCGATCTCATGCTTCTACTCTTCAAGGAAGATTGGTACCCTGACTTTAGGTACCTGAGGGGCAGCAAAAGAGTAAGATAATCATAAAATCATAGAATGCTTTGGGTTGGAAGGGACCTCTAAAGGCTATTTAGTCCAACCCCCCTGCAGTGAACAGGGACATCTTCAACTAGATCAGGTTGCTCAGAGCCTCATCCAACCTGGCCTTGAGTGTTTCCAGGGATGGAGCATCGACCACCTCTCTGGCCAGCCTTCTCCAATGTTTCACTTCTCTCATAGCAAAGAATCTCCTTCTCACAGCTAGTCTAAGTCTACCCTCCCCCAGCTCAAAACCATTACCCCTTGTCCTATCACCAAAGGCCCTGTTAATTCTCATAATGCCATATAGAGATGTAAATACTAGAAAGTTTGTGTATATCAGTTTTAACTACATCATTATTGGGAATGAACTGTAATAGTTGTATAATCATAGAATAATTTAGTTTGGAAAAGGATGTCTGGAGGTCATCCAGTCAAATTACCTCAGTCAGAGCAGGACCCAGCAGATGAGATTGCTGATGGTGTTCTCTAGTTTGGAGTATCTCCAGGGCTGGAGAATTCACAGCTTCTCTAGTCAACCTGTTCCAATGTCTTACCACACAAAGTGAAACTTTTCTACTAACATATAATCAGAATTGTCATATTGGAAATTGTTCCTGTTGCCCATCATGCTATCACTGTACATGTTATCTACGTCAGCCTGTGGTGGATGTCTGGCATTCTGTACCATTAAAGGGAAAGTTGAGACAAAACTACTTTTTGTCAGCTGAATCGATGATTAGGGTGCAATTATGCTTCAGAAATCTTCATCACCTTCAATTTCCTGAAGCACCATTTTATTCATGCTCCAGGGGGAAACATCTTCTCATGGTTGCATGCCCAGGAATCTATTTATAGAATCATAGAATCATAGAATAGTTAAGGTTGGAAGGGACCTTCAAAGGTCATCTAGTCCAACCCACTTACAAGGAGCAGGGACATCTCCCATCAGATCAGGTTGCTCAGAGCCCCGTCCAACCCGGCCTTGAATGTTTCCAGGGATGGGGCATCAATCACCTCTGTTGGCAACCTGTTCCAGTGTTCCACCACCCTCACTGTAAAAAAAAATTTCATTTTGTATTAATTTTTTTTAATTAATTTTTTTTAGATTTTGTATTTAAATAATACAAATGAACCCAGTGGTGTTGAATAGCTTACCTTTTATTCATAGTTATAGTATTTTGTTGTCACCATCTGATTGAATTTTCTATTATACATCAATGACAGCCAGAGCTGAAAAGGTTTGGATTTCGTTTGACACTTCCTACCTGAATCATCACATTATTTGAATCAACAATATTTTGAATTTCAGATCTCCTCGAGAACACTTTTTTTTTTGTTTAGAAGCAGCATAAGGCATCCTATTCCAGTTCTTGGACAGACACATAGAATATACTGTACTGTTTCTGCCTAAAACAAGTCCCCAGAAAGATAAAATAGTTAACTAAATTTTGAGAGTTTTCAGAAAAACAGGGAATTGGATTCAATTTCAAATGTCTTTGTTAAATCTTTACACGTCAACAGTCAATAGAAATGAAATATTTTTGAGGAAAGCATACGAACATTTCAAATCACTTCTGTAAGGACAACAATGTCTATGTTTCTTGCAGCTCAGAGAGTGCTTTCAAGTGACAACAGACTTGAGTGCTGGAAGAATATGGAGCCTCAAGATACTATTTTGTTTTCTGAAGCTTCTTTGCAATTTTTTTACCAAAGAGACTGAAAAAGTTGTTTCACACACAGTGATCTCTTTCATCATTCCCAGTAGATTACATGAAAGAGTGCTTTTTAAGACAAACTGAAGGCATACATACACAGTTCACAGAAACCTATTACTGTTTTTTAAATCAAATTAATTGAGAACATAATAACATTTTCATGAATACAGAATTATTTTTCATCTGCATATCTGAAAGCACTATAACTCATCCTAATTAATTCCATTCCAAAATTCCATTTCACAGACGGATAAAAGAAGTAGTGCAAGATGCCTGTTTAGTGATCCCAACATTGCTCTTAAATGACACAGAAGTGAGATATTGTTGTTCCAGTCGAGAGACAGCAAAGGATATTTGAGATCATCATCTGTGGTCATGTGGAAAGGATGTGTTTGCTTGGACACCAGGGAACCAGAGGTTCAATAGTAACTGGGAAACAGGAAAATCCCAAGTTTTCCACTTTTTCCAAAAACACAACTCACTTTTCCATGCACAAAGCACTCCTCTTCTGAAGGTTCTGAAACTTCCTTACTTTCCTGGTTCCTGTGTGGAGTGAACAGGAGAAACAATATAAGGAATACTACAGGAAACCTTAACCTGTTTTTTTTTTAATACTAGAGAAATGCAGACAGGCTGGAACACACATTTTAAAAGCTAATTCTAATTCAAACTCTTCTGGAGTGAACTGCTTTCCTGAACACATCTCCTCACAAAAATTCTTAAAAATGAACTGAAACATGAATGAATTAATTAATAAATGAATGAATATTCTTCCCTGGTAACAATGAAACCAGATATAAGCAAACCAGGTACTGAGAGTACAGCTATGAGACAAGGGGACTTTTTATTTCTCTTGCTTTAATACTCTGAGTCTAAAATGGCGGTAAACCAGCAGGCAATCATTAACAGCAATAGAAAGAGTTTAAATCAATGAAGGAACAAAGTTTCCAACTGCAACTTTTGCAATCTTAAAAACAGCACTAGGAGGCAGAAGAAACACATTACATTCACCACAGAATTTTATAAGTGTCACAGAAGTTAAGAGTCTCCTTGGCCACATCAGCATGTAAATCCTCTACGTTTGTGCCAAAACCAGCAAGAACATTGGTAATTTAGAGAAAGGAATCTGGGCATGGGCTTTTAATCAATGAAGAGCATTTCTGCTGTTTTGACACTTTGTGTGGCAGACTTACCCTTTATTTATATAGAAGAATTAACTCTGCAAAAGTTTATGATGTACATACTTGAAATGAATATCAGACAGCTTGGATTTATTTCTCAGAGGATATTTCCAACAGTAGAATTTTTAAGTTATGTCTTGCCCTCTGTCCCCTCTTCCTCAAGTTAATGGCAATGCAATTCTTTAACCTTGGCCTCCCGAAGACAGAACCATTTTTTTTTTTTAAACTTCCAGTGTATATGTGATGTCATGGCTACCTAGTAGATGTGCTGCAGCTAATACAACAGCAATCACAAATCTCTAGCTGTGTTGCACAAATTGCATTCTTCTGTCCAACATAGTTATTCCAAAATTTTTATAAAGTATAAGTCGATTGTATTTTTACGGAAGAAAGAGAGGTTTTTTTTTCTGCTTGTGGGAAAATCCAAAGAACTTGTTTCCCTGAGTTTTATGGTCCTGAAAAACACAGCTGAAAGAAATAAGTTGAGGAAATACTGTATACATGTGCTCATTTTGATAAGCAAAGATTCCAACGACATTTATTTTAAGTAACAAAATTGTTCAGAATGGTCTGCTCTTCACACCTCTGTGATAACAAATTTACATCTCTGTTTTTTTCAGACAGTATTTTTTAACTGTCTGCATGTCAAATTTTGAATTCCTTCATTTTTGTGATTTACCAAATCTTGAATTTGATAAATTTAGGAGATGAGTACTGTTTGTGATATTACTCTTTGATTGATCTTTCATCATTTCACTGTGCTTCATAGAAAGGGTTAGTGACAATGCTGATGGTCTTTAGTCCAAGACAAGTTTCCAAGATTACTGCTGAATTGCCTGGGTTACTTGGATTGTTAAGAGATCTGCTATTTGATTTCAACTGTAAGAAGATCTATTTTAAAGCTGCAAACTAATGAAAACTTTTTACCTGTCAGGAGATTTACTTGTCACAAAGGCATAAATCACAGTAGTATTAGGAATCTAACTTGTTTATGGTATAGAGGAAAAAAGTTAAAAAATTAAATCCTGGTATACTTAGATAGACAAGGGTAGACAAAGGTGAATACCTATATATTCAATGTTCATTCCTGAGTATTACATATAATGATTTCTATCTGTTGTTGGAAACAGGTGAATGAACAAATTATCTGAAAAATATAAAGTTCATGAATGTATAAGGATAAAAGATCTGGAACTGTTTTTATTAGTACTGCTGAACCTTCACACGGAAAAATTAAGAAATGCTTTTGATAAATATTTGTATAGAAATAAGCTACTCTTAGTTTTCTAAGTTTTCACCATTGTTAACACTTGTTTCACTAGTGAACAATTCAATAGTAACAGTCTTTTCTGAATGGTGTCAATTTTTGGATCTCTCTCTGACACCTGTAATCAAGGTTGTCAAGGTGGCAGGAGGAGAGAAGAATTGCATAACTGTTGTAATTTATGTCATAAAAAGAACAGCTTCTTCTACTCTGGACAGAATTATGGTAAGTTCAGGACTTTGACAGAAAAATTCAAAGGAAGCAAAGCACATAAATCCCTGGTGAGATAAATTTATACATGTAAAATTACGTTAATTTAATCATGTTTTATACCAGAAAGTTCATCTGTTACTAGATGACATCAATGTGTCTTCAAGGAGCACTTGAAAATATTGCTTCATTTTAGTGAAAATAAAAAAAAAATAATTTGATTTCTGAGCCTTTGAACTCACAGTAAATTGTATAAATTATCTGAGAAATTTATTTGGTGAGCTTTTTTTTTTTAAACAGTACATTTTCAACATTTTCTTCCATAAGATTTCTAATCTGTTATAGGTGAACCTCAGAGTTAGCAAAAGGTTGTTTCCACAGGCACTAGAACACACAAAACTTTATTCAGCCTGTATGTCCCTTTAGCAACTGATGATCAGATGGAATCCTCAGAAAATGGCTATGTTTTCTAAAGCTAAAAGTCTCTACTTCCTAACTGGTAAAGAAGGGATAATGACGGTGGCTGTCTGGGTGAAGTGCTTTTTAGGCCTTTGAATTCAAAGTGCTATGTAAGAACACAGTCTTTCATCTTTTAATTTCATATCCTGACCAGAATAAAGAATTCATGGCAGGTGAAAATTGAAAACAGTGACTGAAAGCAAAGAAGTAGTACAGAAACCTTTAAGGTGCAAAAATGTTCAGAACCTGTTCACTATGGCTTTCAGAGTAATTGCAAGTCATTTTTGTATCCTATCTAAACCAATTTGCCCATCTTTAGTTACTGCTATTGCTCTTACTGCATATGTTTTTTTTGTTCCTCTTGCTTTTACTCTGTCAGTAGCACATTATACTTAAAGACTTATACCTTTTCTTTTTTTTTTTTTTTTTTTTTTTTTAAATTTATTCACTGCCCAGGACACTTTAGTACTATGCTTGAAAAGAAGTGCCATCCAAATGAGCAAATGATGGTAATTTTAAAATATAGTAATTTGAAGATGCAATAGGAATGCAATTGCTAAGAAGACAAAATGTTGCAATTACTATTTTTAGTCTTGTAAACATATGCAATTTAAGTTTAGCACACATCACCATCGTAAGAGGGTTTGAATTTTAAATATTTTCTCTCTTCTTTGAAGAAATTGACCAAAACTCCAGTGACATGACTATTTAAAATTGTACCTCATATTTTTAGTTGCCAACATAATTCAGAAATTTTTAAATGGACAAATTCTAATCATAAAGATAATGAGAGCAATTATGTCTTTTTTTAATACATTAGATTTATTCCACTGGTGTAACCTGGGACATGGGACTACTAATGGTTATATCCATTCTTCTGTTGTACTGAAGCAATATACTGGACTGGAATAAAGCATAAACAAAATAAGCAGTTGTTTAAGGCAGGCTGCATATGACTAACTGCAGAGATTAGAGATCTCATAGAAGAAGGTCCTGTTTGTGTAACTGTATATATAACAGAATTATTTTGTTCTCTTATTTGGTTTACTTCTTTTTTTTTTTTTTGGCTCTTTTTTCTATTGCAGAGATGTTTTCTGCATCTGAAAATCCTGGTTGGTTAACATTGTTCCAGAAGTTCTCCAATCTAGCCAGGTATTACAGATTTTATGTTCTTCATAGACATCTTCATTTGTTCATTACGTAGACATGGTCTTCATTTGTGTTATTAGTCCTTGACACAAGTGTGCAGGCCACATCATCAGATTAATACGTAAGGAGAATTCTGAAGTCAGGTGTTTGAAATTGATTTTAAACATTTTGCATAAATCTAAATAGTAAATAAAATCACACTCACTTCACTGCATCAAGATAATGGCAGCCTATGGAAGTGATACATTGCTCCCTACTCAGATTAAAGTTTATTTTAGAAAAGGGTACTTTTATAAAAGTAATATTTTTGAGATTTGTAGGTCTGACTTTGCCTTGAAGCTTTCTGCCTGAATGCTTTTGAAAGACACAGTTTTTCATCCTAGCTTAAATCTCTAGGACAGAATACAGCCCATTGGCTTAGTATTGATTTTCACATTTTGCTCCCCCTACGCACTGACATACACACACAAATGTACGTACACAGAAAGGTTAGATAAATTCCTTATGTTTAGAAGCATTAAGAAATTTATACTTTCTGCTAATTTAAAGGCAACGTTTTGGCAGAATGTGTGAGGCAAAAAAAATCTTCCTTCAATAACATAGCATTTTAGCAGACAGGCAGTGCCAACTGGAGCCTCACTTTTGCAGTTGCAGCTCAGAGATCCACAGACAAAACAGTGCAAGGACACAGAAGAGAGGTCAAACCTTGAGAATCACATTTGAATAAGAATATTTCCTAAGGTTTGAAGGTATTTGACTCATCTAGCTTTTGCTTTGCAGTTCTCCAGTAGAGCTTGGTTTGACTTGCTTTAGAAATACAAAGGCCTTATTTGAAATAGCTGAGTCTGGAAACTCCAGCTCCACTGAGCATGAATGCTAAACTCTGAGGCTTAAGCAATTCTCTCCCCAGTAAAAGATCTTAGATTAAGAATGTCTTTCTTAAAAGTACTTTAATGGTTAAAACTCAATTTATTTTTTTAATTTGATTGTCAATTTGTATTAAGAAAAATGCCAAAGAACAGCAGGCTTTTCTGGGAGCTGGGAGTGAATTCACAATTATTCTTTAGGCATTAAAAAAGATCCTACTGAAAGCAATGGGCTAGATCCTGCAGCTGTGACAAATCAAAGGAGTGCATAAGAATATGATATGACTGCTTGTAGAAAGGACAAGTTAACAAGTTGTAAATTAGGTTTAAAAGAATCCTAAGAAGGCATGGTGGCTATATTTGGTTGAGACAGTAAGACCATTAAGAAAATGTTCCGAAATTAGTCTTATACTCAGTTCCGCATGTTTATTTCTGTTCTTTTTGGTTTAGGAGGCATTCCGTCAAAATTCATATTTGCTTAAAAAAATAAGTTTGGGCCTGATAATGTGCCTACAGATTTTCAGGAAACTTTAAATGCAATTTGATTAAATTATTTCTTTTATATGAAGTGCAGTACCTTTTGCATAGTGTCAAGTATCTTAGAAAGTCACAGAGGGTTTAATAAAACTCAGTTACCAAAAACACAGAGAAAATGTCCTGAAGGTAACAGGCTCACTTTGGCAGGATTTTGGGCATTGAATGGCAGAAAATAGACTTTGGGTCTTTTAGTTCTTTGAATTTGATGAGAGGAATTTAAGAAGGTTAACGAAAGGTTGAATGTGATCCTACAAGCCCTTCAGAATGATGTTCAGCTGCTCATGTGGTAAGGTTAAACAGAAAATTCTGCTGCCTTTCTCTATAATAGGCTACTCATTTAATGTTCATTATTTAAAACTAAAGAGGCATAAAGGAAAGATATAAATTATCATTTAGATGACAAATTATAAAATAAACTTAATAGAGACTTAATAAATTCAAGTACCGTTTGGAGATTAAATACATTAAACAGACTTTATTCTCTAAGACACACCATACTCCATTAAAATCACAAAATGAAGAAATGAAGTTTAATGATGGCTTTTGAAATTATTGAATGACATATGCTAATCCTTTTTAATCCTAAACTTTCCTACTAAGAAATTTGGCCATTTTAATTGATATACACTAAGTAGGTCTCATTTGCTCGGAGTTGGTTAATGGACTAAAATATGATGACAGAAAAGATCCACTCTTCATCTTATGGTCTGTATGCTCCCTCTCCCCCGAGAGTTACAGATGTTGAGGCCTGCAAGCTGTATCCTCCTAAGCTTCAGTACAATTTTCGTAACTCCCCTGGACCACAGTTATGAGACATTTTAGAGCAATACAGCGTTGAGTTGAACTAATTTAGATCAAACTATTGTTGATTAAGTACTTCCCTCAAAATGGGAAATGGACTAACTTTTCTGAGTTAAACTATTTTTAAAATCTCTGGAAAATCTCCTTATATCCTTTGTGTACATTTTCAATCTTCTACATGCAGTTTGGTATGAGAATGGAAGACAGTAACAGAAGTCCACAACAAAATTAGAAAATTCTGAAATGTCATGTGAAAGCTTTTCCATTACCATTAGAGAAGCAGGCAATTGTAAATATTTTATTACTGATATGAACAAATTATTGATCTGTTATTCCCTTAAAGCCAATAAAGTTAATTATATAAATTTAAAATTATGGGGTTTTTTTTTGTTCTGGATCATGCTATTACACTGATCATTCAACTTGGTACCATATATTCATGATATTACATTGTTACCATCATTACTCAGAATTATTGAATGAGAAGTTACCTGCTTGCCTTACGGATGATTGTTTTTCAATTTTGTAAAAAGGCAGCTTGCTAGTCTTTTTGTTTTTAAAAAGGTAAGTTCTCAGAATTTATTTTCAATATGTATTTTCAATATTTCAGTCCCCATTCTTAGTTTAAACTGATAAAAATCCTCTGAAATACATGAAGTTTAACCGAAAAACTAGTTGAAAATCAGACTTTCTGAAAAATATAATAATTTTTACATTTATAAATATTAAGTTCTCTTGGAAATCCTGAAAATAGTTTTTTTACAATGTTCAGTCTAGGTATCCTCTAAAGAATCAATTATATATGAATGCCTTCTCCTGTCTTTTCTGTTCCTGTATTTCTGTATTCTTTCTTAGTCTGAGTTGCTGACCAGCATCCTAAGTATCACTAAATAATAAATCAGTAAACAGTATTCACCTCATCATATTCCAGGTCACAAAATGCAATATTTCTGTGGATTGTTATTAACTCCTGTGGATTAGTAAACTGGAAATATACTTTGTCATTGAAATGAAGGAAGGAAATACAAATCTTTCTATGTAGGTTCCAGTTCTCAGAGCAGGATAACTTTGTCCTCAAAGAGGCTACTGCCATTCAGCTTTGGAACTGCTGAATTTCTCTTCACATGCTGATTGTATTTTACAATGTATTTGGGTTTATTGTGTTAAACATACATTGAAACATTATTTGTTGTTCTTATCTTGTCTGATGACAGAAGGAGAGAAGCAGAGGGGATTAACTTTTGTTGGACATTTCTTGGCAGCTGCTGACAGCAATGACTGTCTGGTATTTGATCCTGAAGCACGTGAACCACTGTTGAACCACTGTGACCTGTTTTGGTGATTTGGTAGAATTTCTATTCAGCAAACAAAAAAAATAACTGAGAGAATAAGGAAAAAAATGATCATTCTTCAACACAGGAGTAGCAGTTTAGGAGAAACACATTACCTGCCCGTTTCCTGGACTCGCTACTAGTTCAGGCTAGATACTTCTTTGGTTCACCCCTTTTGTGTCATGAAAGGCATTCATTACTCTAAATGCAGTTTCAGGCTTTTTGTCAGCTTGTAATTGTGCAGTTTATCACCACAGCAAGAGCAAAAAGCACAGAAAAATTAGGTTAATCAATATCGTGGCAGTGTGTTTGACATTACATTCTGGAAAAGTTTATCATGTCATTCCTAACTACAGGCCATAAACTGCCTGAGGTTGGTGTATGCTCTTGATGTGAATGCTGGTTCTTCATGCAGATCGAGGGCAGAATATAGCTGTAAGCTTTTGCTAATCATGCACCCCCTGCAGACCACTATCACCTTGGATTGTAAAGAGTACGCACCACTGCTTCCAATATTCCTCCTCCTGAAAAAGCCTTATAATGTTTCTGAGTCTCTAATTGGGAGACCTAGGCAAAATCCCTAACCAAATGTTCTGTTTAAAACCTGTGCTTATAAGCAATATTTTTTTTTTAGCTTTTCAAATTACTCATTCTGTGTTTAGGGGGTGGGGATTTGTTGTTAGGGGCTTGTATTTGTTATATTATGAACATTTTGGTACCTTTACACTGGTTCAAGGTGGGAAAAAATTTAGTCTTAAAATTTGTGTAATGCCTGCCATGCATTTCGAAGCAAACTATTACTATTTTCTCCATAAGAATTTGTATTTTTATGTGTGTTACTTTTTTTTGCACAGTATTTCTACAAAGTGATACGTGGATTTCACTGGGGACAGTGCCTCATTTTGTGATTTAAGTTGGCTGTAGGGTAACCCCAGGCACTTATTTCTGCTATTCTTTTATCTCTTATTATTATTCAAATAATAGATAGCATTTTGTGGGATAGGCCTTCCAAAGCCTTCCATTGCTTAGGCACACGCTAGATTTTTTGATTCCTAAGCTTGTAAACATTTATTCAGAAGCACATTTAAGTGCTTATAGATTTAATTGTAAAAATGAGTCTTAAACAATTGCTTTTTTTAAATTAGTATTTTGAATAATTTAGTTGTGATTTTGTAGTTGAGTACGATTAGTATAATCATTTTTAATCATGGTAGAATATCTATTTCTGAAAAGGAAGGCAAAACTCAGGCTTCCAGCTCTGGAAAATACCGTCACTATAGCCAATTCCTTTTATTGCTTTGCTGTATTAGCGTGTTAATCAACAGACAAGTAAGGACTGAGGCAGACTCCCTAGTCAGTTAGTCATCCATATTAGAATATTTCTCCCAAACGAATCAGTCTTATTCACGCTTGCAGGCCCAAGTATAATATGCTCGTTACAAAAGCAAACTCAAGGGGTCCAGCTGTGATTCTGGATGAAATTTTCTAGAGGAATTTTCCAGTTGTAATCCAAGTGTCAAATTCAGTGAGAGTCCAAGGGGATACTAATAGGATGAGAGTGGCAATAAAGGTGCTTTGGACCATGGAATGATTCACCTAGTCTTGAGGCCCCTTCAAGTGCTGGCAACAGCACAGTGGATGCTTGTAGACAGACCAATGTCTTTGAGTACTTTATTCTGGCAGCTAATAATAAAGCCACTGTGTGTTTTATCAGCCCTGATATTCTCTGGATAATGGCCAAAGAGAAAAGCATTTATCTTCCATGTGCATCTACTTAAAAGCTGGAAAAAAATCTTCATTTTTATTAAACAAGTCACTCACTCATGGCCTTCATTTATGCATAGCAAGTGCAAATTATTTTCTGAAGCTTTTCTGTGCAATTATGCTCTTTCCTGGCAAATTTACCTTAGGAAGGAGATACCTTATTAATATCAAATGAAATGTTGTTAACCACCTAAAAGACAAAACTGAATTAAATCTTGTAACTGTATGTCTCTTTTAGACTTAGCATATGAATCACCTTTTTTTGTACCCTGCATATCATCCAAGTTCATTTAAATTAATTTTATACTGCCATATGATGTGATAAACTAAATAAGGTGAATTATAATCGTCATGACTGGCTAAGTATGAAGATTGGAAAATAGAGATTGAATCCATTTGCTAAAATCTAGGAGGCTTTTTGTAGTAATAATAATTTTACTGAGTTCTCAAGTGATTTATCATCTGGGAAAACCGTGGTATAGTTCAGAAATGCTAAGTACTACTACATTATCAGACATTATTATGTGTGGAAAAAATTGTGCTATGAAACTGAAAACTTTTGGAACCTGATGTAGGGTCTATGAAGAGTTGTTACCAGAGTTGTATAATAGTTTGGCATGGTGTACTAAGTGTATATTGATCATTTTGAAAAGTGACATTTTTGATTTGTAGTGATTCATGTGAAATTCCAGTTAAACTTCACTTCATTTCTGCTCACACCACCTGAAAACTCCATGAATTATGCAGAACAGTTCTCTATAGTTTATTAACACAATATGTGAACAGATTATTGGAATGTTTCTCAGTATTTTTAGTAGGAGATTGTTTGACAAACAGGCAGGAAGACATGACTGCAGAGAAGCATTTCAGTATAACTTCTGGGCTTACTAAAAATGTATTTTAAGCTATTTTAATTAGGCAGATTATACTTCTATACCTAGAAATTTGGAAGAACAATGTTCGGAAAGAACAGGCTCAAAACAAAGAAGGATTTTCTTATAACCCAGTAAAAATCTTCTAGGTGTTTAAAATAGATAGGTGCAAACAGCTCTGCTCTCGTCTGCTTGAGATATAAAGAAATAAACCCTATCTGAGTGTAGATGATTGTTTTTATCTTGTTATTCCTTCTTCCTACCATAAGGATTAAGTAACATTTTAGTTTGAAAAAACTGATTTAAAACTCAGTATTGCTGTAACATCAAATACCTCTGCTTTGCCAATTTACTACATCAGGTGCATCTAAAAGATTAAAATGTGCCAATTTTTAGGTTGAAAGGAACCAAGGTGGAGCTCCTCTGGGATACTATTGAGAGCATCTTATGTGCATTATGGGTGGAAGGTACCATCCTTGGGAGGAAAGCACATTTTCTCTCAGGTCCTTTAACAACTTGTTCTCTCTGTATGGAGAAGTTTCTGTTAGTAATGGCAAGACAACCTGAGGTACAGAAATTTATTTCACATCATTTATTAAGCATAGACATAAAATGCCTCTATAGGACCAGCAACTGCTGCAAGCCTCATTGCTGATAAATAAGCAAAGATACTAGAACCATACTGGTCTGTAACACATGAAACCCTGATCTTTCTGTCTTTGCATCCTACCAGTTGGTGATGTGGATTATTCCAATGACAACAACCGGTAAACTGATGTCCAAATGCATTTTACTGGATGAAGTATAGTTCATACAAAGACTGCTGTAGGTGAGGATTTGCCCTTGGTATTAGAAACTAATCTTAGGTTTTGGGTGTGGGAAAGGTCTAATGCTAATGAAGCACTTTCAGAGAAAGAGTTCCAGGCTGCAGTGTGCTGTACACGTGTTTAGTACACCTTAAGCCTAGAACAATACTAAATCCTTTGTTGCTACATCTCTACTGTATTTCATTATGTTTATTCTGGTTGTAACATCATATGCTAGATCCATTTATGCCCCTCTCTCTGCATTTTTTCCATTAGCAGATAACTTCACTGCATCCACCTACTAATATGTTCAACAAACTATTTGAGTCAACTAGCATCTACTACTGTGTTGTTAAAAACACATCTTCCATCATAGTTTTTCACAACATGTATAGGAAGGGGAAATATAAGGATTAAAGAGAACAAGCAGGAAAATATCTTATGAAAAGCTCGGAACTTCCTACAATGTACTACAGCTCCTGCTCCAGTTAACTGTGGGGGCATATGACATCCTATAGGATGATTCTGATTGTGATATCAGTTCTAAAGAGAGTACTAGAGGTTGTACTAGAATCGGGTTTGAGCTCCTGTGAGGAATTTATATGTGTGAAATTAGCTGTTCTTATAAAATATTCTGACTGCTAAAGAGAAGTGGCAACAGTCACAGGTTGAAAAAGACTGTGCTTTAGTCATTATTTGTCATTAACTACCTTTTATTCTCTTTTCCTTGCTTATAGGGTCAGCACCTACTGTGATTTCCTAGTTGACCAGAATAGTATTAACTAACATATTCTACAGCGGATTTCCCTTTTATATTCACCCTGGTGTTCAGGCACTATGAGAAAGGTTTATAAGCTCTAGCACTGCTTTAACCGTGACACCTACTTAGTACTGATTCATATCTATCTGGCTTCAATGAAATGTGAGGTGAGCTTGCATCTGCTTGCAAAATATTATGTAGATGTACCATTATAATATTAATGGTAACCCAGATCATTATAGAAGAAAAGAAAAGAAAATAATTAGTCAAATTATTAAAATAAACTATTATAATTTTTAAAAACCTAGAAAACAACGTTGTTTCCAGTGTCTCCCAATGATAAATCCCTGGTAGACAATCAGCTTCAAGTTGTATAACAATTTGGCTTTGCTGTTTTCAGGGAACATAAACTGTTATGTGATCTCAACCTTAAGCCTGCACAGACTTTTCTATAGTACTTTCCATTAGAGAGTAGTTCATTATTCTTAACAAAGGCATCCTGACTGGGAATCATTTGTTCTTCACTGACTATGAAAACAGATTACAGATGTAACTTAATCAAGACTGTATCTTTTGATAGCTAAATTGAGGTGAGATAAATCCCACTTTTGCCAAGTTTCTCAAAACCTTTATAAAAAAAATTTCCTGATAGAGCTCAGTCTTTCTGTATTCCTTTCTAAGATAAAGACTTAAAAATTGTCTAATGTTGCAGAACAATGATGATTTCTTTTTTTCTTTTTTTTCTCCTAGAATGTTGTTGAAATATTCACATGAGTTTCTACTTCAGCAAAATTAGCAGGGAATGGAAGGGTCATCATCTGTACTGAAATACCAGAGCAGTAATGTAGTATTGCTATGGACAGAAACACTGGACATAGGATAAAGCAGTTTCCAAAGCATTATGAATAGAATCAGTCTTCACCATTTTGCACTGGTTCACCTATACGCTATTGGTGGTGTAGATAATTGTTCTAACCTCCTGTTAAATAATAAGATATGTGATAGGTGCATTTGTGAGTGTACATCCTGTGTATATGGAATACTGTATCTATATTTTTCAGAAGAGGAACATGCTGTCTTTCATAGAACATCTGTGATCAAATCAAGAGTTTTAAAGTATGCAGTTGTACATGTGAAAATATATATATGTATATTTTTATACAGTATTTAAACATCTTTATTTGATCACAGCTGTTCCATTTGGTGTGCAGATGTACTTGCATTTTAATCTGCAAAACCTCAAGTTTATGGAAACCTTAACTGGTGAAAATATGAAAAGCATATTTCAAGGTTTTATCTTCCCTTTGCTTAAGTAATGCTATGAAACGTGATGTGAGACATGGAATGTTCCATCAAGTTGTATAAATAAGTGAAAACATTTGTCATTGTGATCCCCTTGAACCATGTAAATGATGTCAGAATAAAATGGCTGCTAAGAAAATAGAACATAATTAGACGTGACTTATTCCAAATACTCTCAGTATAACTCAAACTGAGGAAGTTTAATATTTAAGAGGAGGCAATTAAGATAGTAGTCTTTTTTGCTTAACATTTCTCATCAGGGTTTCTATGTCAAGCAATTTGGATTGTTTATATTCAGCATAGTTTCTAAATATAATATGACAGGAAAATCCTGGCATTCACTGGGCCACGGGTAGTTTAATGTGATTGCTACTACAAGAGCAAGGTCTGCAATAATTCTGCTACTCCTCTGAAAAGGACTCTTCAAATCAGCAAAGGTCTGAGATTAATTCTTTTTGTCTGAGTATGAAAAACTAAGTTCATTAGTTTTGAATTTCACTTATTAAACTATTGTAAACAAAAGGAGGAATACATTAATCAATAAAAAAAAATGAATCTAAACAAAACATTTCATTTTATTCTAATTTATATTGAAATTTCCAATTGGAAACTATTATTTATGTTGTAGTCTACTGAGACAAGAAACTTTATATAGTGTCTAGCATCTGCATATATCTTCTCCACTCTGCTACTTCAGTAAAACTGAAAATCTGTTTTTAAGTACATATATATTTATATATATATTCATGCCATTTAGGATGTGTCCTTGTTTTGGCAGGGATGGAGTTAATTTTTCATCTCAGTAGCTGGTGTGTTTTGGATTTTGTGTGTGAAGAATGTTGATAAACACCTTGATGATACCAGTTGTGAATGAGACTGTCCTGCTTTCCAAGTCTCGCTAATTTGCAGATGCAGGAAGCTGGGAGAAAGACAGACAGAATAATTGATCCAAACTGGACGAAGAGAGTATTCTATGCCATAAATGTCATGCTTAGTATATAAGTGGGGGCAGGCCAGGGCGGGTATCTGCCTTCCTGGCATCCATCTTTCTCTCTCATTTGCTGGCATCGTTCCCTCTACCTTGCTGGCTCCCTTTTGCTCCTTTGCTTGACGCTCGGTTTTGTTTCCGTGATCGCTGCTCAGAACGGGCTGTATCGGTCATTGGGACATTGGGTGGTGAGAAAACATATATTGTTCACTTTGTATATTTTAATATCCTTATATTCTGTTATTATTGTAGTTTCCCCTTGTTATTTTAGTAAATTGTCTTCATCTCAACCCACGAGTTCTCCTTCCTTCCCAATTCTCTCCCCCATCCCACTGGGGAGAGGGAGGGTGAGTGAGAAACTGTGTGATAATTCGGGCTAAACCATCAGAGGATGAAACTGTCAAAACACTGAAAGTAATTTTTATTCTTTTCTTGATTTGACGAGTTACTTGCCAAGCTAGTAAATTTTGAAATAAAAGAGATAAAACTCCCAAAACAACCTGTGTGTGTACACAGGTCACTTTACTATATCTCAAAGTCTGAGGGGAAAAAAATAGAATTATTTTTACCTGCTCTATTGTAATTTTCAATTAATATTTGTAAGTTAGTATGAAGTTATAAACTATAATTAGTAGTATTTTAGATACTATGTTAAATTGTAGATATTTTATCTCAACTGAGATTGTGCCTATTAATTTTAAGTCAAATGATGGGGCAGCATGATGATTCTTATTAAAGTTTTGAATTTCCTTCAACATCTGTAAATCAAATCAAGTGCAGACTATCTCCTCTGGAATAATCGAGATACGAAAGATGAAGTGTTTCAGCTACAGTGTAAGTTAGTTAGATCTGGAGCTGAACAGAGTTTCATTACATTGAGCATTTTGTGCAATTTTTAATTTCCCAGGTTTGCCACGTGTCTCAATTTCCTTACTACAAGTTTTTTCATTTGCATCCAAACCTCTGAGCCAAAAGCCAGCACAGTTCTAATTGAATATATCATATTTCTTTCCAGATGCAAGCATAATATGTGAGGCAGCAGGATCAGACAGAGTAATTGATCAGAACAGATAGACTTTGAGACTTAACTGTACGATACATGACAGTAATGACAAACATTTTTACTGAGTGTTGCTGAGCAAAAATAAAACAACTACATGAAACATGAGGGATTCATTGGTGTATTTGTGTATTTTTGTCCTTCGGAATGACAAGCATGATGATGAAAGAAGCTTTCTGTCATCTGTGATGGCAAAATTCCTCTGTATTGCTAAAGGAATACCCTTTCCTATGCTGCCTGCCATGCCCTCAATTTTGCTTTCTTGGGAGTAAGTAGTGAGGTTACAGATATGTCCACTCTTCAGCTTTTTAACTGAGACAAAATAAACAGAGAACACAAAGAAGAGGAATGTAAAATTAAGCTTTGCTGTGATTTCTCCAATTACTTCCCTGACCAACTAGGAAAAAATTACTTAATTCGCATGCAAAAAATTTTGTATAACGCAAAAAATTTCCTTCACCATGGTCCATCTGATAAAAACACACTTATAAGAGATATGAGTAGTGCATTTATGCAAACACTAACAAGGCAGTGAGACTGGTGCATAGAAACTGCTCACATTTTAAGGAGAGGGCAGTGATATAGACTTCAAACACATTACTTAGAAGTAATAAGATCTGTCAGAATTATACGTTGATAAAATCATGGCCAAAACAAAGATTGTGGAGCCTTAGTGTCATTGTTGGGATAATTTTCCTTGATTTTATTTAGCAACTCCAGCTTTATAATATCTGCTTCTGTTGGTAGAATAGATACCATTTCCATTCCCAACTGAGTGATTTATGATTCCTACACTACATGTAAGAATCATGAAGATCCACTCTCTGTCTAAACTTCTTTCTAGCCCAGATAGAGAAACTGAGTTGGAGTCATTCTTCGTCTGCTAGTAGATGTATCCTTCACAATGAAAAAGGAATAGATAATTCACAAAGAATGATCTATTGCCTGGAATCAGACCATCTTTCATATTCATGAAAGCTGATGTGAATTTTAAAATATCTCCAAAGTAATTTTTTTTCCAAATAATATTTTTTAATTTGAGGGTTCATAATTCTTGCTAGTATTCTTCTATCCATTGCAGTAAATTAATTATTTGAGAGATTTGAACAATTAAATGGGACACATAAGGGGGGGGGGGGTGTGTCTGTTAGTGGATGAACTAATATTACTTTGAAGGCACAACTGCTTAGTCACAAAAATATTTAAAACATTAAAAAATGAGAATTTTTGCTTTAATCATATATTCAAGTAATAATATATTTTTAATGAATGTTACTTAACAGAAATTGAAGGGTTGTTCAAACACATGAAACAGTATTTCCAACTTTTCAGTTATTTTAACTATTTTTATTTGGTATTAGACAATTTCTTTCAAAAATATTTAGCTTCACAAAATATTGAAACACCCTTTTTATCTCGTGTTTTTATTCTCCACTGAATGCCATCTATCTTCCTATACTTGGCTGCCCATATAACTCTTTTCCCTGCAGTAACTAAGCACTTGAAAATTCTGAGTATCCTTAAATACCTATTGGAAGAATACTGACAGGTTGGAGAGGTGGCTCCAGAACTGGACACAGTAGAAGCTCAACATGAGTTGGCAATGCACACTTGCAGTCCAGAAAGCCAACCACATCCTGGGCTGCATCAAAAGAAGTGTGGCCAGCCAGTTGAGGGAGGTAATTCTCCCTCTCTATTCCACTCTGGTGAGACCCCACCTGGAGTACCATGTCCAGCTCTGGAGCCCCCCAAAGTAAGAAGGACTTGGACCTGTTGGAATGAATCCAGAGGACAGCCAGGAAGACAATCAGATGGCAGGAGCACTTCTCTCAGACAGGCTGAGAGAGTTGGGATTGTTCAACCTGGAGAAGAGAAGGCTCAGGGCAGATCTTCTAGCAGCCTTCCAGAACCTAAAGGGACCCTACAAGAAAACTGAACAGGGATAGCAATAGGACATAGCAATAGGACAAGGGGTAATGGCTTTAAACTGGAAGAGTGTAGATTTAGATATAAGGAAGAAATTCTTTACTGTGAGGGTGATGGGGCAGGTTGCCCAGAGAGGTGGTGGATGCCCCATCTCTGGAAACATTCAAGGCCAGGTTGGATGAGACTCTGAGCAACCTGATCTAGTTGGAGATGTCCCTACTCCTTGCGGGCCGGGGGGGGGTCAGAATATATGACCTTCAAAGGTCCCTTCCAACCCAAACTATTCTATGATTCTATGAAGAAGAGATGATGTTTAAGATACTGAAATTCTGGAAGTTCTGAATGGAATTCAGCTAATATTTTCTTCACTTTGAATGATGTACATAATCTGAAAGGAAGTGTTGGATATGAAAATATGAAAGTCAAAGACTGATCTTTGAATAAACCTAGAAAGGGCTGGGTGATCTCTTACTGAGATTTCAGGAGAGAGAGATTCTCAGAAGTACCACACCACAAATTTCCTAGAAAAACAACCAAACAAAGTAGTTGTTTTATCATGCAGAGGGGATATGTGGGTAATCTGACATTTCAATCACTGGAACAAACGTATGACGTATAAATGAATGCTCAGTGAGTGCAACAAATACAGATAGTGCTATGTGTCACAGTTTAGCCCCATGCGGGACCAAGCTATGCATTCTCTGGCTCACTGCCCCCACCCTCAAATGGGACAGTGAGGAGAAATAGTATAGAAAAAGAAGGCAAAACTCATGGGCTGAGATTAAAAAAAAATAAATAAATTAGGAGAACAACAGAAGAAAACAGAGATCAAACCCAAACAAACAAAAAAAAAGCTCACTACCTGCTAATAACAGAAAATTCTTAAGCACATAATTTACAGTACAATAGCTCACAGTGGATTCTGATGCCCAGCTTCTTCCCAGGTAGCAGAACCTCCCCATAGAACAGTCCTCACTTATATACTGAGCATGATGTCACAAGGTATGGAACAGTACTTTGGCCAGTTTGGGTAAACTATCCCAGCTGGGTCCCCCAACCATAGGTGCCACCAGCTCCAGTTCCTCTCACAGCTCGGGTGAAAATTAACTCTGTCCTATACAGAACCAGGACAGCTCTGCGTTCTTCCTAAAGCTATGCTGACAGCTCAGCTATGCTGAGAAATATTTTTATAAGATAAATTAAATTAGTTTTAAAAATAATACATGTTAATCCATGGAAAGACAAAACTACTTTTATTTTCTTCTTAACTATTGTTGCTGAAATGAATAGAAAACTGAATGTTTGCTTGAGAATCCTCTGTCTTGCATGTCTCACGTCCTTTTGCAGCTTTTGGCATGGTATCCTCCTAAAAGGTATTACCCTGAAATGCCTCAGCTGGACAAGAATCATGATGTGGCAGAGAGCAACAGCATTTGGCAGGACTGATAGGTGTACAAGGGTCTGAGGATATTGCAACAAACACTGATAAACAAAAGAGCTCAAAGGTGAGATACAGAAGAACTCAAAGATGAGAAACATTACAGTGTTATGATAATGGGAGGAAGCACTACAAACTAGCCTCATTTTATGACCTCTTCAGCAGTGAATCATCTGGCAATATCCATCTGTTTTATAAAAACAATATACATGTTCATGATGTTTGTAATTGCATTCCTGATATATTAACTTTGACTAGAATTATTTATTGTGTCATGCTAAGCTGAAATTAAACTGAAGGTGTTTCTCTGGTTTAGGTTGGGGTTCTTTATCTTAAACTTACTGTGTGTTTGACAGGTGGTTCTTAGGATCTTCCTCACAAACATAAAGCACAAGGTATGTAAGCAAACCTGGACAGAAAGATTCACTATACAGGCTGTGCTTTAAGGAATATGAAATATGGATTCAAATGTCATGTCTAGAGTGAAAACTATTTATTTCCTGAACTTAGAGTAAACTTCTGGTGAAATCTAAGAAGTATGTAAAAGTTCTGTGCAAATGGCTGTATGAAGAATAGCGTGGCCAGCAGGTCGAGGGAGGTGATTCTGCCCCTCTACTCTGCCCTGGTGAGACCCCACCTGGAGTACTGTGTCCAGTTCTGGAGCCCCCAACAGAAGAAGGACATGGACCAGTTGGAAAGGGTCCAAAGGAGGGCCACAAAGATCATCAGAGGAGTGGAGGACATAGGACCTCTCCTATGAGGACAGGCTGAGAGAGTTGGGGCTGTTCAGCCTGGAGAAGAGGAGGCTCTGGGGAGACCTGATAGCAGTCTTCCAGTACCTCAAGGATGCCTACAAGAAAGATGGGGAGAGGCTGTTCAGTAGGGCCTGTTGTGATAGGACGAGGGGTAATGGTTTTAAAATAGAGGGAAGTAGATTTAGATAGATATTAGGAAAAAATTTTTTACAATGAGGGTGATAGAGCACTGGAACAGTTTTCCAGAGAGGTGGTGGATGCCCCATCCCTGGAAACGTTCAAGTCCAGGCTGGATGAGGCTCTGAGCAACCTGATCTGGTTGGAGATGGTCCTTGCAGGGGGGTTGGACTAGATGACCTTTGAAGGTCCCTTCCAACCCTAACCATTCTATGATTCTATGATTCTAAATCCTCTTTGTGACTAGGCTTACTTGTTGTATATAGGATAGATTTCCGAGACCAGCCTCCCGTGCCTATTTCAGTTTGAGACAAAGAAGAAAAGAAGTGAAACTTTAAAGACATCTTATCCCATGTCCAGAAGATATACTATCCAAATTAACTGAATTATTGTTTCAAAGTATCTAGAAGCTGGAAGGCTTTTTATTCAGAGCCAGTACACCTACGTTTTCTCATGACTCATGTAGAACAAAGGAAAAACTGCAGTCAATAAGGTATTTAATAATCCAGCTTAGTAAGCAATAATCTGACAGTGCTTAGAAACATTCTTAAAAATGCCACCAAGCTGAATCTTTAGTTATAAAAATGTAAAATAAGTTTTCTGCAAGTCTTTGCAGTTCTGTGCAAATCTTCTCAGATGGGAATATCTGCATTCATTATGATTTATTTTAAAGCATTTTTCTTTTACAACAGCAGCTTGCCAAGAAAAAAAACCCACTTTTTGAAACAAAATTAGAGACTGACCTTCAAAAGCATGAAATTAACCTTTTGGTGTATGAGATGTTAGAATTGAATTTCAGGCTTTTTGATGTGTATGCTGGTTTTCAACTTCCTCTTCTCAGTTTGTGTGATTATGACAATGTGTCATTCACACAGCTAGAAATCTGGAGAATGCTAATTTACAGAATTGGTTTGAGCACAGGTCTCTGCCTTTAGTGACAGATGAAGAACAGCTAATAACAAAACAAAATGAAGGCATGACTGATCCAGGAAAAGACAGACAATCAACTAGGCACCAACCTGGTGAGAAAGTACAGGGCAACACACAGAGGACTTTTTCTCATTTCATGTTGTTTAAACAAGGATAGCTACTGAGCCAAGTGGGCTCAAGAGCATAGAAGACAGTGAGATGACCTGACTGCAGAATTTGCAGAGTGCAGTGAAGGAGTTGCCCTCAACAGTTACCTCTTAGCTCATTTAAACACAAGCATTAACCTGTGAAAAGTTCCGGCAGGGAAAGTGTGAGAACTAGAAGTGGCAATGTGCATAGAAGAGTTGGAGGTCATGGTGGAGAAGAAGAAAGAGGAGGCAAATTGTCATTAAGATCTAAGCCTAGCGTTCAAATAAAAATGAAAATGGCATTCAGGAGACCATAAAAGAAAAGAGAAAGTAGGATAATCACCAGAAAGAAGGATGGCAGAGAGGAAGAAAGAGAGTTTTACACCAACAAAAAAAAGCAGAGTTCTATGATTAGGACATTCTTGGCAAAAATATTTGACAGGCTGTTGTCATAAAACAAAAAAAAACTTAAAAAAACAATAGGAATCGTATCATAAAGTGTCATGTTTTGGAACTATCTGTTTTCCAGAAACTACCTGCCACAAAGAAAGATGTAAGATTTGTTTCAAATATAAATTTCTGTTAAAGCTAGCAATTCATCAGCTGGAAATCGCATCTGATGAAAAGACAATATTTAGTAACCACAATTTGAGTATGAGACACTTAAATGCTGTGGCTGTGGAAAAATACAATATGACCTTTGCACCAGAGAATGTATTTCCAGGAGATACTGGCACAATGTACTAATGAGACTTCACACAGAACCTCATATATAACGAGTCTGCTATATTAAAGAACTAAATGAAAACAGAGCAACTGCTTCTATTTAATAGACAGATTTGTAAGGCTGACATTGGTAACCAAGAAGCTGGAAAATCTATCTTATCAGTGACAACTGAAAGACAGAAATTTGAAGATTATGTGGAAAAAATGTTTGCACTTTAAAAATACATCAAGTTTGTATGAGCCAGCAAGGAAAAAATAATTTAATCTAGCTGAAAGTTAATGCTGATATAAGAAGAAATTGATATAAACTGATGATTGGCACAAACATTTGGATTGCAAACTAAAATAATAATCAAAATTAGTGAAATAAGAATCTGGAAAGTAAAACAACATATTAGTTAATGTGGTGAAAGCAAAAACTACCTTTAAGATGGAGCCTGATGGATGTATGAAATCATCTAAATTCTGTGCATATGTCCCATTCTAGGAGACAGGACCTAATAATTCAGGATACCTTTTGTAATTCTGTGTTCCCGAGTTTGAAGGCATTTTCATGCAATTGCAGATATCACTTTTGTAACCTGCAAACAAACCTGAATACTTAGAAATGAAGAAATATAACTGACATTCTTAAGGATAAATATGGGAGACTCTTCATCCAAGATATGTCACTGCTGTCATTAAAGACGTTAATGTACTGAGGCGCCTCTGTCTCCATGAATGATGAGTGGTGTGCAATGTCAGTTCCAGACCTGAATGAAATTAGTGAAAAAAAAAATCTTTTACTCTTTATTTTGAAGTACTGAACTTTACGATTTCTCTTTTCTCCAAACAAATTAAAAATAGTAGAATAGGGCCAATTCTGATAAGGTTCTAGCTCAAGCCAAGTGGAAAAATCCAATACTTTCTATGGAGGATAAGTCTTCTGGCTTATAGTTGAATAAACCTATAGCACAGATTGTAAGGCTTTATAGTGTAAGGGGCAAATACCACTGTCAGTGCAACACAATGGGAGCTGTACTGCAAGGTCTGAAGGGAATGCCTGGCTGTACTCAGGAATATTACTACTGTATGGCTGTATGATGGCTGCCTCTTGGTGACATGGCCTGGGTAACAACAGATAATATGGGAAAAGTGTGAGTGTAAACTGATGGTGTGAACAAACTGACTTATCCACCTCAGAGAGAGATTTTTATCCAAAACTGATAATGCTTTGAGGAAATTACAAATCACAAAATTTGCTTAAGATGACCATCAGCCTGATTAAACAGTAATCAAAGTCTTGCCAAAAGCCTTTGGTGGAAAGGAAGAGTCAACTGAAGTTTAAAATTAAATTAAGTGTAAAAGAAGTATGAAAATTTATAACAGTGGGAAAAGACTTTTGAACTGGAAGATGGAAACAGCAGCAGTTAAACCTGGTTCGACGCTGCCAGAAGATTCCCGACAGCATCACAACCCTGCCTTGGGCAGAAAGGATGTCCTCTCTGTTGTATGCCACAAGCAGCCAGTGTCCAGCACACACACTGACAACATGGTGTGGGACGAGAGGGAGACTCACACCTGGAGTGTGCATACACTGTGAACATAGTAGGGATTGGCATGATTGCACATAAAGTTGGAGAACCTGCATCTCCAACAAGAGATTGACATATAGGGGAACACTTCTCTTTTGTCTTAAACTATCTAAGTTGAGCAGTTTTTCCCTGTGATATCTGCTCTTTGTGTTTGTCAGTAAGTATTTGTATGCAGGAGACACTAGGAAAAGTAGACAGACACCTCAGGACCTTGCCCTCAAGGTACCCTATATGCTTTGCCTTCCAGCATGTTCCAATTGTGAGTGTTAGAAGTTCAAAATAGTATTTCTTAATCTGGAGTTTGGATACATTCATTAAGTATCTTACTCAGGTCTTCCTAGTTCATAACCCCTTGGAAATAGTCTCTGCTTTTGATGCTGTGAAGTTTTTCATTTAGCAGTTGTTAACCATCTTTCAGCCTTCTCAACAGTCTCCTTGTACCTACCAAGATGGTCAGCAGAGTTTGCAAAGAAACTTTCCCTATGTATCTTAAGAAAAGTTTCTTACCAGCTCCTTCTTTGTAACTCCTCACAGGCTTCTACACCACACATTTGATGGATTTTCAGCTGAGCTGCCTGATTGAACTGTGTTGTTTAATCCCAGGTACATTGGCCTCTAGCCAAGCCACAAATATTACTTCAAATGGTACAGTAGATATTGGCACAATTAAATGTATCTCCTTTTGGTGGTTGATGAGGGCACAAGAGTTGGAGGGGATCACAGGCCAATGCTTAATAATTGAGAAGCCATCTCTTATGTGCCACCAGAAATCATAGGCTTTAAGGCACTTCAAAACACTCTGTAACAGACTTCAGAGCAGTTAAAGATGAAACTACAATTTTTGTGTGCACCAGTAGAGCATGAGAGTTTAAAAGCGTATTTTTAAGCCCTTTGGAAGAGTGGTTAGCGCCATTTATAAGCCAGTCTTCAATCAACCTCATACTGAGCTCTTACAGATCTAGCTGCTAGATCCACTGAGAAGTAAAGATCCACTGAGAAGTAAAATAACTTGCTCAAGTTAAATTTCAGTCTTGTGATGACGGCTTGAGTAAAAAATTACATACCACCTATGTTTTTAATGCATATGCCTTCTGTGCAAAAGTAAGTCAGAGAAATAAAGATGCTATATTTTTGAATATCAGAAGAAACAAACAAAAAAAATAATTTAGTTTCTACTTACTTCAGCCTATTGTGCCTTACCTCTGACCTCAGGCCTTTTTTATGTCTTCTGAGCTAGTTCCACTTAGATTAGGTACTTCATTATTATTAATTTTGCTATTCTACTTATTTTCTTCTCCCTACTGACTTTAAATATATTATTCATAGACGGATCAAGCCCTAATAGGTATTACTTCCCTTAGCCATCTGCCCACAGCCTAGACAATACTTGAAGTTAAACGGAAATTTTAACTTCTTGAAGAAATAATTAAATCAGTGTTAGCAGCAGCCCGTGTGGAAAGCGTGTGCCTGGTAATTCATTACCACCAGCCTACCTCTAATTTGCCTGTGCACATGGTGCATCTACAGTAGTGTGAGAGAGGCAACAGATCATTTATATAAATTAAAATCAATAGGGGGCTGAGTCCTGAGCCCAGTGGAATATCCTCTGGGCAAGTGGAAATTTTAGAGATTAAGGGCTTAATCTTAGCTGCTTGGTTTCTTTCATCAAGGTAAGATTTTAAAAGATTAATTATAATTTATGAAATATTAGTACCTGGAAAGCTTTTGAGTGAAGTTATTCTATTTCTGCAGAGTCAAAATGAAGACTTCTTCAGGTTTCAAAGTACAGGATCAACATGCAGAACTTTTTCAGCTTTAAAAAGCTTTTTATTTTCAATCTCAGTAAAAGGGATTTTTTTCCTCTTTCCCTGAACAACAATATTTTTTAAAAAGTCATTACTTTATTACTAAGAAGTACAATTTCTAATACCTTTGAAGTGTATTTCTTGGCCCAAAACTATAAGGGAAAATGGTTTTCATATTGTACTTCTATTATAATGTAACTTTGTCATTTTTTAATGTGTGAAGTTTGGGAAATTCATTCTATCCTTGACTTTAGTAGAAGCCCTGGTTCTCAGGGCTATAACTTACAGTAGGTGAGAATCTGGTCCAAAGCCTTCATGAATGTATTTAAATAGAAAGAATAAGTATATATTTTTATATATAGGTTTTTCTGACATTTGGAACATGCACCTATCTGAAGGACTAAAAAGTCCTTATTATTGTAATGGCTACAGTGCTGCATTTCACAGAGCAGTTAATGAGATCTGGATGCATTGAGTAACTTACTTAAAGTCATTCAACAAGCAAACCGTGGAGTCCCAAAGCCCCTTGCTGTCACCATTAGACAGAAAGCACTGCTTCTCTTAATGGGTTAAGGTTGATAGGCAATAAAAAAACCCCTTTTCTTAAACAGTGAGTAGATAATAATTCATGCTAAAATCTACACTTGTTAGTTTAAAGACATATACATTAATATCCCATAGAATTGTATTATCATTCACTTTGTTATTTTCTGCCCTGACATCTTGCACTTTAGTACTGTTTACAATTCTGCTTATTCTCATTTAACCTAGATTGTAAAGGCTTTGGTGCAGGGAATGTATTGATATTGCGAAGTGCACTGCTTATCTATTGTATAGTATGGGTAATACATGATGAGACAATCTGGGTCTTGTAAATCTAAATTAAGTGTAGTTATGCGAACCTTGGTATTATATATTGAATATTTTCCATGTCTTGCTTTTATCAAGCAGCATTTATCTAGAAAATAGTTATATGCAAGTGACCGATAGGCAATTGCCAGCAGATACTACTCATATTTTTGAATCAAGCACAACTTTTACTTTCTGCACTTTGTTTCTAAGGATACAGTTATAAACAGGGAACATTTTCCTCAGGAGCTCATCTGTTCCTGCTGCTTATCCCTCACCTGAAGTCATAATCCTTTGTTTGTGGCTATAATAAGCTCTGCAGAAACTAATTGTGATGTCACAGACAGAGATTATGACTTCAGGGGCAGAACAAACAGCAGGAGCAGGTGACCTCTAAAACACAAAGCATTTCTTTCCATGCAAAGATTGTCCAAATGAAAAACGGGAGAGAAGAGAAATGTGCCTATCTTCTTTGGGAAGAAAATGTTTGTTCAGATTTATAAAAGTCATTAATTGACTTGCAAGAGTTAATTTAAAGTTAATTTCTATGTAATTATATAAAGGAGAGATAATAGATTCAATATCAGCTGAATTATTAAGTTTGGTTTCTAATTTCTCATTTGATTAAATGACAAATATAACTACTGATACAATCAGTAACTTCTTTATTTTTCACATAAGGCTGGAATAATGTAACAACTCATTTCCTCTCTAGCTGACTTTACTGTGAACTCAGTTATAAAACTGGTCAAATTATGAAAGGTTTCTCCTTTTTTCCTATCCCCTCATGTAGTGAACTGATCAGAGGGGGCTTGTATTCGATAGCTTTCTAAGGGAACATTTGCATGAACTCACAGCTTGTTATATGACAGCATTAAAGAATCAGAGTTGTTTTGTGGTTGTTTTTTTTTTTGTTGTTTTTTTTGTTTTTTTGTTTTTTTGATAGCTTGTACTATCAACTAACTTTTTCTTCAGATTTTTTCTTCAGTCCTATTCTGAGAAAATGTGACTCTGAGGGCTTATCCTGGTATAAATAAGCAGCATTTTAAAATTTCATAGGGAAGCTTTTTGAGATGAATTCCCACTGAAAACACTTATTTATGGCATAATATTTTGGGGATTAGGACTCCAAATGCGGTTCCCTCACCATGATGGATTCATCCACAGAAGATGGATCTGTGCTCAAACTGAAAGGAGTGTACCAACTAACATGTTAGTTTTGGTGGTCTGGATACCAATCTATAAGGAGACTGAGTGAAAACAGACATTTATTTTAGACAAGATTCCTACTTTTTTGGGGGGAGAGGGACGGGGGGGCAGTATTTCAATGGCAGAGAAACTCTTACTTGCTGTAACATATGTATTTTAGCCCAGGTAAATGACACTCAGGGAATCACTTTTTCTTTTTAACTTTAGGATAATATTTTGTTCCTGAAATAGGACTTCTTTTTTAGTATGAGATTAATTATATTTTATTTGTGAACAGCTTCACATCTACTTTGATTAGAGATATGAGCTTTACTTAAATGACTGCCTTCTTTGAAATATAAAGGGGCTATTGCCCAAGACTGACTATTTATTGGAGTATAATCCTCTCATGAATTTTATGCTTAGAAATGCTAGCCACTAACAGGTTATAATTTTAAGATTTTTTTTTTTACTGAAGGCAGTGCAGGGAAAAGTGCGAGACTACTCTGGGAGCTCGGGTAAACCATTCTGTGTCACTTTTATGATCTGTAAATTGGAGAATACAAGCAGATGGGGTTTTTTCGGTTTTTGGTTTTCTTTTTTTGGGGGGGTCAGTGACTGCAAAAGTGCCAACAAATAGTACTAATGAGCAAATTAGTACTGGGAAGTTATAGAACACTCTTGTGTTCTGATTTTCAAATGCAATTTACCAGTTGAATGTGGAACTTTGTAATTTGTGTATGCAATCGTGATCGCTGCCCCAACAAAGTAAGTGTATAATTGACCAGAGAATTTTAAACTGTTGACTTCTAGGGTGGAAAAAATTAACAAAAACCACCAACAAAAACCCAAAACCAACAAAACAAAAAAATCAAGAAGACCCAACCAAAAAAACCCCAAACATATTGCCCCTATAACCATCTGCGTGTGCTGATTTTTACTACATTGGGTTAGTTCAGAATTATGAATAATCTGCATTTTTTAAAAGAAAATGGAAGAAAAAAGTTTCTTTATAAAGTATAGGATTAAATTATGCAAAAATATCATTCTATCATTACATCAATTTTCCATGTAGTACTCAAAAAGCAGGAAAGCATGAAAAAGCATTAGGCAATTAAAAGAACACCTTACTTTGTCTTTCACGGATACTATAAATAGTAGATGGTATTAGAGTTTTCTTGAAGACTATAATAGACAATGTAATGAAAACCTACGTTCCTTAATGGCACATAAATTAACTACAGCCTTTTTACAGTTTTAACAGGCAAACATATTTCTTTTGATAAATGTTTTGATTTTTCCCCTGTAATGATCCAGCCTATTTTGCACAGTAGTGGAGAGTAAAATTCTTCCAGCATTTATCCTGACCTTTTACAAGTTCTAAAATTACTGTTAACAAAAAAAAAAAAAATTGTTTCCAATTTAATCTCACTAATTATGATTATTCCAGGGCAGAGCACTGTAGATATAATGCTTGTTGACACAATAGCACAGATGAGCTGAATAAGAATACATCTAACAACATTACTTGGAACAAAGCTACATCTCTTTATGTCCCTATTTTTATATGAACAGAAAAACATCTCTGTAAGAATTTTAAAATTTTATCATTATGTACACAGTAAATGCTTTTATGGAAAATTTTATTAAACAAATGCCAGGCTGCAAGGAGGAAATAAAACCATAATTTAGTTTCCTATTCTACCACAGCTCACAGTAAGAAAAACGTAGCTTCTCCTATCTCTCAAAATAACATAATTGAAATATTTAAACATTTCTACCACAAGACCAGTAAAAATTAGATTCTAAAGGGAAAAAAAATATTTTTGATCAGCTCTAGATCTCAGTGTGGATAGCTTCACTATCTGAGATGAGAGAGGTAAATATTCCCATCAGTGAACACAGCAGAAATGTTTTGTCTTCTATGACATTCAAAAAGTTAGTGAATATATTTGGAAAAAAAAAATATTAGAAGATGCAATACCAAATATTGTTTACAGACTTCTTTATGTTATGAAGCAAACTGCCCCAAGGCTGAGGGCAACCCAGCTACAGAATAACCACTGGAAAATAAGTTATAAAAGATTCCTACTTTATTATTGATATTATAATATATATTTCACATTATTTACTAGCTCATTATAAGTTATAATTAATTATTAAAACTAAACTTCACTTGGCAGTAAATTTAGAAAATTTATTTTGTGATGCATTATCTTCTCTTGCATTTTTGTTTTTAAACTAATTATTGAATTTACTAAATCACAATAGATTTCACAGCTGTTAAGTATGACTTAGTGAGTTTCTTCTGTGTTAGGGATTATATTAGGTACACTGCTACATCTCTCTGTAACATACCCTAAACATAGCTTTTTTAAAAGATACCTTGTTCAGCTTTCTGAGGTATAATTTAGGATTCCTCCATAGATTTATTTTGCTGAAGAATAAGCTATGAAATATCTTCTTGTTCTTTTTAGAGCTGTTTAATCAAATAAAACCTGTTTTATACTTTGTTTAACATTTGATATCTAGGGCAAAAAGATCCACAATAAAATTAAGGCAACAGAAACAAAACTTCAGGGAGGATTAAGGGTGGCTTGAGATTACAGAGCAGCTGCTCACATCCATGCTAGGACTGGAAGGTCTGTAAATTCCCAGTAACCTAATAATCTGATTCTTGGAATGATGATGGGAATTTCCTAACTACTGGCATCCATTGGACATTCTTTTATTTTTCTAACATAAGGGATTTGATTTAGAATATAAGTCCGCAGCACACTATCCCTTCCAGTCTCTTGTAGGCTGTACAAAGTCAGGTTCAAAGAATTAGAAGTAAAAGAACTGAAATCAATGTGTGACTTTTATTATTTAAGGATGCTTTTGAATAACTTCCCAAATTATCTTTTTTTTTTTTTTTCCTTCATGTAAATGCACTAAAATAAAAAGACATGTTCCTTTTTAACTATTGTGTTGCTACAGATATACTTGATGAATTCCTGTAGGGTAGAAAAAAACAGTCAAAACAGTCCTCCATGTAGGATTGATAAAACACAGAGACATAACAGTCAGTGTGGCAGTGTACACAGCACCTCATCTCCATCTAGTTAAGACTCCTCCCCTTTGAATGAACTACATCAAAATTTTTCTGTACTTAACATCTTCATTCAGAATTTGGGGCTTCTCATCTTTTGTATGCCCAACTGGCAGAACAGTCACCTTTATTTACTGATTTAAGTGGTTTACTACTTAATACCTTCTATTTAGCAGTGTATGGAAAGAGTCTGTTGGTCCTAATGTCTAAATATATTTATGGCCTTTGAGTTTATAACCTCTGATAGATACTCTATTCTGTTGGAAATCCCCAGTTCATTCTGTTCCTTCAGTTACAATTTCTGTTAGAATATGAGAAGCAGCAGTCATACAGATAGACATGGTAAAATTGAAAACTACTTTTATTAGTTTTTGTTTAAGTAAAGAAATCAAGATATTAGCTCAAGAGATTCACTTTCATATTCTTTAAATGGTTTCATTTCCAAGATGACAGTCAATATGTACCTATCTCAGAGATTTTAAACCAAAAATGAAGTTTTAGTTTGAAATTCCGTGCAGTGACAAAACGGTATCAAAGATCATTTTTATTTGCTATCAATAGAGTAGTAGGATATCTGAAGGAAAAAGCCAATTTTAGTTGTGGTTACTGAAATATGGTATGAATGCCACCAAGCACACACAAATACATAAATATTAATATTGATGGTAACTGTCTAATGTAATTCAACAGCCTCCTTTCCAGCAGTGAAGTGTTTTACTTGTATTAGTTTCCTCCTTTGAAGATGTTTTGTTATGTGAATGGCAGGGGTCTCATGCTCACACTGTTCTGTTTCCAAAACTTACATGGATTAGCATACCGTAAGGAATGCAGAGGGATCATTTTAACTCATTAACTTTTGAACTTAACTTTTCAGTAGGTTGTATTCAGAACTAAATTCCATTATATTTTCAAAAAAGCAGTTTGTGACTTATGGGTGAGATATTAGTACTAACAACTTCGTATTGGATGAGTTTTAAGCTAGTACAATTATTAGAAAGTTCATTAGAAGGAAATTTAAGTTTCCAAAGCTTCTCACAAAGTTTTGAAATACAGGGCACTAGCCCAACGCCTTGTCATCTGTTACATTTCAAATTCCTTGCCTGAATACCCTAATGTGTGATTTTTTTTTAATTTAAGATACTTCGTTTGGTAAGCAAGAGCACAGTAAATGGTTCTAGTGTACACATTCATTTTTCTTCTTTGACATATGAAATACAAAACAGATCACACTAATTAATCAAACCTTTTAGTATACTGGGTGGGGTTTTGTTTTCTTTTTTTTTAAAATGTTTTATTTCTCTCCTTGCAGTACCTCCTGCTGATGTTCACTGCCCTGGCAATATGATGTGCAATTTACATTCCTTGAGTTACAAATTTGATTAGAAAATCATATTAGTCATCTTCTCTTAAAGGATAAATGCAGCCATAGAGACTGAAAGTCTGAAATCCCTATAAAGTACAATCGAAAATGTCTGTGTTTGCCTTGATTAACTCCTTAGTTTGGTGATACATATTGGATTACAGCCACTTTTAATAATGAATCTGTATTAAATCAGTACAATCCAGAAGAGGAGGCTTAGAGTCTATGCCATGTGTATTTATTCACCTAATAAAACTGTTCATTTGATGAAGTTATTGAAATTTCAAAACAACTACCATGGTCTCTATAGATTACATTACAATGACCTAATACAGTAGCAACTAAGTGTAGGTCCTCACCACAGAAATAAAGAAAACACACACACACACAAGTGAATACAAACATAAAATAAGTTTTAGTAACTTTTCTTTATGTGCTTACCAGGGAGAAGGCAAATGACTGTTCACCACCTTGAAAAATAAAGGAAAGAGCCTTTAGTGAGTAATGGGACTACCTTGCTTAATGTGACTTTTTTCCTAACAGCTCTAGATTTGTGGAAACTTAGCCATCTGCTTTTCATACATGTCTGGTTTCTCACATGTAGTTCAACTTTTTTTTTTTTTTTGGCAGTACTGCTAGCAAAAAAAAAAAGGTATGTGTCACATTTCCTCAACTTATTTGGACTACAAAGCCCACAGAGTCTTACACCCTTCATATTCCTTTCTTGATAAAAGGAATGGTCCATTCGAAATAATGACGAGAGCATTGAGACAGGTACTTAACATAGACTTCAAACACAGTTGCAGTCAGAAGGGCTGCGTTTTCCCTACTTGCTATTACATCCTACTTACATTTCCAATAATCTGAGACAAATCCAATAATACTTGGCAATAAATTTGATTGTTAGTACACCATTAAACATTGCATTATTTTCTTAACGTATGGCAATTACAGGAAGTTCTATTCTAAATAACACAATTCTAATGCACTGTGAACATTGAGAGTTCAATAGTCCTAAAAATTTCCTATTTCTGGAAACACATTTTTAATCTTCCTTTCTATAGCTAGATCTTAAAAAAACCCTCAAAACTATAAAACCCCAAAACCCCCAGACCGAGGAAGAATACTTTATGACATAAATAGTTGTAGATTTATTATTACTTTAATAAGTGTAAATGTTTCAAAGAAATTATAACTTCCAATTGCCAAAGTACTTTTTCTTCCGTAACGTATCATTTAAAAGCAAGACCTTGTCATATACGTAGTCCTGGTCCATGTGCAATTATACTTTTCTACTCTGCTTTCTGTGAAAGCCAATAAGATATCTTTGAGTACTAGTCTCATATTTGTTAAAATCCTGATATCCAACAGGTTTTACTTTAAAATTCTACTCCTCAGAAATGTTCGTATATTCTTGTGCAAGTTGTCCCATACTTGTGTATTTTTTTCCAGTCTCATATGTTAGTGATAATGACATGTATGAGGGCACCAGACAAAGCTCCTGAGGGGAAGAAGTCAATTCTTTCTCAGTTCCCCAGAACAGTCTGTTGGACTTTTAGCCACTGTCCTGAGCAAGGTGAGGCAGAATCATAGCATACATAGAAGATCTCCAGAGATCTTTTGATGACTCAAGTACCATGTCTACTGTTTTGATTGCTCCTTATGCTTCTAGATAGAAGGTAATCTTCCCTCTCATGCTTTGTCAGCTAAGGATGAAATGAATCGCTCAGTCAGTTCATAAGAAATCTGGTAACCAGGCCTAAAGTAGGGTTGCTTATAAGCCGTTAGTACAGAAAGTGCCAGTAGATGGTGCTCAAAGCTACCTAGCAGAGACCATGGCTCCTGTAGGACGTATAAACCTGTGTCTTCCTGTGTGCTTCAAAGTGCTTCCCGGTGCCATCCTTACCTCAAGTTCTTAACAAGTAGGATTCCAGTTCAGATGTTGGAATCTGATGCCCCTGAAATTTTCGAATCACTTAGCTTTCTGAGGATGACTCTTGACTACAAATCTTAGCACATTAAATTTCAGAAGGCCCTCATTTTCATCCAAGTCTACACCTTAGTGGTTTATGTAGATCTCAGTGATGTAAGGATAATTCTTCTTTGACTAATGAGCTGTTAATATTTTTTCTTGTTCTACTTAATCGACTTCTGTGACAGCGGTATGTGGTCCTGTCTTGTACCTCACTTTTGGAAAAGTCCATGTTGTGGAAAGGAGAATTGGGTGTCAAATTTAAAGCATAAAAGCAGGAGCTGGAAGGATGAGGATTAAAAGTTGCTGCTCTAATGAGGAAAAAGCCACCAAAATCACAAGTCAGAATTAAAAGTTCCTGGACAGAAAAGCGATTATTATAACGATTATAATGAGACGGCTATGGAAGAGGAGTAAAAAAAAGAGAGACAATCAGATAAGAACCTAAAAAGAGTAAGCCCAAGTATGCAGTTAGATCAAAGGTCCCTCTGAGATGGAACGCTGTTTCTGACAGTTGTTAATACCAGACCTTAAAGAGGCACACAAGGACAGAGCAAATGCATAGTCTTGCTGCCCCAGAGTATTCTTTTCTCCAGCCGTTTGTGGCTCAGGAGCTTTTAAAGCCAGATATACAGTCATTAAAATGACTGTAAGTAACAATGGGGCTTTGAAGCTGCATAAATATTTAGCAATCATAGTATGCAATAGTCAGTTGTTCCACAGTTAAATGGTATATTAAGTAAAGACCTCTTCTACTTTCTTCTAATTTGGGGCCTGATCTTTTCAGTTGTTACCCCCATGTTCTTGTTTTAGGAGTTTTTGGTAATCCTACACTATTCACCTTTTCCATGCAGTCATGATTTTACAAAATCATTTACTATCCCTTATTCAGTAGACTTTTCTCAAGGTAAGAATTCCTAGTTTATATAGTCAATCTCTTTAAAGTTGTTTCATACCTTAAATCAGTATCAAAACGATTTCAGGCAGGTTTGTAAATACCATTGACATAAACCTTGACAAAAGAGTATCCCACACAACAGATGCATTTATTTACAGTAAAAGACAAGATCTTCTCATCTAATTCCATTTAAGGAATGTTGTTTATCTGCAGTGCTGCTGATACCCATCCAAAATGTATAGCTCGCTGACTGACAGTTTGTTAGACATTGTTAATAAGTCAATGAATCGTTTTGATACTGATTTCAGTTTTGCCCACATGATAGAGTAGTTTCTCCCTGTAACAACTCCCACTACTGTCATTTCAGTTTTGTCTCTGGAATTTGCTATTGGTTTATGAAGTTTAGGATTTGGGAAGTTCTGCGGCTCTGTCACTCAGTACTAGTAGAATCCAACTAATTTCAAGTATCTTTTGAAAAAAAATATTATATGGGCTGATAGCGACTAAAATCTATTGTAGGTACCTCAAGATAGTTGATAAAATTATAGGTGATAAAATCACCACTTCAGTTAGTAATTCAATATACAGTAAGGTTGCAGGGGAAGGTCTGCTTACTTCTTTCATATGAGATAGACACAAAATAAAGTATGGTAAATTACTAGTTTCTAGTGTTCCTGTCTTAAATGAAAGAATTAAATACCTCAAAAGGTAAGTAAAGGAGAACTGTCTCAACCTGCTGAAATTAAGTATATTTTTAACATGCTACATAATTAGCTGATGACATAGATTCCTATTTAATGTTCAAGCCAATATCTGTGCTATATCCAGAAAGTCAATATGCATAATATAGCTATGGATAAGAAGAGTTAGAGAATCATAGAATCATAGAACAGTTTGGGTTGGAAGAGACCTTAAAGATCATCTTTAAGGTCCTCCTGCCATAGACCCCTGAAGAGGCCAAAGTCTTCTCTCCAGTGTAGTGAGCTTGCTGTGCACCCTCCTTGCTGCCCTAAGGATCTCAAACTCTGCCATCTCATGGTCACTGCAGCCAAGGTTGCCTTCGAGCTCCACATTCCTCACCAACCCCTCCCTGTTGGTGAGAACAAGGTCCAGCAGAGCACCTCTCTTCATTTGCCCCTCTATCACTTGGAGAAGGAAGTTGTCATCAATGCATTCCAGGAACATCCTGGATTGCTTCTGCCCTGCTGTGTTGTCCTTCCAACAGATACTGGGATGGTTGAAGTCCCCCATGAGAACCAGGTCTTCTGACCATGAGGTTGCTCCTATTTGTCTATAGAGGGCCTCATTTGCTCAGTCTTCCTTGTCAGGTGGCCTGTAGCAGACCCCCTCTGTAATGTTACCTGTCCCTACCCTCCTTTTAATCTTGACTCATAACCTCTCATTAGGCTACTCATCAATCTCCAGGCAGAGCTCTGTGCACTCCAGCTGGTCATTGACATAGAGGGCGACATACCCTCCTCATCTGCCCTGCCTGTCCTTCCTAAAGAGCCTGTATCCTACCATCTCAAAACTCCAGTCATAGGAGCTATCCCACCACGTCTCTGAGATGCCAATGAGATCATAGCTTTGTAGGTGTTAATTCTAAATTTTTATAATTAGAAAGTTCTGAAGAACATGTAAGGACATGGACCACTTGGAGAAGGTCCAGAGGAGGGCCACGAAGATGATCAGAGGGCTGGAGCACCTTTCCTATGAGGACAGGCTGAGAGAGTTGGGGCTGTTCAGCCCGGAGAAGAGGAGGCTCCGGGGAGATCTAATAGCATTCTTCTAGTGCCTCAAGGGGGCCTACAAGAAAGATGGGGAGAGGCTGTTCAGTAGGGCCTATTGTGATAGGACAAGGGGTAATGGGTTTAAATTAGAAGGAGGTAGATTTAGATTAGATTCTAGGAAAAAAAATTTTTACAATGCGAGTTGTAGAACACTGGAACGGGTTGCCCAGAGAGGTGGTGGATGCCCCATCCTGGAAACATTCAAGGCCAGGTTTTATGAGGCTCTGAGCAACCTGATTTAGTTGGGGATGTCCCTGGTCCTTGCAGGGGGGTTGGACTGGATGACCTTTGAAGGTCCCTTCCAACCCTAACCATTCTATGATTCTAACAAGGTTTGCAGGGGAAATAAAAATGTCATGAGCGGGACATGTCTTAACTCAAAGATTTGGCAAAGATTTCACTAGGATCCTCTGCCTTTTGCACTTTCCTATGAAGCATCTAGTATTTTCAAGTGTGGAAGACTGATCAGTATCCTACAGAAATACTAGTTTGACTAAGAGTGGCAAGTCTTGTTAAAAAAAAATAAAGAAGAGACTTAAATTAAGAGAGCACATAAACATGACCCAAACAAGATCCTAAGTGAGACTCTCTGATGTAAAGAAAATTATTAAACAGTTATTTTGCAAGCAATAAGGACAATATCGTTACACAATTTCTTTTCATTTGCATTTCATTAAAATGAATCAGAATATAAACTTGTTAAAGTGTTCTCTAACCTAGTTAAGGAAGGTACAGAGATCTGAAGTCACCTTTCATAAAAGAAACATCAGCTAAGGGCATAAATAGCATTCCTTTCTTATTGCCTTCTATTTACATGGTATACCTGCTTGCTTGTTTGATGTTAATAAGTAGCATCTTTACTTTTACCTTCTCATTTAAGTTTTTGGTATAATTAATAATTAATTAACTATCTGGCATTACTATGGGAGATTTTAATTTTTTTTTTTTTTTCACATATTTCACAATTCCAGAAAGCAGTAAGTCCTCCACAGCTGGAAATACTTTTTCTTCCCATTGGTTCCAGGCAAACCTTTTCATTGCAGAATACACTAATATTTCTATACCAGCTGAGCCTCCAGACACCCACCTTTCCAGAGTTGCTTCCAGCCCAGGTGTCTGAAATGGCATCAGAAAGCTATAAATCAATTCCAAAATTTCAAATGACTGTAGCATAGCTTAGAAATCTAGTTTACACATAGTTACAATGGGAAATTTTAGATTATATTTGTGCCTTAACCTGGAGATGAGTCTCACCTTTTGTTTGTGATAACTTTCAGCCTTCTAATTAATTTAAGTATTATTTGAGCTATATATTTTCCATAAAGTCTCTTAATAACTTTATTGCTTTGTGTATGTGCATGCTTTCACCTTTATTATATTGATTTTTCAAGTTCACACAAAAACATTTCTGAAATTTATCATTCTCTTGCTATGAAATGAGGTAAGAATATAATATTATAAAACAAGGGCAGCAGCACTTAAAAATTCTACACTGACTTGAATACAACCACTTCAATACCTACATAGACTGACATAACTGTAAGATACTATGAAGAAGACAGTGCTTAGGAAAATGTTCAATATGAATAATATTTCTCCCTTTACTGACAGACTATGTGTCTATATTGCTGCAAATTAATTTTGCTTTCAACAAGGTGCCTTTAGCAGGTCCTCAATTAGTTCTTAATAACATTATTCTATAGCAACAAGGTTACAAGATGTCATTTACTGTAAGAAAAAGATAGCAGAAAAAAAAGAGATGAAAAAATTATGTAAAATTTGATATAGTAAACGTATCAATGCAGGAAGTTACATCCAAATCCATTGGAGTAGAAGATAACTGAAAAAATGTACTTTATTGGCTTATTGTGAAAGAGAAGTAGTAGGTACTCAGGCATGAGTGGAACTTCAAAAAAGAAATATGCTTAAGGGCCTACCTGAGGTAGGTCTGAGCTGCACTGCTAAAGCGCAGAGCAGTATTACAGACACCGAACAAAGATGTGGACGTAACACAGTGTGAAGCCATATAGAAATAATAGCTCAAGTCCCATAAGAATCATAGATATGAATGTCTTTGATCCATTTGTGGACCTCACTCGAGAGACACAGGTGTCCCTGGACACCTCTATATGATTTAGACATATTGTTAATATTATTCTGAATTGTGCCTGGATAAGAGGTTTAAATGATTTTTCGGCATCTTGGTTTCTCCATCTGTTTAAATTGTGATCGTGATATTTATATATGACTTAAAAGAGATTGGGATACCTAAATCACTGAAGTGTAAAACACTTCAAGAACTGTAGCTAAGACTGCTGTATAATTATCTAGTAATTCCAAGGAAAATGGATTAAAAATTATAGGATATGAGGATAAAGAGGGAAACAAAGATAGGAATCAATAAGGAAGTTGCTTTGATATTATTAGAAGACATTTTTTAATAAATAATTTGAGAGCATCCGTGTTTTGATAGTTAAGGAGCTCTTACTTCTACTTAATTAGAAATGGTCACAGGCAGTGATAAAGTTCAAGGCAATATTCAACTCCATTTGGAAGTTTCCTTCTGTTTAGATTTGCTGTTTCTATTTTTACAGCAGTTTGGACATTTGTAGCAGTTACAATCTATCATAATTCAGCATCTTCTAAGTGGAAGTCACAGCATTGCCATAGTGAAAGGACTTCAAACTCTTGGGAAGAGACTGTTTTAGTTAGTTTTGAAAGAGAGTGGAAAGAGCAGCATTGACATAACATTTCAAGGTAGCTTTTTCACAGAAAATGAAAAGACACACTTAGAATTTGCAACTCAGTGATGTCTGTAATCTTGTTAATATTCGCTGTGCAAAAAGCCAAAGCTGACCGGAAAAACATACAGGAGTGCAGGGAACAGAGTGTATGAAGAAGTGGGACCTGTGAGTGAATTACCAAATGGTAATTGGGATATGACTAAGAGAGATCAGCCAATAGAAGAGGTCATAATCCAGGACTACTCAGAAATGTGGGATTAGTCAAACACAGGGTCATCAGGTATTGGTATAAACCAAGAACACAAACCATTATAAATTTTGGAGTTAGGCATAGTGAGATTGCACAAATGTGTTAAGAGTGGAAGAGATCAGTTAGATCACTGAGCTCAGTCCCCCACAATCAGTAAAAATATTTAGTTCAGGTAAGTCTAGAGAACTTTTATGTTTTCTGAAGATCAGACACCTCTGTTGAGACCCTCATTGTTGTATAACTAGGGGTTTTTTGTGTCTCTTTATTACTAATGTTCACCAAAGGATTGCTTTTATTCTGAACAGTTCCCTAACCTAGACAGTGGTTACCAGTGACTACTGTACTGATAAAACTCATGGATGTAGCTAGAGAGATTTCCTGTCACAAGCAGATCTTGTACTTCCAAGTTCCATTTGAAAGGAACATCGAATTGGAAAAGATCTCTCAAATTACTGAATCTACTTTCCTGCTCTTGCAGACAACAAAGTGAAATAAATCCCACCAAGTGTTCTCTGTTGCAGCAAAAATGTTAACATCCCAGGGAAGAATATTGTTGTCAAATTTCTACCCTGCCTGAAGGCAGTAGTATTTCTAATAAAACATCTTTTACAGTAAGATTGTCAAACCAATTTAATAAGTGTTAGATCTTGGAAACCTTCATAAAAAACTTCATGTACACTTCTGCAGAATGGGTGTTCATTAGGACCTACTTCTACTGTGCTGTATAGAGGAATAAAAAATTTAACTGGAAAAATGTAGATCACGGGTACTGCCGAGATCTTGCCATAAAAATTTTATCCCAGACTATTGCAACAGTTATTTAGTAGCTATAAGTAAATGGTTTTATTTTATGGAAGAACATATTTTCTTTCTTACCCAACGTATACTGATCGGTACTTCAAAATGGTGACAAGATCATTTAATTCTTGCATTTGTTGAGAGTGATCTTACTAGAGGGATACTGGTATACAACTCTCAATGAACCTACCAGCAGAATATCACTAAATGCATTGGTAGCTCACACTCAAGTCTGTTTGGCAAACCACCTTCACCAATGCACGCCTCTGCCTACCTCATAATCAGTGTGGCCTCTTTTCTTATTTCAGTCAGGCTTACTTTTCTACTGAAGCAGGTATAGAAAGATAATCTGACCTATAAACTGTAGGAACACTTATAGGCTTTTGTGCTGGAAGTCTAATTGGTAATTTCTAATTGGTAATTTTCTTAGATTTTGACATCTAAAATGTAGTTACTGAACTATGTTACAGTTATGAACATGGTAAATTCTGTTGTCATTCTGTTAACAGGTAGGAAGGAAAGAATATCTATTTTATGGACCATCTTATGAGGTGTTGCTAACAGAGTAGTCTATCGTCTTCTCTCTTGAAGAAGTAGTGTAGCTCAGATTAATGTTTTACTGAATACCTGAAAGAAAATCATAAATCTTGGTTGACTTTCAAGGGTTACCTCCTCTAAGCTCAAGAATTGCCCACTCCAACATGCCAGAAGTCAAGCAAAGGTGGCAGGGTGAATACATGAGTGAGCAAGGAGTTCCTGATTAAATTTATACATAAAAAAAAAAATGTAGAAGAGATGGAAGCAGGGACACATGGTCAAGGAGGAATATAGAAATGCTGAGAAATGCTGTGCAAGTGTGCAGGGGTGGGATTAGGAAAGCCAAAGCCAATGTGGAGCTGAATCTCATGGAATTCAGCAAAAGCAAAAGCCAAGTCTTACATCTGAGGAGGAATAATCCCATGCCCCAGGACAGACGTGGACCAACTGACTGGTAAGCAGCTTGACAAAGAGTGATCCAGGGGCCCTGATGGACAGCAAGCTGACCATGAGCCAGCAATGTGCATTTGTGGCAAGAAAAGTCAACAGCATCGTGGGCTGCATTAGGAAAAGCATGGCCAGCAAGCTGAGGGAGGTGGTTCTTCCTCTTTTACCTAGCAGTGGTGAGACCCCATCTGGGGTGCTGTTGCCCAGTACAGAAGAGACATGGATATACTGGAGCTGGTCCACCGAAGGCCTGCAAAGGTTACTAAGGAATGGGAGCATCTGTCATACAAGGACAGACTGAGAGCAGAGGTTGTTCAACTTGAAGAGAACCTCAAAGAGAACCTCTTATCAATGTAGTAAATATTTGGGGAGACGGAAGGAAATAAAGACAACAGTCATGCGTTTTTCAGTGGTGTCCAGTGACGGGATGAGAGGTAACAGTCACAACCTGAAAACCAAGAAAGTCCATTTAAGCATATGAAAAAAAACAATTTTATTTTAATCATGATTGAACACTGGAAGCAGTTGCCTAGTGAGATTATGAAATCTCCATCCTTGGAGAAATTAAAAACCCAACTGGACATTGACCTGAGCAACCTTCTGAAGCTGCCCCTGCCTTGAGCAGGAGGGGTTGGACAAGATAATTTCCAGAGGTCCCTTCCAGCTCGACTCTTCTCCAGTTCTCTTATTCTGCAAAATCTAAACATGTCTTCAATATATGTTTAGAAAATTATCCATATTATCCATCACTGCATCCAGGAGAGATGTTGCGACTGATCTTCCTTGTTTTGAAAAAATGGTTTTGTTTGAAGTATTTGTCTTTCTACAGAGAGTATAAAAAAATGAAGAAATATAACATGTTGGTTTTAGCATCTGATGATATTTTTGCTTGACTGCAATAACTCAACCTTACATACAAGTCTGCTGAACAGAGATATGAAAACAAATATTACTATAGTGGACATGTTATCTTTTGCAGTGATGAAGGAATAGAAGATTGTTACATTTTCTTTGGCAACATTAAAAAATATAACCACAAATCATGTCTAGACCTTTAGGGACAGAGCCTTGAGTACCTATCATTGTGAAATTGCACTGCAAAATGTCTGCAATTCCTTCCATTCTTCCACATGAGAGATCTCAAACTAGTATAAAAACTTCTGCCAGTATGTGCACAACTTCAAGCTTGGTGCCTGCTATGATCTTCTGCTTTCCTTTGGGGAGTCACTTAACCATAAGAAAGCAACTTCACAAATAATTTCCACCAACAAGCTGAAGAAGGTAAGATCCATAAAAATGCAGGCAGACTGGAGTCCTGGTTTGTAGGAATAAGGGAGGTAGATAAGACAACATGCCAGATCCTACCTTGAAATCATGAGGCAGCATAACCCAAATAGGAGAAAAGGGAAAATGAACAGCGCGTTTCCTGTTTCAGTTCACATTTCAGTTCAGCTACGGCATAAACTAGGACTAGGAATTATTATTGCCACCAGTATCCTCCGCTGCCATTGCCATTGGTTTACGAGCTAAATAAATTTGGGCATAAGCAACATATACGAAACATACATATAATTTATAAAGTCTTGTTCTTTCCAAAATATTGTTCTGTGATCATGTTAGGTCAGTTATGCTGATTGTTTTAAATGTAGATATTATTATGACTTATTCTTCTTCTCCACTTTTCAAAAGAAATGCACTGTCTTTGGACTCCAGAGAATGATGAGACAGAATTTAAACCCATGTTGTGTGCTCTTTGCCCATGCAACAGCCAATTAGGGGCCTCAGTGGGTCTCAAGCAAGAATCAAATTCTTACCACTGAATCTTCACCTTTTTTTACAGTCATAAGTATGGTCTCTCTAGAGGCATATAAGAAGGTGGGTAAAATCCAAGCAATTCAAAATGTCATAGGAGAGATTATATACATAAGAGAGAGTATATACAATCTATATACTTCTTCTATCTTGTAATCTAAAAAGTACTTCCTACTTATTACAAAAAAAAGATGGTGGCATTATTCCTTTGATTAATTCTGAATATTTTCCAGAATAAAATCTATCTTATTTCATAACACTGGAGGTAAAACTCAAAAACGTTGTTTTGCTTCCATCATTTTGTTTGCCTCTTCAGAGATCAGTGGAAGTCAGTCTTTTCATAGAAAAATAGCAGTAATATGAATTAATGCAAAGTTGTATTTCATTGTTGTCTAAAGAGAATGGCTATAAAAACAGTCATCCATGTATGTTACTAGCTTTCTTGCTTATAAGAATTTTTATGTTCTAGCATCATGTGTTAGCAATTGTTCCAGCTAAAATGTTACCATCATGTTTGTGTGTTCATGCTTAATGCACTAACACAATGACAGGATTTTTGCTTTTATTCTGGCAATCACGGTGTAGGCATGGAAATACCAACCAGGGTCTAATCTGCACCGTATATCTTTAATAAGATAATGCATATACATTGTTTTGACAAAGTAAAGAACTATTTATTCTAATTTCTTTGAAATAAAAATAATAAGTAAATGTCAGATGCAGAACATTTAGGATTGATTGTGATCAAAGACACAGAACAAACCAAGAAATTTTTTAGTCCAAGCCTGAGATTGTGACACCCAAAAAAAGAGAAAACAGGTCAGCTTAATTGAACTGGAAGTGCCTGACAGAGAATAAATAGAGAAACTTCAGTCAGGTACTTGTCTATTTCCTGATAAAAATAGCTTCTTCAGAAAATCTAGCTTGAAACACATTTACTATTTCGATTGGTGGATACATCGGATGAATAAATATGCTTTTGCTCTTTTTTTTTATTATAGCTTTTTTTTTTATTCTAATATGGCCTTTTTTTCCTTATTTTTCTTTCACACTGTTCTTATTATTGCTGCTTCCACCAGAGCCAAAGGCAACAGAAATTCATACATTAGTTATTACACTTCTAAAAAAAGTCTCCTAAGCATACATGTTTTGGCATATTTCCTTGTACAGTCAACTCATGATTAGGGGATCATTTATTTCCCTTGAATTTTGAACCTGTCCTGGGTGATTATTTGAGCAAATTTGAGTTTGGGATGCAGCTGAATAGGATAGAATTATTATGAATCAAAAGAAAATCTGTAAAGTATGATAATATGTTGAGTTCTGAAACCTATAGAGACTTACTTAATTTATAGATTTAACACTTAGCTAGGTGTTAAATGCTGTAAAAAAAAAGTCAAAATCTCAGTAATAACCTGATTACTTTTTAGTACCTAATTATTGCCACACAAGAGACTAGCCTAAACAGTGAAGGGCTAATAGATTTCAGAAATATTTTCTTTTTTTTTCTTTCTTATCTCTTTTTCTCACTACAGATATTCTAACAAATATCACAATGCAGTTAAAAACATGAAAAATATGGATGTAAAAAAGAGATATAAGGCGACAAGGAACAGATGTTTAATTCTTAATCCCTTAAATGGACTGTAGCTCAGAAGTGAGATTATCATCTCTGAATCTTTTTCCTTAAAACTGGACCAGTACAGAGAGCACAATCACTGAGAAATGCAGCTGGAAGGCAGATTTTTAAAGAGTAATTTCAAATCTTATTTTGGGTAAGGTGATGCAAGTGGGGTGCATTGTATGTCTTTTTCATGGAGTTTGTGTATCTTATACAGAGTAAAAGAAGCAAATTTCTAGTTTGTTAACTGGTTCTTCAAAACTTGACAAAAAGCATTTTGGAGAAGGATCTACCATACATTTTACTGGGACAAGGCTAAAGCAATGCAAGAATTTTGGGAAGTAAAGCTATTTTTGCTGGGCACCTATTAGATGGGCTTTCCAGGGTGTTTCATTAGTGTGGAAAATAGGATAGGGAGAGGACGGAATGATCTTGTCCTGTTAGTTCTTCAGGTTTTTTAGGTTCATAAGTCTTTCTATTTATGCTTTTTTTTTCTACCCTGCTGTTCTTTATGAAATGAAATAAAATGATAATAACTACAAGAGACAGCCTCGCAGTTTTCTATAATTTTTCAAGCAAATAAACAATGGTTTTGTTTTATTTTCATACATTTTTCTATCATTGTGAAGTAATCTCTTCTAAAAGGTGACTATAATGGTATTTTTAAGAAATTGCTTTAGAATGATGATTGATATTTTATGACCAACATAAATCAAATCAATATTATGTGAGGCTGACTTATTTTCTTTGCTTAATTGCTTAATTTGGATCCAAAGCACAATTTTCTAAAGGAGAGATAAGAAATCCAAAGTTGCATTAGCTGTACATACTGAAATCTGAAGAAAATGCAGAATGCAAAATTAGGCATCAAGAGAGCAGATAACAATGAAGCTAGTGAATTTGAATAAAGCCATTTTAAGACTTGATGATTGCTGGCATGTTCTAATTACTATATCAGGACATCTGAAGAACAATCAATGAAACTAGAGCAATCAAATAATTGCCCAGATATTTATGCTTAATGCAAAGACACTGTATAAGTAACTTAGTTGCACTGCTTTATTCATTTGTGTTACATCTTTATGTGTTGAATCTTTAGGCGATTGTGACAATTTTATCTGGTGAAATACCTGAACTTTTATGTTTATCTTGAGCGATTCTTATTTAAGAACACTTATCAACCAAAGATACTGGCATCTTGATCACTCAAATATGTTCAAGGACAATCAAAACATGGGAAAACTTTCAGCACACTTTGAACTTCAAACATGTTAACTTGTTAAATCAGGTTTCTCTTAACTGGCTCAGTGAACAGTACAGCTGTTAGAATTTTAGGACATGAGCATCCGTTTTAACAATAAATCAGTTAAGTTTAATAATAAATAACATACCTCTAGTCTTAAATCTAACCCTGGTTTCTCTTCCTTACAGAGTTTTAGAGTGACTACTTTTGAAAACTGTAACCATACCTTTTTATTAATCACAATGGAAAATCCCCTTAGTTGGGGCATTGTATTAGACCTGGATAAATCAATTGTCACTTCACTATAGAAAGCAATCTTCTACCTATCATTCAGGTCAGTTATCTGTGAATCTGTGAACAGTCAGTGATGCAGATGTGGCACAGTCCTTCTCTAGTTCAGTACACCACTTTCAAAACGTTTTCCTTACGAGCATCTATTGTCATTGTGTCTTTTCTAAAGACAGGCAAGTAGAAGTTAGTTTGGAATACGAAGCTTACTTACTTGTCCAGTTTTCTGAAAACTGATGGAACTTTTTGGCCTCATGCAGATCTGTCAATCGATCACCACCCATGAATTTATCCTACAAGCTACTGGTGTCTGTTACATTGCTATTATGAAAGCACAAGCTGACAACACTCATCCATTGTCAATAACATGGCCTACAGCCATGGAAAATTATTTTCCTCTGTATGATGTGCATGATTTACATAGATAAATGTATTCTTTCTAGATATAGTCTTTCACTGAAACAATTTGGTCTCATGCTCTCTTAGGAAAAATAGAATGAAGTGATGGGAATAACTACCAACTTCCTATGAATCAACATATTGTTCGCGCAGTTACCTAATCAAACATGTAGGTGTAGCAAGCAGCTCTAAAGCTTCCTGTGTCCTCTTTGCTCACTCCTGTACAGTGGGTCATCTGCTACATTCAGCTCAGAGTGGCCTACGGTGTTAGAGCTAAAGAGCATGAAGGGAGGTGAGGTGGCTGAATTTTACATGCTGCTTAAAATACTAGTTCAGCTAGGATTTATTATGTAATGATATACATGACAGGTAACTTCTAAGTTCATTGATCAGCTACCTGTAAAAGAATGTTGACAACAATATAGGGCTATGGAGAGGACTCATTAAGTAGACATATCAGTTGTGTTTTGGAGATTGTTATTGTTTCTATTTGAGGCCTATTCCTAAAAACATTCAGTATATTTTCAAGGATTTCTGTCCGTTAATGGTCCCTTATTCTGCTTCCTCTATTTACAAGATAAATTCAATTTCATGACTGCTTATCAAATCTGATTAAAAGGTTGTGATCTTTCTTTGATGCTGTAGGGAGTTATCCATGCCTCTTAAAGCTGTGGATTTCATTGCTGCTCTGTCTTCTGCTTAGTGCTGCCATGAGCATCTACCTGTGTTATTGCAAAGTCAGTTGATCTGTTTTATTAGCAGAGTACTCCTGCATGAGTACATCAGGACTTAAAACAGGCTTTGTCTGTTTTTATGTGTAAATTGACACATCAGTTCTAACCTACTGTTTCATTTCCATTGCTGTTTGATGACCATTTTAGAGACTAGTTTTGCACTGCTACAATAGCGGACAATCCACCCAGCCTATTTTAGAAATAAAGCAGTGAATTTGTCTACATATAAGGCCCAGACAACAACATACTAGTACTACATGTGTTTTGTATTGATGGATTTTGTCCCAGATTCTGTTTGATACTTGGTGCAGTTCACAGTGTGGACTTTAACCCTGGTTCCTCTCTAGGTATCTTGAGGCTTAAACACTAGTTCAGTGTTCAGTCATGTGAAAACTATAACACTTCTGAGAATGTGCAGAAGCACTTCTATCAATGGACAGTCTGAGAATTTCAAGGGGGTAAACAGCCACTCAAGGTGCTTAGAGCAGAGGGTCCAAGAACCTCAGCTGTCTAATTTAGGTGCCTGATCCATTTTTTAAGTCTAATATTTTCTTGACTGATAGGGATCTGGTGTCAGCAATGAGACCAGGGATAGTGCAGAAGAGTATTATGCAAGACCACACAGCATCAACAATATGTCTTACTTTACCTTGCACCTATTCTAAGGCTCTGTTCTTTAAGCAGGCTGCAAAACAAAAACTGAATTGTGTTAGAATGATTGGCAGCTGGCAGAGAGGCATGGTCTTTATTGGCTGAAAGCACTGAATGAATTTTTACCACTGTTCCTGTGGTGGGTTGACCTTGGTTGGATGCCAGGTGCCCACCAAGCTGCTCTATCACTCGCCCTCCTCAACTGGATAGGCAAAAAAAAAATACAACAAAAGGCTTACAGGTCGAGATAAGAACAGGGAGTTCACTCAGCGATTACTGTCATGGGCAAAACAGACTTGGGGAAATTAATTTGATTTATTACCAATCAAATCAGAGTAGAATAATGAGAAATGAATCTTAAAATACCTTTGCCTCTCCCCTCGCTTCTTTCTGGGCTCAACTTTACTCCTGAATTCTCTACCTCCTCCCCTTGAGCAGTGTCGTAGCAGGAATGGAGGATGCAGTCAGTTCATCACATGTCTCTGCTGCTCCTTCCTCCTCACTATCTTCCCCTGCTCCAGAATGGGATCCCTCCCATAGAAGGTAGTCTACCACAAACTTCTCCAACGTGGACCGTTCCTATGGTCTGCAGTTCTTCACTAACTCCTCCAACATATGTCCCTTCCACAGGGTGCAGTTATTCAGGAATAGACTGCTCCAGCGTGGGTCCTGCGTGGGGTCATAAGTCCCACCAGCACCCCTGCTCCAGTGTGGGCTTCCCTCTCCAAAGAGTCCCAGGTCCTGCCAGGAGCCTGCTGCAGCACAGGTTTCCATGGGTCCACAGCCTCCCTGAGGCATTCACCTGCTCTAGTGTGAGGTACTCCACTGGCTGCAGGTGGATCTGTGCTCCACTGAGGATCTCCATGGGCTGCAGGGGGATAACCTGCTTCACCATGGTCTTCACAACAGGCTGTAAGGGAATCTCTGCTCCAATGCCTGGTGCGCCTCCTCTCCCTCTTTCTTCACTGACCTTGGTGTATGCAGAGTTGTTTCTCTTACATATCCTTACTCATCCTTCCCAGCTGCTCTTGCGCAGCAGTTTTTCTCCTTCTTAAACCTGTTGTCACAGCTACCACAATTGCTAATTGGCTCAGATTTGGCCAGTGGCAGGTCCATCTTGGAGCTTACTGGCATTAGCTCTATCTGACATGGGGGAAGCTTCAGGCACCTTCTTACAGAAGTCATCCCTGTATTCCCTCACTACCAAAACCTTGCCATGCAAACCCAATACAGTTCCATATACCGCAATGAGAAACTGAAAGGTCAGAACATTAGATCATATTTAAAATCCTTTCTTAGGTTACAACAGGTGAAAAGTTGACAAGCATATACCAGAACATATACACTTCAGTTTCAAAATTTAACATTCAGCATTTGCTTTGAAACAGATTGGATAAAAGGTTGAACTGAGTAGTTTTGGTGTGCAGGAGTCAAAATTATTTAGCAGATCACCTGGGACAAACAGTCTACATTGTCATTTCTAGTGGGATCTCCATTAATTTTCTGGATGGGCTATGAAGTCAGAAACATAGAGATCTGAAGCTGCAGCTCTGTATAGAACCATAGAATCATAGAACAGCTTGGGTTGGAAGGGACCTTTAAAGGTCATTTAGTTCAACCCCCTGCAAGATGTAGAAACGTCTCCAACCAGATCAGATTTCTCAGAGCCCCATCCAACCTGGCCTTGATTTCTTTCTGGGATGGGGCATATTACACATATGTTTATCATATTATGAAATAATTATAGTTAGTGCCTGACAGTTAAAGACAAAGATGGGTGCATTAAAATAATCTGGATTTGTGAACTTAGGCCTTAGTTGTCAGTAGAAGCTAAGAAGAATATTCCATTGTTTTTGTGTGATCCAGGATGGTAGCTCAGTTATTGTTGCTAGCTGCAAAAACTGTCTATGAGGAACCCACAATATTTTGTTAACAGGATGAAATCCTCATGAGGAAATAGTCAAAACTCTGCCTTGAGCATATTTTTGGCTTTCAACTTTGTGGTGCTTTCCCAGCTATTGGACTTACAGTCTTCAGCACTGTAACTGAAAACAAAAGTTGTGGAAATGTTAAAAAAAATGCTGACCTGGAGAAAGGGCCTGGTTGTAGAAATGCTGAACTGCTGACCAGATGAAGTCAATAGGGACTGAGAATTCAATACTTTCAAATAAAAATCATAGGGGTGAAATTTTGACCCCTGTGAACATAAAACTTCAAGGGACTTCAATAAAACCAAGATTTCATGTTAAATCTCAGAAAGTAGGTACCCAAGATGAAAAGTGCCCAAACTAAGAGGTCCCTTTGGAAAACCAGCTTTTGAATGACATACCAGAATTCACACAAGGAGTCATTGTCAGAATTGAGATGAACTCATGAATTCCTGGCTCTCACTGATTGAAATTACTTCTTAGAACTGGCTAGCATACCAATAAAAGCAAATTTGTACTGCAATCATTTCTGATACTGTATTCGACTTTTAAAATGTGTTCCTTGGGGGTAAAATTAATGAGCAGCACATAAAGACTGCTTATTCACACTTTATGCAGCTGCACTTATGGGAGGATTGGGAAAGATGAAATCCAGCCTCAATACAGGACCATGATGTGATGTGGCCAGACTTCAGAGGGTTGTGGCTTTCATTTAACCTTATAGGCTGGAGTAATAGCTGCTGAATCTCTGAGAGTTCTTCATAAGGATTACAAGAGGCTTGATCTCCTTGATCTGACATTTTGCAGCTCTTTTTCAAGCCTATTCCTAAATGTTTTGCCACAAATCTGTTCAAAGCAGAGCCGG
>WHYT01016014.1:7801-50776 GCA_009806455.1 Tetrax tetrax
GCGGTGCTGGGACAGGGACCCTCGCAGGGCAGGGACCCCCGCTGCCAGGCCTCGGGGTGACCCTCGCTGTGCTCCCCCAGGATGAAGCCCTGAAGCGGTGTCATCAGGAGGCGACGCGCGCCCCAGCGCGGGTACCAGCACGGGGGGCGTGGGCAGCATCTTCTCCTGCATCCCTGAGCGCCGGGCTCCCTACGGCCCGGTCCCTCAGCCCGGCAGCGCGAAGCACGGGTGGAGAGTTCGTGCATGGGCCTGGGCACTGCTGACCTCTTAGGTCTGACCTCTTAGGTCTGCACTACGTCTTCAGGATCCAGTCTCCAGGAGAGCAAAACTCCTCCAGCGCCGCTCAGCCCGTCCTGCCCGGCTGCAGAGCAAGGCCACTGCCGTGGAGCCACCGCTTGCACCGATCGAGGTTCTTCATGGACTCTGACAACAAGCAGCTCGGGTGGTCCCTTGGCAAGATGAAACATGCAGCAGCATCATCGCTGGATGAGCTTTTGGAAGTCCTGGCTTGTTATTTAAGCAAGGCCAGGCTGCCCGTCGTGATTTTTGGGTATGCATGCCCCCGCTCCCTCTCCTGAGTGGTGCTTTTACACCGACCAAGGGCTCACAGGTCCCGAGAGCCGTGTCGCTGGGGATGTTCTCCCTTGAGCTCCAAGCAGCAGCTGTTGACCCGGACCGACCCAGCGGGGTGTATTTTGGAGGTGCCAGAAAAGAGCTCTCATCTTTGGAGCTGTCCTTGAGCAGATGACCGACAAAGTAATGAACGGGAGGGTGCCCCTGCCCGAAAAAGCCTTGTCCGAGGGCTACGCCCGGCTGCGGTACAGGGACACCTCTCTGCTCATCTGGCAGCAGCAGCAGCAGAAACTGGAGTCGGCCCCCCCCAACACTTACCTGAGCCGCAGTCGGAGCATGTGGTACTCGCAGTACGGCAACGAAGCCATCCTGGTGCGGGACAAAAACAAGCTGGACGTCCCCAGGGACACAGGACAATCTAAGTTTTGTGCTATTATGTAATTTCGGAGGTTTTGTCGTTAGAAATCCACACGTGGAGACAAAGCAGACTTGCCTCAAGCTGGGGGAGCTGGGTTTGCGCCATCCTCGCGACAGACCCACGGCTGGAGCAGCGCGTACAGGAGAGGCTGTCTGAAGTTTACGTTTGTTTTTGCTGTTGGTAGCATCAGATTTTGCATGTTGTTGAGTGTGCGTAACAGAAAACAGTCTCGCTTGGGAACTCAGGAGCCTGTGTTTGCTGCCTGGCATCCTGGCAGGGTTTGTGCTGGATCTTTTTTTTTTACCTGGACGTGGTCTCTTACGACCAGGTAACAAAGTGATTTATTGTGAGGGGGAAGTAATGTATTGAGAATTTCATCTGAGCCTTCAAAGCACCTGGCAGGAATGGCACGCTACGGTTTCATCCTGTGCAAAGCAAGGGGCCCTCCCCAGTGACGCAGTTTGCTATCGTGGGAATAACAGACAGGACTTCTGGAGTTGGTGGAGCTGACTCCCTTCGCGCAGCTGGATCCCCAAGCCGTGTTTCGGGAACGTGTCACTGAGTGAACCACCTGGAAGGGAGGGACAGGCCCAGGAGAGCAACAGGAGAAAAGCTCCTGTAAATACACCCATCTCCTGCTGAGGGACATCAGGAAACTCCTACAGCCTGTACCTGCCCCCAGAGATCAGTTGCAGGAGAAAACAGGCTGCTGATGTTTTGATGTTTGCTTTGCATTTAAGTTTTAATGCATGCAGTAGCTTGGAAGGGTTTATTTTCTAATTCAGGTTGGATAGTAGATTTGGTGCATGAGTTTAAAAGTTATGTCTGGGAGTGTTTGTTTCAACTAACTGAAGGATTTTAGGAGAGAAAAATACTACAATTGCACTTTTTGGGCACGGAGACTGCTTTCAGGTTCTGTTAGCGCTGAATTCCTCACTTGCTCAAGGCAAGGTCAAGCTGAGAAACTCAGCCCAGCCAGCACCTAAACCTTTATTAAAAACAAAGCAGTACCACTTCCAGGAGTGCTAATTATGTGCCCAGGGTTCATCATTAAAGTAGAACAGTGGGCTTAAGTCACAGGCTCCCGTTATGTCCTGCCTAGGACATCCTGCAGCCCCGGGTGCCTAATCCAGCACTGCTTAGGTATAGGCTTAACTTCAAGCAAATCAGTATTTGATGTTGACTTCAATATGGATTATTTGCCTGCCTAAAATTAGGCACAATTGTTACTTCTAGTGTATTTATCTAAAACCTCTTTTGCATTTTCAAGCACTTTATTTTTTTTTTTTAATACATTGAAGAAGAATCTCCTCCACCTCTCCCATGCGGGTTAAATGCTACCACACACAAGTCTGCTGAACAGAACGTACCTGTTTTAACGTGAGATCATAGAGCTTTGGTGTTTGGTGTACTCAGCCCTCATATAGCCAGTGTATTCAGTGCAAACCATAGGCAGCTCATTTTTTTTAAGTACTATTTATGCATGTGTTGATGTTTGGCACCTTACGTGTGTGCTCATGAAACTAAATCTGCTGATGGACCTCAGTGCTCCGCAGACCCGTGCATCGCTCTGCACACTGAAATAGTCCTCCTGGTCTTGCCAGGACTAGCTCTGGCTGGGGAATAAGTATTTTGGTGAATAAGTGTTTTTCAACTGGAGAAAAAGCATTCAATGAGATTCACAAAACCAGCGAGACTTCAAAAGCAGGCGGCGGCGGTGCTGCTGTGCTGAGCACGCTGTTTAAGGTAGAGCATTGCCTGGGACGCGTCACCCACCCCGGGCTCCAGGTCTGGGCTGAGCGACCGGGCGATTATTTATAGAAAGGGGCAGGAGGCTGGTCTGAGAGCCGCCCTGGAAACTGAAGGCAGAAGCAACCGTGAAAGGCAGGAGAGGTGGGTTCAGGGCCTTTCCAGCAGCCCAGGGGAACACGCGAACTCTGGGAGTTTAAGGAACAGCACACCCCCAAAACCTGCTGTTCGTTTTCTTTACTTTTCTTATAGAAAAAAAAGACAGATTTTTTTTTTGTTGTTGTTGATTTCAGTAAGAAAGTTGATTATTTTGGGTATACTCAGTCTCTTTTTGTTTATGTGGCTGGTAAACCAAAATTCAGTTATTTGAACAGTGGTAATTTGACTATAGAGGAATAAAAACTTAAGTACGTGCATAAATTCTTCCAGGATTGAGGCTCGACATGACAGTACAGGAAGAGTGTGACTTGTTCTTCCCTCTCTCCATGAATGTGACTGTACTATTTTCCGTATCTGTGTGTCCTTATTAGTCACAGCAGGTTTGTGGAGTGGCTGCTATGAGCGAGCATTTCTGTAAGCTCGTTATGTGGTGTTGATGCACTTGTTTAAAACGCTGTTGTAGCCCCTCTTTGAGAACATGCATTAAAGTGGTTTGAATGCATCATTGCAAGCAGCTGTTTTTCTTCTGCATGTTAATCACTCTGGCACATGTGAGGATTACAGCTATTATCACTGAATCCCCACACAGGCAGAAGAGGGAAAGCTCAGCAGCAGGCAGTTTCTCCCAGTTGGGGTGCGGGTAACCTTCCTCTCCGGTCACACCACTTTCACCTGTGAGGACTGGCCCTGTCTGGAGGAGGCTTCTCCAGGTTCCCAAACCCAACAGCCCTTGCCAAGTCTTAGTGGTGCATTTGGGGATGAGGACGGCCTCTGGGTGTCACATGTGCAGTAACCTCTGTCGCTAGAGATATAGTGTGAGCTGACCCTCTGCTGTGTTCTGCCTGTCCTCGACCTCCTCCAAGGCCTTGATGCACCTAGAAATAACTCACTAGTAAATGCTAAAGAAAACCTCCTCCTGTGGGGCAACTGCCTCACAGGAGATTTTTTAGAGGACAGGTTGAACAAACATTTCCTGTGGGGCTATCACCAATACAACAGCTAAGGAAAACAGGTTTGCCAAAACTTTAGAGAGATCATGGCTCTTAAACCCAGTGAGCAGGAACAGGGTTAGAGAAAGATTAACCCTGAGGAAACCTGGCTGTTGTAACCTTTACTTATAAATAAACCATCAGGCATGCATCTGAGAAAGCTAACAGCAAAACTAACCCTCTCCAGTGACTAAAATAGACTTTGGCCACCGTACAGTAATGTTAGGCTTCTGCTGTGAATGTGACCAGCCCTTCCAGGCCCCCCCTTTCCCAGCTGCATCTGCCACATCCCAGTCACCCTGGGCTCATTGACCTGTGGAGCCAGCACCAGCTGGCTCTCTGGTTCCTCAGATCCTGGTGGTTTGAAAGCAGTTAGCATTACACCTGGGTGAAGTTTTCACCTCCTCTTCTTCAGCTGAACTTACCTCAATCACATGCAATTCTCACAAAATCTAAGACCCCTTCAGATTGCAGGCTTCTAGGAAGAGTAAAAGTCCTTCCTTGGCTGCCCTGGTGCATTAAAGCAGCCTGAGCATTCCCCTCACCAACAGAAAGGTGTACTTGAGCACATCTACACCAGGTACTGAATGGCGATTCGGAGATCCCAGGCCAGCTGGCAGTGCCTCAGACTTGCCCCCTCAGTGCGGCACTCCATCAGCGCTAACAGCGCTAACAGCTGGACTTGCAAAATGACTTCCAAATTATTTCAATACTCACGGCACTAGGACTCTTACTGTATTTATGTTTGTCTCTTAGCAATGCCACTCAACTGACTGCTTGATCAAAGGTCCTGCAGGTTTTCAACTGGAGCAAGGGCAACATCTGAAAATGGAGGTGAGGAAAGGGAAAGGCAGAGGAGAGGGGAAAATATGGGATCAAACTGCACACACAAAACAATTTTTCCTTTTATTATGAAAACAAAACAAATGCCCCAGGACTAGGGTCCGTGATTACCAGTAACATCAAAGATTACTTTCTAACTCTTTTTTAAAAATTCTGTTGTGTTTGAGGCCAGCAATTTGCAATAAACAAGCTAAACTACTTACATTGACTCATTTCTTTTCAGTAACTGACATTTACAGGAATATACTAGAAATGGCACTAAAAAGTCTTAAGAAAAAGAGTTACGGTAAATTTGCATGCACATCATACAGAAAAGTAACATTTTTTTAAATATTAAAAAAAACTCAAAAACCAACAAAAATACAACAACAAGTTTTTCTGGATTGGTTATGCCAGTATCAGGGGTAAGTTTTAAGTAGCCTGTGTCAAATTGTAGCTGGTGGTTTGTTTCTTTATTTTTGAAAAAGATATGCAAATACCATTTCTTTTAAAAAAATGCATCTCATTGTTTTACAAGCAAGATAATGTTGCTAGTGTAATGAATCCTTGCCCTAAATTTATCTTCAACAACGCAGAGCTTGCTCACAGTAACTACTCATGTTTGAGAAAACGTCTTTTTAAAATCCAGTAGTAAAAAGGTCGTGGTTTTTCTGTGTCATGCCCCCATCCCTTCCCCCTAACTCCAACCCCAACCTTAAAAAACATCATTCCTTTCAGAACAAGGAAAAAATTAAAAACTGGTCTAAGAGTCCCCAAAACAGAGAAAGAACTAGATTAGGTAACTGCAGTCTGCTTCTACCACATAGAGAACATGGAAAGAGACCTCACTGGGTAACTAATTTGTATGTACACGCGTGTGCTGGTGCATGAGCGGGTGCGCGCATCCGTTCCACACACACTCACAGCAACAGCGACGTAGTCCTGAAACATCAGTTCTACAGTTACAAACCCTGTCGGTAGGAAAGTTTAAAAATCTCATCGATACAAAACTGAAATGGTTTTGTATAGACAACATTTGGTTAGCAGAAAGCTGTCGTACGCGACAGATTCCTTTAGCAGATGGATCAGGGCCTGAGCCCACGGGATCTCCCTCTGGTCCCACTGAGCCTGCCTCTGATGGTACGGCAAGAAACAGGCTGGCCTTACAATCAGGTAAAGTTTAACAAAGTTTTTAAAGGTGCAGTAATGCTGGTTGATTGATAATAAGTCTGGTCAGATATTGTTCTGTCAAAACAGGAATTCGTCAGAAAGAACAGTTTCAATAAAACTATCTGTGTGTATGTATACATAAGAAATCATACTGATTTCAGTGAAGTTTCCCCTGGAAAACAAAGTTAGACTTTGTTCATTCAAGAAAAATTCTACCATAAAAATTTAAATCTTTTCTAATTCCTAAGTTTATAAATGTTATTTCAAATGTTTGATCATTTTGAAGTTATTTCATGACATCTGTACTGACATGCCATGCAGTATCAACTCAGTTAAATAAATGCTCTGTTGTTTCAGTTTCCAACTCATTAAGGGCTGCTGCTACTTACTATGGACTGAGAACATCTCTTCCTTCCTGGAGACACTCTGATCTGGAGACACAAGAGGCACCACTACTGACATGTTAGGAGATAATGAGCACTATGAACAATGCAAAAGTGAAAAAGTAAGACTAACATTTTAAAATAAAGAGTCACCAACTGCTTGCCTGAAATGAAGGTCGTGCCAAAATGGATTTCTCCCCTGTGAAATGGCAGTTCATAGGGAACACCTTACTTTCCGTGAAAACAAATGAAATTTTCCACTAAAGGGTGGCCCAAGTCGCAGCTGGGTGTATCAAAGATATGCAGGTGGTTCTTCATATCCCTTGGTGGTTTTGGTTACTTGTTTTCCTTGCAAATCCCCAAGCTAGGACAGGTTTGCCAACTACAATAGGGATCCTCCTCCAGCGCTGCAGACAGTCCTAGGCCAGGCCCCTGTCCATCACTCCACGCTTCGTCCCCAACCCCTGGGCTCTAACCTTTCTTCAGTGGCACAGACCTACCGTCTGTACCCTGGCCGTGGTCAGCAGGGTTGTCCCCAGCGTCAGAGGATGGTGGCATGCTGCAGAAATAGATCCCTGGACTTGGAGCGGTGGTGATGCTGGCGACAGCGGCTGCTGGGCGGGCTGCTGTTGCCTCCAACACCAGCTGTGGTTTGTTCTCCACGCAGGAGCACGTTTCGTCCAGCGACCACCATGTTACACCAACGGCATAGCTCAGGTTAATGCACAGGGGAAAAGCTAAATCCAAGCTGTCACAATATTGAATTGGTTGCAATTAATTAAAATATTAGTTGGTTTTGATAATGCAAGTTTCAGACAACAGGAGAAACACAGATGAAACCCAACACCATTAAAAAAAACCCTTAAGCTCTTATTTAGGTGAATATTACATTTCCTCATAGTAAATTCTGAAAATATATTACTAAGGATCTGTCTAAGGGAAGATTTTAAGGGCAGAATTAAAAAAAAAAATACAGTAACTAAAAATAACTCCATTGTTAGCGGAAAATAAAAATAATTTATTTAAGTAAGAATTGGAATACCCTAGTTCATCCACTTCCAATTACTATAGGAAACTATCTGCAAAGAGCCTCCTGCCAACCGGCCAAGCGCCCCAGTGATTGCAAAATGAGCTGAAGGCACTCAGCAACTGATAGGAGGAACTCAGTGCCTCACAACAACGCAGCGTTGTGCTCTCAGCCCTTAACAAAAAACAGGAATTCTTTTACAGCAAACTGTACAGTGGCAGTAACAGACTCTCCACAGATAAGCCATGGACAGAGGCACATCAGCTGTACGAGACGCACATCTAAACGCTCTGAAATGCTGATCTTTGCAATACAGATTTCTAAAGACAGATGCCTAAGTGTCTAGCTCATAAAACCTCAGTCGATGGGCAGTAAGTGACTGGCAGCTGAGTGTGGATGCCATCAGAAGTGCAAGCCATGAAGTGCTAACAAGAGGCTGGCCCTGTGCTTCCCCAGCTTTCCAGCAAAGGGACATCGCCCAGACGCCACACATCCCAGCACGCAATCTCCCGTCCTAGCTCTTGGAGGCTGAGCGTGCCACAAAAATCCTGTGCTGGGGCTCAGTCGTCCTCCAGGGCCACTCATCTACGGGAAAAGCAAAAGCTGGTACATCTGCAGCACAGGGCCCCTGGTAAAGCATTACTAGAGACCACAGAGGGAATCTTAGGGCTACCCCGCAGTAGAGAGGCAACCTTAGGGGCTGGGAGAGGGAAAAGCATAACTTTCTGTTAAACTCTGTAGATTTTTCTCTTTACAATAAAAAGTTAAGAATTTACAAAAAATTTTTGCCCCTCAGATTACAAGTTTTATATAATTATAGAACTGGTATTTTCCTAAAATTGGATTATAAAAGAAAAAACCCACTGTTTACAAAAAAAAAAAAAAAAAAAAAAGAGAAAGGGAGAAAAAGATCTCTGGAAATATTATAGAGAAAATAATGATGATGTGCTGCATCAAGAAATTGTATTCACCTGTATGTTTCCAAATCTGTACAAAACATGAAAAAAGGGGGCTGGGGTAAGAAGATAAAGAAGAAAACAAAAAAAAAAATGAACACACCAAACGTGACAGAGCACCCGACACACAATAGACTGGACTGTAGCACCTGTAGGTATAAAGTCCATTCAATTTAAATAAAGTCTCAGATTTTTCTTTGTTTTGTTGTTGTTGTTTTTAATCTGCTTCAAACCACATTAAAAGTCTGCATTTCTGCTGGCCTGCATAATGTAGCTTTGCTTTTTTAATTTTTTTTAGTAAGTTTTAAATGACCAATGGTGTTTAATAAATAAAGTACTTATGTATATACATGAAATTAGGGACAATGAAAACAGAGTGTATTGCAGCAGTGCAGGTCAAAACATTTTGCTGGACTCAAAAAATAGGAAGTCTTTAAAAACTGCCTCTTTTCTTTTTTTCCTCCCTCCCCTCTTTTTTCTTTTCATCAGGGTAAGCATTTCAGTGTCTGGAAAGCTGCACCCTGCATGACATAAATGTAGCATTCCCCTTCCAGGAGCTCACTACTGAAACGATAAGGAGAGGAAGAAAAAAAAAAAACAACACAACCAAACACACACAACATCTCTCCAGTTCCCCTGCCAGCTCAGCCTCAGCTGGAGCTCAAGTGCTTCTTTATTTTAAGCCCAGACTGAGATCCTTGTCATGGAGAAAGTACTTAAGCTTGTGTCTAATAACAAGCACATGACGCACCTTGGTCACTCTGCAGGGATCACTCTGAGGTCCGGCTGAGAACTTTCAGCCAAAAACTGTTTTCAGTTAAATGAAAACTTTCATAGAGAGTGCCCATTTCCTGGAAATTATCTATTTGATGTTAAAAATAACATTCCCAAGAAACCCGAGTGTCCCTTGCTCCCTTTTTCCCATCGTATCCCCAAGAAAAACTACAATTTTGAGTGGAAAACCAATAAATGCAACCATTTATATTGCTCATGTGCTTAAAGTTAAATTCATGCTTAAATACATTTCTGAATAGGTGCCTATGCCTCTACCAAGATTTTTTTTTTTAAAAAAAGCATGTTAACAATCCACAGTACATGAAAAATGTTTTTTGTTTGTTTGTTTTTATGTAAAAAGATGATAGCATCTGACATTTTCATCACACTGTAGACTTAGAGATTAAGAATACTAGTGCTAATAACAAATACACCAACTAGTTCAAAAGCTAACATCTTTCATACAGTACCATTTTACAGAGATTTCTTTAAAAAAAAGATTTTTTTTTTTTTTTTTTTTTTACCTTGTATGAGCCAGGCAGGCTTATTAAAAGAGAACGTTCTGGGGAGACGGAAGGGGCGGAAGGGAAATGTACTACAAACCTTGCAGAACTTCCTATTTATCTCCTGCTAAGAGTTCAAAATTCTTCCATTTTCAACCAATCTTCTTCAGTCAAAATGTATTTTAGAGACTTTATGCAAAGGGAACTATTTGTCATAAAGTCTAGTCACACACACTCACACACACACAAAGATCTTTGACCTATTAAAAGAGCGCCCCCCCCAAAAAATGGAAGATACCTTTTATAACACTGAATTAAAAAATAAAAAAAAAAGTTAGAGACAGGAAAAAAAAAACCTGACCACCGTGAAACAAGAGCAGTATATTAAGTAGAGAAAGGAACACTGCAGAGCATCGGTGAGGGTGATGTCCATTGTGTGGTTTGTGTCCAAGTGTCCGTAACTCATTCCGAATCGCTGCTGTCCGAGCTGGAGCCGCTGGAGCTGCTGCTCCCGGACTCGGAGGAGCTGCTGCTGCTGAGCCGGGAAGGGCCTCCGGAGGGCGCTGAGCCAGATTTCTCTGCGGGGAAGAAGGCAGCGATGTGGTTGCTTGCAAGGAACTGAACTGAAAGTGTGCCCACAGCGTTCATCCTCCTTCACAACTTCGTTTTGCCTGGGCAGCTTATTTACCCCCAGCCTTTGCTTGCTACCGCGAGGCCTGGCCCATCAGTGCATGGACAGGTTTCCCAGGCTGCAGGCAACCATGACAAAGCTTGGGATCTGCAAAGAGCAGAACACCTGAGGAGCTGTGTCCACAGCTCAGTGTAACCTCTGAACCCAAGAAAATCCTGCTTGACTTGGGCGAAGCTGGAATAAGCTTAGTTCACACTGGAAGAACCTTTTGTACCATTTTTCACACTACTCCACTACGTGGAGGCTTGGACTTTTTAAATCCCGCAATGGAGAAAAAAACATCCATTGGCTGCTGTGTGCTCTTGTTCTGTATGCACAGCCCTGCACAGGCTAACACAGAGCAGCTGCTCCTCCTTCCTCTGAAGGATGAATTGCCTCCAAGACACCTCACATTTACAGCCTAGGAGAGCTTCCACCTGGGCAGTGGCAAAAGCTGTCCTGATACAGCAGCTCAGTGCCCACAGTAACTCACTGTGCCCCACACCAGTGACCAACTGGGTAACTGTCCCAGGCATAAACCCCAGGCTCCAAGAAGGCAGCAGTTTTGCCTCAGTGGGGTCTATCTACAGACACAACTTTTGGGGCATTGCTAGTAAAACCAAAGCCATTACCTTTCTTTGCAGGTTTCTTGTTGTTGTTTAGCTGCCCACTGACGTCCTGTAACCGTTTTTCTAGTTCTTTCTTCTTTTCCTGAGCTAACTCTTCTTTTGACTTTGCTGCTTGCTTTTTTCCACTTGCAGCTGTGGAGGAGGAACGTACAATTTCTGAAACTACATGGTCACAGGCAAAAAAAAAAAAAAAAGAGCGGACATCACTATTTTACAGGGCATGTAAATCTGTGCAACCACTCTGCAGTGACACTAAGATCATGTGACCACACAGCAACTACACATCCCAGATAGAGGACAACACATGAAGTTGTCTAGATCATCCAATCACCATAGTCCTGTAACATGCACTTTTTAAGAGAGACCTTCGGGAAAGTATTTTAGAAGATAGAAATATCCATGTAATAACCTTGTAGTTACAGGTTACTTACCAGCCAGTTATATGGTCAATAGTTACACATTTCTAATTACAGAATTGTTACATGGGTTTTCTGCCCTGTAAAATAAAGTGTCCCATTAAAGGCTGTCAATAGTAAGCATCTGCTATTTTCACTTAAGATATCTCACACAAGAATCTACTGTTTCATGTTGCTTTAAATATAAAATAAAACAAAAAGGACAAATGAAAAACCAACTGAGGCAAAGGCTGGCAGCGAAGAACATAGCTGCATTAGTTAGATGGAAATGGTGAGAAGTACCAGCAATACTCACTTCTGAGCAGAAGAAATATGCCTCCAGAGAAGGAGTAATTGAACACAGGTGTTGGCCAGTACCAGAAGCACAAGACAGGGGCCAGACATTTCGCCTGATCCAGCAAGGAAATACCTACATTTCTGTAAACTGTTTTAAAGTAATGATTTAAAAAAAAAAGAAAAAAAAAATCTGGAAAGTACAGTTCTAAGAGGGTGTGCCCCTGAAAACTAAGCACTGCAACAGAGAACAGACAGCAGGAGAGTCCAGCTGGGGTCAGGCACGGCGGCCTGGGTGCACGGGTGTCAGAGGAGTGCACGGACAGACATCTGAGGCTATCTGCATTACTCTGCACTTTTGGTTCCAGAACAAAAGGTTGTTTCTTGTTCCTAACCACTCTAGAAAATCTTCTCCTGAGCTATTCCAACACTGAAAGACCTGGGGCCGGGGGGGCGGGGGGGGAATAATCAAAACAATGTATTAAAAAGAAAAGAGAAGGGTCAAAGTCCTGTGGTGAGGAAATAGAGGCTCAGCAAGAGTTGTGTGCAGCTATTGTGTTACACTCTTAAGACAACTCCCTCTTCACTGACAGGCAGATGGACAGAGCCAGGACCACTTCAGGTAAGCGATCCTATTGCTATTCAGCTGGAGCTAAACTCTCACGGGGCCACAACAACTCACTCCCTGCGGACGAGGCACAGAGGAAAGTCTGTTCCATACTGAGCCGTACGCCTGGCAGCGCATTAACATTCATCCTCTGATCTGATAGAGACTGAGGGCAATATGGTGATCAGGCCATCTAGGAAGAGCAGGTTTGGGGTGAATATACAACTCAGACACTTACACAGAGAATCCACAGGCTGCCCAGGTAACTGTCTGCAAGCCATTTATTCCCCTGGTGTTCTGGATCCCAACCATGTTTTTTGTTTCCTTCCTAATTAGATGCTAAACTATTCAGGATAAGAAACTGATCCTTCCAGATGTGTGCACGTAACACTGAACCTGATGAGACTGAAACCTTTATAGTGCCTTCTAGATTCTAGATAAGTAATAAAAGTATCACATGGGTCTGGTAGAGGAACTGAATAATCCTCCGAGTCTCCACAGCATGACACCATGGAAGAAAGAACAGAAAAAATAGAAAGCTTCTTTACGTTTTCTTGGGAGAAAAGAATCTCTAAAAATCCCTGTCATCACATACCCAGCAGCTGGATAAGAGAATCTCAACACACATGCCCTGACTTCAAAGCTGAGCCCAAGAGCTGGTGGGGGAATGTGTGCCCCAAAAGTAACTTACAAAAAGGTTTCCTTTGTTTTTTCTGTAAACAAGATTTGACATATCTCTCCAGTTCTCGTAAAGTTGTGGGCTTCAATGTTTCAAAATCTATTTCTATCTCGTCAGGATTGGAGTCTCTGAGGGAAGGTTCCCGTGATTGGATGATGTGCACCACCCTGCCTAGCTTCTCCCCAGGCAGGCGGTTGATGTCCAAGCTGAGTTGTCGCTTCTCATCATAGGTCATGGGTAGGCCTTCTTCCTCCTCGTCTGAATCATAGGTTGCAGATGCCTGTTTGCCTCCTTTCTTGGGCTGCCTGGAGGGGTTGGCAAGCATGGAAACATTCATGGGTATGTAGAAGCAATAAACTTTTTTTTCCTGCTCCCCTTGTAACAAACATCCCAATGCTCTCAGCTTCGAATCTCTAGCCAGATGGCTTGAACAGCACCACAACTTCTGAAAAAGTTCAGAAATCTGAGCTCAGCTGTTCTACTCCTATTATGTTTTAGCCCTGTGAGGCATGACAACAAGCCCACGTAGCAGCAGGGGGGCAGCAATGAAATGGCACGTTCTTGCTGGCTGCATAACAGGCAAAAAGCAAAACCTTATCTGAGAGAGATCAGGCAGGGATTCTAAGAGAGTTGGACAGTGGAAATACGATGGTTCCACTGCCAACTCTAACTTAAAGACTCCCTGGAGTTGTCTGGGAATGGAGACACTATTCAACAGCTCTGACAACTGAGCTTGACCGGGAATTCAAGAGGGGCAGGAGAATTGGGCTGGAAGCTCTTGGCATTCACCTTAAGGCAACTTGCAGAAGGCAGGCTCTTACCTGTTAGCTGTGGTTGTGCTGTTTGCTTTCTTAGCTGGGGCTTTCTTCTGTTGGGTTTGTTTCGGTGGTTGAGCCACCTTGGGTTTCTTCTCCTCCTCAGCTTTTACTTTGTGCTTTTCTTTTTCCTTCTCTTTATCTTTCTTTTTCTTCTCTTTTTCCTTCTTCTCTTTTTTTTTCTTTGGTTTGTTCACTGGCGCTTGTGACAATGCAGCTAGCTGTTCATGGACAGCCTTCAGCTGAGGGAAAACAGTGAAAAAAATTAATCAGACTTCAGGGCAAGATAACTCCACACACCTTTCCTCTGCATCCCAAAGTGTAAGTATGTCCCAAAGTCAGTAATTCAGCGGTCTAGTGATTGAACTCAGGAGAGTTTACTTGATTTGAAATTCTTTAAAAAAATGCAGTGCAAGTATGCAGAAGCTGACTTAAATGAAAATATCATTCTTGTTTTATAGGGGCAAATAAAAATTAAGCTTAATAGCTCCATCTAGAGTGCTGACAACTTGGCCTCTGGAATCCTGGGTTACTTCTTGGGTCTCCTACTGCATTCTTTGAGACACTGGATAAGCTACTTTAATAATGCTTTGTTGTATTACGGCAGCACATGTAAGCACTGTAGCATCTGTCCCTGTGTATCTGCATAGCAACAAAGGCCATGGCTTAAGCGTTTGCAACTACAACAGCCAAAACAGCTCAGTTTTACCAACGGGGCGCAGGGAGACAGTATCGCACAGGAAGCTTGTGACAGATTTCTTGTGCCTGAGCTCCCATACAAAATGAGTGTGTCTGTTCCTCCCAGATCCCTAACATCGTCTGCACCTTCATTCACAATCGTAGATAATCATAATCTGGGATCCCAGATTGAAGCAGAGAGCATCAGCACCAAGAATGGCTACCTCAAAGAAAATTAACATTACATCAAACACGCACTTATCTCAAGGCTGAGCATTTTTCCTCTTTAGCTGGCAGAAGCAAAGATCGCTTTGCTGCATCCCATCCTAAATGGGCTTTTTAAGAACAAAATTAAACCCTTCCTCCTGCTGTGCCCTTTCTACCGCACAGACACACACCTTGGCCACTGTAATACCTGCTCCTGGAGCTCTGCCAGCCGAGTCGCTCGCTCTTCTTCCGAGTCTGAGCTATCCGAGTCAGAAGAGCTCTCCTCGCTGCTGTGACTGCTCTCTGTGCTTTTGCTCACCACTGGTGCTGTTGGTGGAGGCGGAGGTGGGGCCTCTGCAGGCTCATCGGGCATCTTTGCGAACCTCATCTCAAAGACATCCTATAAAAAGGGGGTACAGAAGGAGCCTCAGCCACAAAGCCCTCACTCTGGCCTCTTAAACACACCAGACACCCCACCACAGGTCAGGGTCTTACTGCACTACACAAGGTGCTGTACAAGTAAACAATAATGTACAGACGGGTGTATTTTGTAAGCCCAAGAAAATTCTCCTATTAGTTTATACAGCAATGAATATAACATTTCAGGAGCAGAACATGGCGTTGGGCCATGCCACGTGAAGCTCTTTCCAAGGGCTGGAGGAATCACTGACTCTCCCTTGTTGGTGCCTAGAGCAGATCCACACTTGGATATATGAACGGACCCCTTGTAGCTGAACTAAATGTACTCTGGAAGACACATTTGCCAACACCTTTACCTGGAGCTTCCTGGCCATCGCTACCACTTCGTGGTCTGGAGGATTGTACTTGTAACAATTAGAGAACATTAACCGAATATCTGCTGCAAAACCTTGTGCATCCTGGTATTCTCGACTGTCCATTTTTTTCTGCAAACAAACAAGCCAAAGGGAAAGGGGAGAAAAAGCCATAAGCAGAAGGCATTTGTAGCAACTGCATGGAGGACACATGCTATTTGGAGAGAGCTCAGAAGAGCCTCAAAAATCACTTTTGTCTAAGAGAACAGTAGCTTGATCTGGCTTATTGGTTCTTAAATCACATTCAGAGTTCCTGCTTTTTAAAAGAAGCAAATAAACAAACACCAGACAACCAAAGAAGTTGATATTGCTTCATAACAGTTTAGACATTTTAAGATTCTAAATTTGAGTTGTCTTCTTTTTCTAAGTAGTAGTATATAAATTTGTCAGGGTCCATATTCTATTAGAAAACACAGTCATTTAGAAAAAGTTTGCTGGATGAGAAACTAATGTAAACAAGGATCATGGACAGGAAGGACAGGAGTCAACAACCAACCAAGCTACAATTACAGGAGTACCTTAAGCGTGTATTTCTACATGCTGCTTGAGAATTTTTGCCCTGTAAAATTACAAGGGCAGAAAATATCACAGCCATCCAACTCTGACTTCCTGCTAACACAGGGCATGAATTCTGCTTGGCAATTCCTACAGCAAAACAGGCATTTACAATTAAACTACAACATCTACTCTTGATTTAGAAGTTCAACTGATAGAGAAGGGATACAGAATTCACCCTTTACGAACCTAATCCTAACCTTACTTCCTAGTGTAGCCAAGACAAACATCAGGAGCTAAATATTTGCACCTTGTTCCTTTCGCTTATTTTTCAGCTGTCACTTTCGTCCATTTCTCTTGCTGTTTGGGATTGAATGATTTTGGGTTTAGAGAACAGTTTATAGCATTCCTAGAACCTAATTGATTCTATGCATATATTACTACTAGGTATAAAACCTTAGCTCAAATTACTCCTACTGAAAGGAAAAAGAAGCTAACACTAGATGTAATTTGCATTTAAAAGACCTGGGTTTAAAGAAATTCTCTATTTGCCGAGTGCTTGGAGGTCTCCCTTTTGCATGTCTTGTGCACCTGTACTCGCCAGCAAAGGGAAGGGGCTGACGGGCGGCATGGCTGCAAACATGATCCAGGAAGACACATCTTCTGTCCGAGCAGAAAGTGGGGCTGCTTAGGGTCTGTAACCCATGCCAGAAGCCTTAATGCAAGCAAAACTCCCATTTGGTCCATGGAAGCTTCAGATGTTTCACAGCTATACATGGTAGACTTCATAACTATCTTGAAACACTGCAGTGACTCCTACAGTGGTTTTCGTTCTGAACAGGGCAGAATTTCACCTCCAGGGATGCAGCTTTGGAGGGACCTGCACGCAGGGTGGTGACATTCCTGCAGCCTTACTCCCTGCTGTGCTGCACCCAGACATCCACCAAACTTTTGTCATGAAACCTCATTCTCTTGGTGAATAAACTAGGAGAGAGCCTCTGAGCCACAGCACAAAGACAGAAAGGGAAATAGGTTAGTGCTTCTCCTGTCTGAAGGAGAGCTGGTCTTGTTTGAAAAGCATCTCAGGCCAAATCCAAAGCAAAGCATGTGTTCAAACTAAAGGGCTCATTTATTTTAAAATACATGTTACTGCATGAAAGACCTTTCTGACACACTTATATCTCTGACATTCACCTTGCTGCTCCCGTGACCCGGCAGCCAGAGGATGGAGCAAGAGAAGAGATGCTCCAGGTCTCCCCGAGCTCCATCGTGGTCACAGCACCCTGTCTCCCCATGCCAAAGCTCTCCAGCATCAGAGAGGGGGACATGAACATACTGCAAGTGGACCCTGTCTGCCTGTGGACAGGGCAGCAGAAGCACAGCGCTGCTACAGCTTCATATCAAGTGTTTCACCTACTCTGGGGAATTAGGGCTGCTGACTCCTAGATTTCAAAGCATAACCCATGCCTCTGCCTCCCTTTCTCCCCATGCTTTCATCCTTTCTTCTCTAGTCCAAGCAGTTCTGTCCTTTCCCACTCTGTGATGACACAAGGTGGAAATGAGCTCACTGACCTGTTCCTCTGGCTCTTCCCACTCAGTCCTAGCTCTGTCGTGGCACTCCAGCACATCTCTGCTGCACCAAGCTCAGCTACAGCCCCTCTACCTCTCACCTGCCACAGGCACAGTCACAACAGCCAACCTGCCTCCTCCATCACGCACACAGAGAAAATATCCAAATCTTTCTGAAGCATTCCTCTGCCAGATGCACAGCCTGGAAAAAAACTGCTCCTGGACATGAAGGCTTGTCTCTGAACAAAATCAAATCTCATAAAAACAGAGAACCAAAGTGACAAGCAATGAGGTACTGGGGAATCTATTACAGCTGCAGCAATGCTATGTTTCACTTCCTCACATAATTCCTTCAAGATTAGTTTGAGGGCCGTTAGTTGTGCTGCTTTACCACAGCCATTGTCACTTGTGCAGAATTAAATCCAAAACCTTTCAGAGCCACAGAGAAAACCCCTGACCTGGAGAATTACACTGCCTGCAAATGGCAGGTTTCTGTTCCATGCAGTTAACACTACAGACTGCATCTCAGAGAAGTCACACTATGAGCTACAGGCCAAGAGTAATGATAATAAAACACTCCATAAAAAACAATACCAGACAGCACTTCAAAAAAGTTTATTAAGAAAAATACTATCATGTGAAAAGACAAATCCAGAGTCTTTACATGCAAAAGACTCTACTGGGTCTCCAGTCGAGACCAATTTTCTGTTCTACACTGTCTCCAGTTTTCTGTCCTAAACTGGTAAGGTACAGAGGGATCTTATCACCTGCACTTGCAGAGGAACTGCAATCAGAGGTGTACACTTCTGCCTACTTGAATTAAGTTAGGATTATAAAAAAATTAATTGTGAAGAAGTCATCAGCCCAAGAAATCACAGTTTTGCACCTAGATTTTGCAGAATATAGCACAGAATCCCTCACAATAAGAAGCCACCTAACCAGACATGGAAATTTCACTATCTCAATCTCTAATCTTGCTGCATTGACCCATGGAAAACACTCGGACCTTCCTCTATCAGCAGAGCATTACAGTGAGACACCAGTTCTCCAGCTTCACAGACTACCATGCTCAACCTATCCCCTTCTCCTGCTTTTACCACTGTGTTTCAGGTTCCCTCTTCTTGCCTGCAGCTCAACTATCCTTTGTCTTGCCCTCTTCTCCTCCCAGGAAATTACTGCAGCCCTTTAATACAGCTCAGCTAAACTGCAAGTCAAAAATATTGCACATGGGCACCAGCTTTCATAAACAAAGCAAGGGCATTGCAAGCTCAGGAGGAGAATGGTGTCCAAGCCTAGCTCCACCCAAGCCTGCTTCCAATGCTTCTGCCAACTCAGAGATGGTCTTTGCTGTACAAACCCAATCAATAACAATAATTAGTACTTAGTACCTTCCAGATATCTGTCCTCACAGCAGCCCCGTGAGGTAGGTTAAGTATTACAATTTCCATTTTATGACTGGGAAAACTACAGCACAGAGCTATGGGGAAACTTGCCCAGGACCACTGCATCAGAACAGCAATTAAAACTCAGACACTGGTATAACTCCTGGTCTAATCCTCAGTGGGCAGACCACGACAACTATTCTCTCACCATCAAATAATGTAACTAAAATACTTGTAAAAATATTGCAGCTGTAGTAAACACTCTTGAACCACCATGGCTGAATGGCACGGCACATCAGAGCACAACATACTGCTTACAGGTACTACGTAGGATTTGCCAAGGAACATTGAAGGAATTATGAATGCAGCTGCCCTTTTGTCATCTGGGCATTTAGACAATTCCAGGCATCGGCTCAGATGGCAGCAAAACACTTCTGGCATGCCAGTGAAAGCTGGCAGTAATACTTCCTGCACATGGAAGAAAGTCTCACCTCCACCAACACTGATTCCAATGGCTGGATGACAAGCAGAAAATGAGAACTAGAAAAAAAACAAACAAACAAAAAAAAACCCAACAACCCAGCTTTGCTCCATGGATATTAAGGAGGGAGTCAGAGAAACCTCCCAGTCTACTGGGAAAAACACCTTTAATATTGGACCATACTAGGCTAAACTCTTGGAGAGCCAAGCATGAACCACACAAGCATCACATTATTTCCTCCCCTTCCCAAGTACCAGGCGATCATCACGTTCCGGTTGGAATTGCTCAGCATAAGCCTATCTGGACCACGCATCATGCCAACAAGCAGGCAGGCAGCAGCTTCTGGAAATGGGATACTATCAATCAAATCCTATGAAATATAGCACCTCTTCTTCTCAGAGTGCAACATAATCCCAAGGATACAAGTTTAAATAGCCGACTATCCACAGAGGAGAGGATGCCATCGTAGTCTGCTTTGCAGGGCAGAAAAAAAAGATGTCCCAGGTTATGGGGAAAAAAGGAGTGGGGAAGGAAACAAAATACAAAAATATCCAGATGAGATCCAAACAGGTTGAGTTTTCTACCCTTGTCCCTTCCCCCTCCCCCAGAAGGAGCTGGTCCTCTGCAACCAGAGGGCTGTGACACCCTGCAAAAGAGCTGGTAAATGTGGACGTACTTTAACAGTACTGAGATCCATGGGGTGTTTGATAATATCATGATAGTCATGTAATTCCAAGGCCTCTGCATCAACAGGCTTGTAAAAGGGCCATGCATAGGCTGCGTGCTTCTTCGAAAGCATCTCCTTGAGAATGCTGTCACAGTACTTGAGGTGCTCAGAGAGTTTGCCCTTCTTCCCTGCATGCTGAGGGACCTCTCCGTCTTCAAGGTCTTTCTTTGGTGGTTTGATGGGCCGGCCACCGCTCTCCCGTCGAGCGATGATTTTGGCCTGCTTGGGGTCCGAGAGGGGCGTGGGTGACTCGCTTCGGCTGGCAGTGATCGCGGAGGTGGTGGGGGTTGTCGTGTCTGCTTTCCGCTTCACTCCCTTTTTCTGAAACAGCAGATGGACAGGTCTCATGAGTACGTGCCCAGCACTTGTGCTACGCTAGCAGAAACCTATCACAATTCATCCTTATTTTTGATATCTGCCTGTCCCCTGACAGGAAATACAATTACTTCACCAGGATAAGTGGAACTTGTGACTAGAGGTTTCAACACACAGTTCAGTGACTACGACACGATGTCACACATGTCATCTGAGCCACAGTAACCAGCCATTTGCACATCTCCAACCCAACCCCAAACACGATGCAAAACGTGTTAGCTCTATGTATTTCACTGAGATTTAAACTAAGGACTCTTACCTCATGTTTGCCAAGGGAAAGGAGTGCGCCCAGTCGATTACTGCAGCTCAGCTGATGCATCGTGACTTAGTAAGTGTCAGTAATTTAACCACATGTCTGAGTCCCCAGTGGCAGGATCAGGCTATAAGTTCTGAACCAAAGCATATTAATCACCAAAGACCCATGAACCCTCACTCCCTTGTATCTAGTGGGTGTGCTAAGGTAGATTGCTTATTGACAAGAGCAAGAATTTAATGATTTTGCCTTAAGCAAGTAAAACCTCACTCACATAAATTCAACCTGTGACTGTTCAGTCAGCTCTCTCGTGTGCTCCTACGAAGGACTTATCTCTCTGGGGAGGGGGGTGGGGAGAGCACACGCACAAGAGCAAGAGCAAGAAAAAAAAAAGTTCCTTAGAGAAATCTAAGGGAAATCTTAAGTAAATCTCAAGCAGGATTAATTTTGCAGTGTGTATTTGGCAAACTCACTTCTGGCTTCATTCTGGAGTTTTAAAATTAAATTGATTCTCAGAAACAAGTTATCTGAACAGAAATTGAAGAGAGGCTTCTGAAGAGGACAGCTTAGCTGCAATAAGAGGTGACTTTTACAATTTCTCTAGTAATTCCCAAACTACAGGGTTAAATAAGCAAAACAATTCTGTGGCTCTGCTAGCCCATGCAACCTCACAGAGAGCATCAATACTGTCCTAAAAAAAAAAAAAAAGTAGCTTTCTCTGAGCTATGCTTTCATAATTTTTAAAGCACTACACAGCTTGCTACAAAAATTCCAATCATTTAGAGCAACATTATCATTTACCTGTAAATTAGCATAGTAAATAGTGAAACACCAAAGGCAACTCCCAGAAAATTCCTCAGTAAGGAAGACTGAACTAATGCATCCAAAACCTGCTGGCAACATCAGCCTCCTCCAGCTGGAGTGACAAGGCTTGTCTTGAACTGGTTTATGGCAGAGAGGAACATTCCCAGTGCTGGAGTCTGCAAACCTTAAAGTAACAGTCCCAGTGAAATCACGGGGTCAGTTCACAGAATCATAGAATGGTTTGGGTTGGAAGGGACCTTCAAAGGTCATCTAGTCCAACCCCCCTGCAAGGAGCAGGGACATCTCCAACCAGATCAGGTTGCCCAGAGCCCCGTCCGATCTGGTCTTGAACGTTTCCAGGGATGGGGCATCCACCACCTCTCTGGGCAACCTGTTCCACTATTCTACAACTCTCATTGTAAAAAATTTTTTTCCTAATATCTAATCTAAATCTACCTCCCTCTGTTTTAAAACTGTTACCCCTTGTCCTATCACAACAGGCCCTGCTGAACAGTCTCTCCCCATCTTTCCTGTAGGCCCCCTTGAGGTACTGGAAGACCACTATAAGGTCTTCCCGGAGCCTCCTCTTCTCCAGGCTGAACAGCCCCAGCTCTGCTTTGGGCTATATGGTACAAAGTGGGGGAAATCTCCACCAGCCTTCTGGTTCATGGAGCACCAGCACTGGCTAAGGCTACGGTCAGATGAGAGCTTGTAACTGAGCTGGAGCAACTACAGTTGACATCACCTTAGCTGGGGTGCAGTAAAACTTGCAAAACTCTTCTCAGCCCTCTCAAACTTGTAAGCACTTGTCTGAGTACACCCCAAAGGGGCAACGATGGCCAGAGAGGCAAGGAGTCAAATGTGAAGAGAAGGAATGTACGTAACCAGCAGTGAGGGGATGAAAATAAAGCACTGCTTAGCAATATTGCCTTCTGAAGAGGAAGGGGTGGAGTTCTCCATTTACCTTGACTACCGGTGGCGTAGGAGGCACCACGGGCATTATCGGAGCAGCAGGCGGAGGGGGAGCAGCGGCAGGAGGGGCAGTGACAGGCGGGACATTAGCAGTGATGGTTGGCACAGGGGTGGCAGCAATGACGGGCGTCTGAGACACGGCTGGAGGGACGTTCTGGAACGGGGTCGGCGGGGAGACAGAAGACACGGCCACTGCTTGCTGCGCTCCTTTCAAACGACAAAGTGAAAACGCACTGCAATGTACTGATGGTTACAAGTGCCGACGAGACGTTGAGAACAAAGTGACACTGGTGCTGTTGGACTGTGCAATCATGGGCTTGGCAAAAGACTCCCAGTGTAGGGCCACAGGAAGAGCACAAAGGACAAAACGTGATTTGCTTGGTGCTGTTACCAAGGGGTCAACAAAACACCAAGAAATCACTGACCTAAGTCCTTGTACCATGAGCTTTAGACCAGACACATACAAACAAAATACTTCATGCTTTGCACATGGGCTGTGTGTTGCTCTGGGACAGTCTTCACCCCTCTTGTGCTCAGAGCTACCCCGCAGTCAGCAGAAGAGCACGAGCTCAAGGAGAGAGAATGGAGGGAGATGGCTCTTTTGGACAGCTGCTGTCCTGCACAGATGTCAATCTGGGAGTGGTTTTACTATGCACAAACAGTAACAACCACTTCCCTACCACCAGCTAAACTCTCAAGAGCTCAAAGCACTTCAGATTTGCCACAAGTTATACAGTGAAAGAAACAGAGCTGGGAGTAGTCTAAGTGTCCCGATAGCCAGCCAAATGTCTCTTACACTAAACTTGCACTGTTAAAGAACTGACTACCAGTGTAAAGTTAAGGGGGACAAGTCTACTAACTGATAACCGAAGTAGCAAAACTCCTCTATGTTTTTATAGCAGCTTTTATCAAAGGATGTTGAAAAGACACATCATCACAAATTTCTCTGAGCTTGAAGTTGTAGCTCCATTTGGCACCTGAGATGTGGGAAAACAAAGAGGAACAGTTGACTTTCCCAGAGCAACAATTAGACTTTGTTTACAGAAAAAAAACTTGCAAGAGTTTAATTCAGCCCACACAAGCTCCTTTATTAACTGGTTCACTGTGCTTACAGACGTTTTAGTCCTAAATCCATTTAAAATTAGCTCTAGGTAAGCTGAACTAAACTTAGTTTCTACTGATATGCAATGGTCTACACAGTCTTTTGCAGTGGCTTAATAAATCCCTTCTGTTGATCAGAAAAATGTTCAATAGAGTTTTGGAGACTGCAAGATTTAAATCCAAGTCTCTGCTGTGTCAGACTTCTGCCAGGACCTCAGGTGAGCTGTATAACCCAGGTCTATAAAGGGATCCCATGCCATGGTCTGTCACCTGCGGCAGACAGGCATGTCTAACTACCTTGCCTCGGTTTCTTTGCATACATGAAGCAACAGCACTGCCCTCCCTCACTGCAGTGCTTCACGGATGGGTAAGTCACAGATGGCACTACGTTTGTGTGACAAATGCAGAGTGGCCTTAAGACAGACGGAGCCCTGAAACACTGGGTGAACATTATCTAGACAGCTCGCAGTTTCCTCTACTGCTTTAATCGTTAGACTGCCTGCTCCCTTCCTAGCCTCTTCATCATTTGCAAAGCCACACAGCTTGAAAGGCGGGTCAGGTCTCAGCAACAGACTCATAACATTTATTGTCACTGGGTCGCGTTAATACCTGCACTCTGTGTGCCTGCTGATGGCTTGCGACCTTTGCCTTTAGGGACTGGGGGTAATAATTCAACTTCCTCCTGAGGCATCTGGGCCACTTTCTGCAGAAATATCTTCTCCAGGGCTTGGGCCATGAGGACAATGTCATCTGTGGGCTGCAGAAAGACGAACAGAAGCCCATGCTGTATCATTCACGTATTAGAAACAAAGAGGTTCAAGATCAAGTTTTGAAATCCCCGGTGGCACTGCCCTTTAAATAAATGATGGTATCCAAGCTCCAACAATAAACAGACTGGCTCTTCTCCCTCCTTGTGTGCTGCTCCTTTTGTGTCCTGCTCTTCTGTTCTTGCCTAGCATGCAATAATTACAGCCTCTAAGTATCCTGCATTTGGAGAGTTATCAGGACTTGCAGAGGAACCTGATAATTAGCATCCTGTGCTTCACAGCGGAAGCAGCAAACCGGAACAGGTGAGCTGTCCTCCTCTGTTTGCCAGCAGGTCCAAGAGAAGAGTGTAAGCACATACTCTGTGGCTCAAACTAATTCATTTGTTTATTTCAGCTTGTTCTCTAATAGGGGTCAATGATGACAAACCATTGTAGAAAACATAACACAAACAATACAGGTGTTTAACAACCTAACAAAACAGCAAACAAGCCAAACCCAAAATAATAAGCAATCTAAAGGTGTGCAAGTATGGACAAGACATAGGCAGAGAACCTCCTGAACTGCTCTCTATTATTTACTGCTAGACAGGCAGTGTAAAACACAGCACTAATACCCCACATAACACCTGCAGAGCGCTGCACAAACTTAAGCTCATCTTAAAGAATTCCAAACTGTAAATAAAAAGGAGTAAAAACTTGCTACAAACCCCCAAAGCAGAAACCTACCTATAATTAAAAGGCACATTTGCCATTTTAACTAATCTGAGGGAAGACAGACACAGCACAAAGACAGCTTTGTGCAATTCAAGTAATGTGGTTGCAATTAGTGGCATTTGAAACTCCTTCAAGGAGGGCTTGGAGCACAGTGGAGCTGGCCCTGTTCAAAACCTGCACTATAACAGTTGTAGGTGGGTCTTTTCTTGGCAATGCCTCAGCTAAAGGCTTATCTGGGCTCTTTACCTTGTTATAAATGTAACAATTTGTAAACATGGTGTTGAAATCCTGCATACATTCACTGGCACTCCAGTAATAGTTATGTTCCAGGCGCTTCTTGATCGTCCCCATGTCCATGGGGTTTTTTATTATTTTGTGATAATCCTGTTGGAGAAACAAGAAAGACGTTACATCTCCTGATATGCAGAGAGTGCTATTCACATCTCCCTCTACCTCTAGTCCCAACTTTCTCCTCACTCCCCCTCCTGAAAAACACATCCCCACACTTGACAACTAGACTAACACTGCAGCAACCTGCTTCATGCTCGCATGGGACCAGAAGCTGGGGCAGCAGGGTCAGCACCAGTTTTGGCAGGGTGTTCAGTTTACTGGTGGACTTGCTGCAATTTGGGAAACAGTATTTCTGCCTCCCTTTTTAAAAGACTGACTCTGGCACTTACAGAAGTTTATCAGTGCCAGCACTGGCTAAGATTGTGCTAAAAATTTCACTCTCTCTTTAAGGGCATTTCAGTCCTTGAAAGGCTTCCACATGTTAACCCAGTTTCTCTCTGGGCTGGTCTCAAGCATCTGTAGAGGCTGTGATTAGCCTGGAGATGCTCTAGGCATGCAAAGTTAAACACTGTAATTTTCTCATTCTGGAGAAGAGCAGCAAGCCCTCTTGCTGCACGCACACATGAAGCCATGTACAGTCACTGGCCGCTCTCTGAGCCCAACCTGAGACACAAATATTTCCAGGGAAGGTACACCATGGCAGAAAAGGCTATCCTGTTAGCTACTGGGCTTGTGCAGATTTAGGCCACATGTGAAAAATAACTATTCTTTCAACTGACTCCTCCTTTAAGTTTTCTGGTAACCTGCCCTAAAATCACTTCAAAATGCCTCACTGAGAAACCAAATCCACAAAAAAAGACAACACAGAGGGGCACAGACCTAAAGAAATACTACACAGGTGTTAAGTGTTTTACTCTTTTGGCTAGCACTTTAAATAGTACCATCAACAACATTAGAGAGTTCAAAAGACTCCCGATCCAGTCCATAAAATCGGGTTATAACCTGTGGTAACTGGAGCTCTCCTGACCTTGCATCCCAGAACCATACTCCCTTGAATCCTATATGCAACCTCTTACTCAAAGCTGCCAGAGTTAATTCTCAGCGACCTTCCCGGCTGAGCAGACAGCAGGGTGGGTGGCAAGGTGGTGCTGTCTGTATTTAGGTGAGGCAGGTGGGCAGGGGTATGCCTCCACTGCTGAGTTTTCACACCTACAGCACCCCTGGAAGAGGTGAAGAGTGAGTGACTCTGTCCCCTGGAAGAAAGTAGCTTAGTCAACTTTGGTCATTTATGAATAACCGGGCTGTATCTTGTACTATCTGGTCTGACAGACCGGGTATATATTGTCAGGCACAGGAGGCAGATGGGGAAATGTAACTGTTCCGTTATTTCTGCTTCCAGCAGAGCATTCAAAAATATCTAGCTCCTAAGTATCCTTGGTTCCAAGTATCCTTAGCTCCAAGTATCCTTGGTGGACAGGCTTCTCCTGTCTTCCCCAACACTGAAGTCAGTAGCAAATCCAGTAAAGCCTATCGGAAACACAACTTACGCTGATCCCAATGCCAAATGCTTAGAAGAGCGTGAGCTTCAAGGCTCTCACTCAAACTGGACAGAGGTGGGATATGAGTACCATAAAAGTACCCAGGGTACTGGGTACTATTTGTACAAACAAAGCACTATGCTTCAGGTGCTCTAAGACAGCTTCTCTGTGTGCTCTTCTCTTCCATCACTAAGTGAGAAGCAGTTTTTTTCCTTCAGAGACCTGGACCTCTCCAGCGCTGAAAGACATCACTTCTAATTCACTAAGAGCATTCAAGGAAATCCCTTATAAGCAACCTAGCTATTCTGATCCAGTGCTCAGAAAACTATGTCACCAAGACAAAGCTTTCCAAGAACAGAATACTGAGCAGAAGATGATAGATACGTACCGGCAAATTCAATTTAATTGCATCAACAGGTTGGTAGAAAGGCCAAGCAAACTGATGTTTCCACAAGGTCTTTACCACAACATTTTGCATATATTGCAACTGGTTGGTCTTCCGGCCAGGCTTATTAGGATTAGTGACCTCCGGAGGTGGCGGATTCACAGGGCCCTGAGGAGCCTGGATTGCTGATGTGACTGTCGACATTTTCCTGCTCTCGCTCTCACTCGCTGTCACAGCAGCACCAACTGGGAGATTTTCTTTCTTCCTTTATGGTCCCCGAACGGGACTGACATCCCATTTCCAGGGTCCAATCATACAACCTAGATCGATGAGAGGAAGAGGACAATGTGTAAATACAGACACTCACTTGAAGTAGGAGCGTTTAATCAACAGCAGAAGTGTCTTAACTCAGGCTCTTTATCCCATCTGCTTTGTTCCCTTGTAACACACTATCTTGACAATGAGCACAGTTCAAGACCCAAGAGACAGTGGAACAGCAATTCTCAAATTCAAAGCCTGCAGAGAGCCAGTAAGCTTCCCAGGACTAGTTCTTGCTGTATCTGGCTCAGAGAGCATTTTTGTGCTAAGAAAACACACGGGGTAGCATAAGAATACTGTTAGGGAACACAGTTTGGATGTAATGCAGAGATTCCCATGAATGTGCTGATTCAAGCTAGTAAAGCCACACCTTGCAGCTCCATGTAAACTTAACTGCATTGTCTCTAGACCCATGCTGGCTGGCACTGAGTCAGCTTACAAGTTTCTACACTGGTGCAATGTTTAGTGTAAAATCCTATAAACAAGAGCGGACGACAGCTGTCAGAGGACCTCGATCCAGAGAAACAGAAGAGGTAGAGGGAGGTGCTGTGAACAGTTGTGAATGGAAGAGGTCACCAGAAATATCCTAACGTGAAGTGATCTGCACTTCGATCTCATACATGTCTTACTATTACCCTTACAACACATACCTGACTGGGCCCTCATTTTCGTACGCAAGTCTCAAGATAAATAATAATTAATATTATACCTAAATTCCATGACCTGGATAAGAGAACACTGTCATGCTCTCTCTTAAAGGCATACACAAAATACAGAAGAATACACAAATTGCATTACTGTATTCTATTTTCTTCCCAGCAAATTCTAGGGGGAAAAAAAAAAAGGATCTAGTATCACTGTGTCTTGTATACCATATGGTAAAGAGCTTTACCATGTCATCTTCCATAAACATTTGATATTTCATTTCACATCAGGACTGCAGCTACTCTTCTCATGGCAAACAGATCACAACCAGTTTTTAAAGGCAAATTATTTCAAATATGTTCAGAAAGCCACACAAGTATTCTCACTGACATATGCTTCTCGGTTGCACATAGAAACATGAGCAGAGACAGAAGCTGTAGCAATAATACAGGAAGAAGGAGACAGCCTTAAGAAATCCTAGGGAAAAAAAAAAAAACAACACACAAATAATTCTTCTTTGATACATCCCTAACAATCTCTACTTAATATCTGGAATAAATATAGAACATCACCTTACCCTTTGAGTTGCTGATTACACAATGGCAAAAAGTAAACACATACCTAATTTGGGGGAATTTTACAAAACAGATGGGTACAAACAGACCTGCAGCACAGAGGGATGTTTAAATATTGATCTTCTCAGGCTTGCACAGGTAGCAGAGGCATTTGCATTCTGGAGACCAGCTGCTGCCCCAGCAGCTTTGTAACTAGGAGAACACTCGGGTGATGATGTGCCGCAGGGAACCAGGCCATAAGGCAGCCGGTGCTCTGCTGCCTCAGCCATCAGGGACACTCGACTGCTCCAGCTGCTGGGCACACCTGCACCACATACCAGTTTGGCTTTGCTCACAGGCACCCCTGGCTCTAGAAACCAGACCTGGTTTATTTTATTATTTTTTTTTTTAAAGAGTTAATTGTATAGTTAATTTTTTATAGCGCTTCTATGGAAAACTAAATTGTTAAACACCTAAAACAAATCTGTGTGTGAGTGTGTGAGCTTACGTGCACAGGGAACAGACAAGACCAGTTATGACTCTGCTACCATCCACTCACAAGAGCCATTATTATATCCCAAGGATGTAGCACAAGTAGAGATGACAGTAGGACTTTTGTACTACGTATATGGCACAAGTACAGATTCAGAATCAGGCCTCTGGTACCTATTTTTTGATAACTCAAGAGCCCAGCTTAGTAGTTCACAAAGGACTAGCTTCTGTTCCCCAGTCCTCCCATCTGATCACGCTGGTCATGCTGCTGTTGGCAGGCAGGGTAACCACCAAGCAGCTGTGAGGGATGCTGGCATCCTCTGAGCAAGGAATTTCAGAACTAGCATGCTACTTGGGATTTCAAATATGGAAGAAAACGGGGAAACATTTTCTCCTGATGTTCTATCAAATCAAACCAGCAGCAGAAACATCGCAAAATGCAATATTCAGACCAAGGGAGGGAAACAGACAAAGAATTAAAAGAAGAAAAAAAAAAAAAAAAAAAAAAAAAAAAAAGAGATAATGGGGAAGTTTCACTCAGTCTCCTTCTGGGCAGCTCTCTGCATGGATTCCAGACCCCAAGGCCATCATCCGCGTGTATGCAATGTTAACTGCAGGCCTCTGGTGACCACCATTAAAGCATTTTGTTTGCTATCTTCTTAATCAACAAACCAAATCAAATGCAAGGACTGGTGGGAAACAAAACACCCACAGAGAGCAATTCCTACTGCTACAGAGCATTTCAGTCGCAAGTTTCAAACTATGCAGTGTAACTTAAGGCTTCCCTATAAATAATCTAAAGTTAAATACAATGATTCTCTTTTAATTTAAATTTCCTTATTTCCTCCTACCTCTCAAACTCCACTTGATAAGGATTTTCTTTAATTAATTTTTATGAAATCCCAGAACTGTAATTCAAAAACCACAGATCTAGCTCCTGCCTCTCCCAAACTCCCTCTCTGAGCTTACCCAAGGCATTCAGTATCTTCACACCACAGCTCCTCATCTGTGTCACGGAGATAGCGACAGTTCCTTTCTGTCTTCATTTGCTCCACCCGTGCAGCCTGCAAACTCTCTTTTTGAGAGGGTGGTGGGTTTTTTTGAGAGAGAGGGGAACATGTACTGCCTGTCCACACGCACATTTTGATCATCTCCACATAAGAGAAGCAGGTAACAGTCATCAGTGACACAACTCAAAGGATTTTAATTAAGAACATTACCAAAAATAGGAGGGGCGGAATCATGACAGCCAGCTCAGCTGGTCCTCTGACAGCTGATCCTCTTTAACTTGCATGCTCCAAACCATTGTTTATTACAACCAGAGTGGCTACAAACTTCAAACCCCTCAGCAGCACTGTCATTTAGGTGCTGAATCCCGCAGCTGAAAGACAGGAATAGCCACCTGGGCGATCTCAGCAGCACTGGAAGTATCTGTTCCTGACACAAATGCAGCTTTTAAATCCATGTGCCTCACTGAACCCTTTTAAACATTGGTCCATCAGCTTCCTCATCATTTGCTGGGGAAGCTGTTTTGGTATCAGATCATTCCTTAATTTTTAAAACTAAAAAGATGTTTCTACATCCATTCCTTTACTTCTGAAGTTTCAAAATAATATTCTTTTTAAGAATAGAAAGCAGGCTTACGAGGAATCTGGAAGTTGAGGGTGCAAATGCTTTGGACATGTCCAAAAGCGCATGACACTGAATTCAGAGAGACCATGGCCCTGCCTGTGAAATCTACTGGCTGTCAGACCTCATTTATCAAATGAGGAAAGTGAGAGGCATGACCATCTGACATCCCAACTTACCACACAAATCATCCAACACAGAAAACAAGCAAGCTTACACAAATTGTCCCACAAGTACAAGTCGAATAAAAAAACCACAGCTCTAGTCTAAGCATTTCAGCATCCACTGAAACTGCATTAGTACCAATAAATATTTAAACTACCAGGGAGCCCAGTCGTAGACTAGGACATCATTGTACAAAGTACTGTACAAATCTGGAACAAAGCCTGCCAAAACCAGCCTTGGCACAGACACCATGTGCACCTTCCAGTAAGGGCCTAAGGTTGGACTTCTTTTAGCGCGAGAGTAATAATTTCTTAAATTTAAATTTTTAAATTACTACTTATCCTGTTCCCCAGACCTGTAATGTTCAAGTAACAGAAGTTGTCCTTGATTTTTCTGGCTGCACTCATACAGTTTTGATATTACAAATTTAAAGTACACCCTTTTGCTGTCATATAAGAGCGCACATTGCATCCCACAGCGTGCATTTCTCTCCCTTCTTACTCATCCCAGTCTGAGACGATAATTAAAAGCAAAACCCAAACCCAAACTCTCAAATAAATCTTGCTTCTCTGGAGTTTAAGTCTGTTCTTTTGTGCTAAGCTGCAACTCAGTGTGGCATTCAACAAAGCTATGGGGTTTGACTTATGCCTCAGCCAAACCAGTCATCAAAAAAAAATCCAGCTACGTTGGAAGGATTTATTTTTTTTTAACTTTAACTTTTCTTTCATTGAGTTGCATGGGTCAGTCAGTGGAGAGACACTTGGCATGGAGAAAACATGTTAATAATCCCCTGTACTAGCAGGATAACATTTTATTCAGCCAATGCAGCCCACAGACTGTCTGCAGCGGTGGAGACTATTTTAAAAGAAGCTATAAAGCCCCACGAAATGTGCACTGTGCCAGCAAGCCTGCTGCTTCAGCTAACGGTTCTGCCACTTCCTTTGGCAGGGCCGAACATTTAACGGATGGCTCGCTCCCTTGCTGCTGTTCGTACAGTACAGGACAGCATTTGTTTCGATTGCAAAATTAGAAGGTAGCAAGCTTCATGTTAGCATTTGAGCCCAACAACTCTTTTTTTTTTTTCCCCTTGGTATAGGATTTCTGCATGGTTACTTGGACACTGATCAAAACTTGGCAGAATTCCAGCCCAGCCAGAAGCAGCAATATAAATCTTCCCATCAGGGAAAATTATCAAGTTTAAGAGATGTTCCTTGACCTCATCTTTATCTTCACATTATTATTTATGTTACAGTAGCACGTGGAGGCTGTGCTGAGACCGAGGTCCCTCAGCACTTAGCACTCTACAGACGCACAGTAAGACCCTGTTCCTACCTTGAAGAGCTGGCGCTCACAACTCACACTCACTCCGCGGTGACGGGACCTGCCCGGGGCCACGCAGACAGCCAAGAGCAGAGCCCTGAACCCCGGCCAGCGCCTGGCCACGGTTCCACAAGCCAGCCCGTCAGAGAAACAGCACCTCCAAAGCGGCGCTGCTCTCGCAGGCGTGAAAGGCAGCGACCGAGCCTTTCTGAAGGTAGGATGGAGCCAGCAGCCCAAACCACGCTGAGACAGCAGGGCAGCTGGAGCAGGCATCCTCATCCAAGCACTATTTCCCCACACAGGCTCCTCGCAGGCACCAAAGCAGACGCTCAGTCCCTTTTTCCTCGACAGCAGCAATAGCTGGAAGCTTGTGCCACCATATGCTACTCCCCATCTCAGAGAAGCAGCAGGCCCATCATCATCTTGCCCAGACTTTTCTAGGACTGTAGGAAAGGTTTAGTGCACTATTACTACACATCAACACAGCCTTAAAGCCAGATAAGATTACTAACTGAGGGTTGTACCCTTTCCATTCTGTCTGTAGCAAGTAAGGGCTACACCACCACTCCCCCAGGCTCCTCAGAAGGAAACAAAGCTGGTGGATGTCCTCCTTTTGCTCCTACTCTGCCTTCCTTTCCCTTCACAGCCCCATACAGGGACAGAACTACTAACTCCACGTCAGCAGGGATGTTCTCTTCAAACACAAGGGATGTGCAATTTAAGACCAAGGCTCACGAACAGATGAGCTGCTTTATCAGCCAGCACTGCCCTGGCAGACACACGCACGCTGTACACAATATGCCACCCCTTCAAGACCCAGGGATGAAGCATTTGCACCTTGGCTTCACTGCAGGCAATGGGAATTTGGCTTGCGAGTGCCCTTATGGCATACTGCAGCTTTGCACTCTGAAAGTCCATTCAGCTGTCCTCGTTGTCTGCCACACCATTAATTCCACACCAGAGATTTACTTTTCATGCATATTATTTCGAGCACAGCCCCAATAATATCCTGAGACTGGGAGACACAAACACATCCTTAACTTACCTCTGCGTGAGGGAGGGAAAAAGATCATATTAGATTAAGTCAGTTCCTTGGCTTTTGACTTGGTGAGTTTAATACTCATCAGATTATGCAGATGGATTTCCCACCCTTGGTGTCTCCTTGGCTATTATAAGAGTGTTTCCTCAGTAAGGAGCCTCTGGGTTCCTACCCAGTAGAGAAGAATCAGCCAGAAGTAACTGGTAATTTTAAGGGCCTTCAGTTCTGATACATACTCAGTGCTCCCTGCAAGTCAGGCTGCTTTAAGATGTCTCACGTCATGCTTTCAACTCAGAGGTAACCCAAAAGTGACTTTATCTTGACTATAAAAGCACCGAGGGCTTTTATAAGCACTATTCTAGGCACCTTAAATAAAATGGTCTTTCTGATAATTACAGGCCAGAGTATTCCTCTCCATGAAGTTGCTAATGCCACAGGAAGCACCTTCTGATCAAGTCTGAGCATGAATTTAGATGCATGTCACATACCTCCTGCAACACACAAATCATATGGGGCTCAACTGCTTCCTAAAGGCTGCAGTTTCAAGTGCAGGGAGTGATGTTTCACACTATAACGAGTTCATTTTCTTAGCTTTGAATTTGCTTTTGAGAACAGTTTAAATAACCAGTCTCAGTAATGGATTAGATATGATTGATCTTGTTTTGGATCAGGGAGGAGGACAGAATGACCTCTGAACTTTTCTTCTAGTCCTACTTTTTGCAGTCCTCTGAAAACACGGAGGCAAATTTTAACTTGGACATACGTTGGCTTGTGCAAGCTCCTGAGTTACACACAGTTTTGTTAACGAGGCTACAGGAGAAAGAAAAAGTGTGAGTGGTTAAAGAGCTCACTCTGTGTTGGATTCCTGACTGAAGGAGTTCAGCCAGCTTTGAGACCTGACTCTGCAGTAAGGATTAGACTGAGATTTCTGAAATAAAGTGAACTGCACTTCCAAAAAAAACTTCCAGGAAGTACTTCAGCAAATTAACTGAATGACCTATAAGGAAAATGTTAACCAACACTTAGTTGTAGCAGTGGAAATAAGTACCTATGAACAGGTTTCAGAGACAGGTAAAGCAGCTGGTGGCTGGGAATACAGTGTCAAATCAACAGGATGGGAATGGATAGGTGCTTCACGGGAAAATGCTAGTAGTTGTACCTCTCACAACAAGATACACCAATTATACACCTTTGTGGCAATGGGGAAGAAAAAAAAAAAAGTGTTGGGCTGTTTCAGCCTTCATTTTCATACAGAGAACTGGCACAGAAAGGAAAGTGTTTGGGAGAACCGCATGCCTGGGCAGAGTCTGCTCGTGCCATTTCTCCCCAGAGGAGAAAGGTGGAGATGCAATGAAATTACCTTGTGTGACCCACAGGGTTGAACCCACATCATCTCACAATCAGAGGAAGAGCCAGAGAGAAGCTAGACAGCAGGCAGTTCTGGTTTACAGAGAAAGGAAAGAAGGTGAACCTGCCTCTGAGCAAATGCTCTCTCTGATCTAGTGCACCGCAGCACACTGCTTATTTGGCAATTTCTAGCACTTCCAGGGGTTACTGCAGTCCCCCCCAAGCCCTTGTGCAGTAAAAGCCCTGCAGCCTTGGGCATCAGGCAAAAAGGAAGCACTGGGAAGGTGCTGGCATGTGGCCGCAGACCATAGGAGCTACGAGCTCCGAACATGTCAGGGGCAGGATGAGGGGAGCGGAAGACCCAGGGGAAGCAGGAACATGGCTGAAGGCACATTGGAAGTACAGTACAAACCACAAGACAAACAGCAGCTCAGTCCTCCTCTGTGATTCAGTAACCACTTCAAGCCCCATCCTGCAAACTTCTATGCAACCTTCCCCTCCTGATAAGTTGCACAGTTTTGCAGACTTATCACCTACAAGATACAACTAATTGGTCAATCCAGATAAGTCTCTCCATAGAGAAGGTTTAGGCAAAGACAGAAACAACCTCAAGCTCTCCACACTTTCTGGCCCCTCTGCTTGGGTCAACCTCTTCTCTAGCTGTCTATTAGGGAGAGATAAAATCACAAAGGAGGTTAAGTGCTAGGTACCTGAGGTTGGAGAGTCGATTCAGACTGATCAGACTTGTGGGTGCTGCCATTGATGCATTTACAATAGCTATGACAGTCAATGGGAGGGAGAGAAGCCCTAGTGTGGTTCACCCAGGCTTGGCCATCGTTATTAATACCATGCAATACACAGAAGGGACCACCATGCACCAGCTGCTGTATGAGGACAGTGCACATTGCAGGAGACTCCAGCGTCTGTTCTTGACCAGACATTGCAAGTGGGATGGGGAGATGAAATAAAAGCTGGAGTCTGATTTCTAGGGCACTGAATTGACAGGTTAAACACCTCAGCTGAAGTGTGCTTCATCAGACCAAGAGGCTCCACTGCCGTGACAAGGAACAAGCACACTGTAGCATGCAGAGTCTCTGCCCTAAGGAGTGAGCAGTCTAGACAAGCCAGGAAAGAGGCACAAATGGGCAAGATGTAATGGTCTTAAAAACAAACAAACAAAAATTAAAAAAAACCCCAACACAGTGCAGGTTAGTACCATAACCCACCTCCTTCAAGGCTGTCTCCTAATTCCCCTCATTTCATCTATTGCTTTACAGCCTGCCTCCTCCAAAGCATGACTTATCCAACACATGATACTATTGCAGATTCATCCTGTGACTCCAGACATCCGTTTTGCCAATTTCAGGTAAGCAAACTGTATTTCAGTTAAATTATTTTTTAAAACACATGCTCTGGCACTGACCCAAATTTCAGATGATACATGCACAACAGAAGTATTCAGGTACGCCCATTAAAGCATAACACGGCAACACCCACACAGCTTCAGAACTCTAATGGGATTATTGTATGTCTACACCTTTGCAGCGTTTTCTTCTTCTACTTTTTAAATGATGTAATCTGCACAGTTAAACATGTGTTCTGAAAAAAGAAAGTCTGTCCTTCCCCTTTTTAATCAGCATATGGTTCTCTGTGTACTTCTACAGTGTAAGAAAACAACTTAAACTCACTCAGTTTGATTCAGCATATAGTGAGTAAATTACACGTACTCTTTCCACAATGGGTTTTGTCATGGTTGTTTCTTTTTCTGCACTCTGATTTCCAAAATGAGACATTATTTGATGCAAACCATTTTGAAAAAAAAAAAAAAAAGGTGAAAAACAAAACCAAGAGCTCGAATAGGCTCTGCTCAGCAGGGCAGTATCTCCAAGCTTCTGCTATACCTGCAAAGAATTACAAAAAAGACAGCTACAAAATAGGATGCTGACACCTCAGCTCAGTTCTCGACACTCCATGCTGTAGGCTTGTCAGCTCCTCACTTGTGAAAGGGGGACATGAATATTTCCCCTACCATATACAATTTAAGTCACTAGTATTTTCTCATGCATGTATACATTTATTCCTTCTCAGTGTTATGGTTATATAAAATTTTAAGAAAAAAAGAAAACCACACAGAGGAATCTATATTTACGAGCTGTTCAAGTACCATAACTTAAGTTTCTGCAAACACTTCACTGTTCTTTACCAAGTACAACACTAATTGCCATTTAAAGAAACTGCAAAGCTAAAACTGTCATCTGCTGCAGATGCAGAGCTCTTTAAAACATGTTTCTAAAAGATAAACCACAACATACAAGAGGTCCTCATGACACCTGTTTGGGGGGGGGGGGTAGATACAGCCAAATTCCACTTCCAACTGAATTTAAGAGGCTACGTGTAACAGAAAGATTACTTTCTCATAATGAAACTAAGTAAAAAAAGTATTCCGAGCAAAGCATAAAACACAGAGCCCTTGCAAATACCATTCCATTCCTAGATATTACCTACTTAAAGGATTGTTTTCTGCTCTGTGTACCTTATAACCTACACTCCAATTCTCCTTTACATCACCAGCACTGCATGGCCATATATCAGCACTATTAATCCCATTTATAAGTGCTACAGATGTTACCCTTATGGGCAGCTCCATGTAAACACAGACAGAGAAGACAGACCTCTAATGAACAGACAGATTCGTATGTTAACTCGTTCACAGTACACAGCAGAACTATTAAAGTGATTCATTAGGGAAAATACCTTCCTTCATCAACAGATTCCCTCCTCGCACACTACTTGTGCTCCAACACTTTCTCCTACTCAATTCTAAAATTTATTTTTATATATTAAAATTATTAACATTACTATTTTGAAAAAGAATAGATTTGTTTTAGGACAAAAAGCATTGCTGGTGTAGCAAGAACAGATGAGCTGCTACTGGTTTAGATTATGCTCTGGGTTCACAGCTACAGCACTGCACCTTTCCCGTGCAAAGTCTACTTAAATCAATACACGACAATCAGACAGTTTAAGGGGATGAACAATGAAATGAAAGTGACTGAATTACCATGACATAAATATACTGCTTGTTAGCTGAGCCACAGTAACATTATACTTGGTAATGGGGCAGAGTAAGTACACCCACCCACCAAGTTAATTATTGCAGCTCTGCCGACAGAGGAGCAGTAACTCGTTACGCTGCGGTAGCCCTTCCATTTATGATCACCACTCATGCCTTATGCACGTTCCCCTAAATCAGTTGCACCAACACAGCGTTATCTGTTTCCAAACCAATTTAAGTGCCCCGTCTTTGAACAAGCACGTTGTTCCGGAATAACTCAATGTGTTAACTTAAAGCAAACACAGCCAAACAAGTGCAAAAGGCTGTATGTGGTCTACTGTTTCAGATGAAAGTGCCTCACTGATTTTGCTAAGGTTGGGCAGATCCATAAATCTGCTCAGCTATGCAAGGAAGTTGCAGGTCAGCCAAGGTGTGAATAAACTGTGATAGCTAAGCTGCTGTCGCTCCCTGAGAGCGCATCAGAGCAGTTTCCACTGCCTGAGTTTATGCGTCTGATTAAACTCCCAAACAGTCTGGGAGAAAGGGAAAAATTCGGATCTTAAGAGTGTATTATCCCTCTCTATGCAGGGAGCCGAGGCTGCTAACTCGGTGGCCTTCGGTGGAAGGTGCTCCCTGCTGCCTAACACGCCCAAGGCAGGAAGGTGGTCTCGCTCCGCACACCCAGAGGAACGCTGCTGTCTCCAGAAACCCCCTGGGGCGGACAGCCAGGCTCTTAAGGAGCTGAGCTTCCCCACGCACAGCCCCTGCTGAGAGCACCCACGGCTCAGCTTCCTGCGCAGTGAGAACAGGCGTGTCCTAAGCCTCTCTCAAAGCTCCTGCATATGGATGAAGTTCAAGTCAAAGGAAGCACAATCATGACAGCGTGGACACAACCATCCCAATTTATTTCCATGCATGTGGCTCATTCTTGTCCAGGAAAGGAACGCACTTTCAGCACACAGGCTGCTGCATACCCACACTCTGACAAGCACTTACTCCACCAAAAACTTGGGGCAGCATACCCTCTTTCATGTGGCACCTTGAAGATCTGCACTTTAACACTATTTCACAGACCCTGAAGAGAACAGTAGCACCAACAGAAAAGCTGCAAAAAGGCAATGCTTTCCCGTAAGGAATAGCACTCTCCACTATACCCCCACAACTCTTGCACACACAGTACAGAACACACATGTGCTCAGCTTATCACTTTCACTGTAGTTTGTAGCACAGCACAGTTCCTAAATCAGCCTCGGTAAGCAAAAAGGCTGCTACGTCCTACATCGCCTCCCAGCAAAACAGCACAGCCCTGCGGACTCCGCACTTGCTTACGGCCAAACCTATGGACCAGCGCAGTTTTCAAAAACAGATTTCTCTCAGCACACCCGTATTGGCGGGTTGCAAGAAAGCGTGATCCCCAACCACACACCCTCGGTAGTGTTAAACAAGAATAAGCTGAGCAGTTGAAAAGACAAAGTCACACAAGGAAGAAGGTGCCTTTCCTTCAATACAGGCTGGGTTTGGTTACGACAGGAGAGTCAGATACACAAAGTGCATCTCTGCTCATATATTTATGTCAGTGCATGAAGTCCTCTGCTAGGGTATCGGTGCGCTGTATCAGTAAGGTGCTCCAAGTGTAAACTTCAAGAGTGGGACAGCTCTAAAAGTCAGGAAGGAAAATTGCAATCCTTTTCTGTCTCTGCCTCTCTCTTTTAAAAAGAAAGAGAGGAGTAAACAGGATCATTCCCAAAGCAGGCTAGTGTCAATCAGAAAGGAGTCAATCTCAAAGTTTGAAGCTAAATGGAATCAGTTCAGCCAGGGCATTTGGTTCCAGATTGGTCCCCACGCACAAAAATTTCACCTCAGATTGTCTTTGCTACACCAGTTGTATTGCTGGTGGAGAGGAGAACGTTGAGGCCTGGTCCCGGCAAAGGCGCGAGACAAATCTCCTCTGCCCTGGTTATCCATGTTGCTGAAATACTTCCAGACATGATGGTGTCTTCCTATCAGTTTCTTCAGCCAGTATCTTATCAGTAAGAGTGGGAGAAGCAATTAGGACTAGCAGAAAAAGCAGCACATTACAGTGAATTTCCATACTGCTCTCCAGAAGAATTTAAATCCTTCCAAGGCTGACTTTAGCACCGAGTGGGTTAAAGAGTTAGTGCCCCAAAGAAAGTTGTTCACCTCCAACAAGCACTAATGACTGACAGAAACACACTAATGTAGCAGTAAAATACTGTGGAATGAAAAGCTCCAGATACACACATCCTTCCAAAATATCCTGACAGCTCACTGAGCAGCACAGCAAACAATGGCTCCTTCCTAATTCCCAGAACTCTATTGCTTACAATGGTTTTCTGGGCTATTACTGGAGAATAATGTGGCAATTTAAAAAAAAAAAAAAAAGAAAAACCCACAACAAAACAAAACCACCACACATAGCAAAACAAAACATACGGTTCATGGTAATGATTGGGAAACCCACTGCGGATTAATGAATTTTGCAAATTAGCAAAGCAGGAGTAACCAGGATTAAAGAGAAACAATCAACAACACTGAAATGCAAAACACACTTTGTTCATTTATTTAGCAAAGTGTAGTTCTGTCTGTGCTGAAAGCACCTGATACCTTACCAAAGCAGACAGAGTGTAATGTATTTTGTAAAAGTAATTATGCCTTTGAAACGTGAGACCTCACTGCACCACTCAGCTGCTGAGGAGGAGAGGGATTTGACTCCTGAGTTGTTTGTGCTGTCAACGAGTGATCAGGCTCCCAGATTACTCCAGGGAGAAGGAGCGAGATTCTAGGAGTGTAGCAGGGCTTGGCTGGAAACCAACAACCCACTGCATAAGTGTCTCCCCCAAAGCTGAGGTAAATATTAAAACAGCACCTTTCAGAACTTGTAGCAATTAAAAGATGCATCAGTAAAAACTATGGGGAACCCCAGCCTTCACCAGGGCAATCCGCTTTATCCGTGTGCGCTGCCTTCAGCTCACTGAGGGTCAGCAAAGGAAGAGACCCTCAGGTCAGGCAGGCTGGATCCCTGCCTGCAGACATGGTACCAAGAACTTCTGTTAGACTCCCCACTATTTTAGGAGATGACTGAAAGACAAAGTTTTAAGGACATAGTTCTTAACTTAGCAAAGAAGCATTTTGCAGGATTATTAAGAACCGCGATTTAAGTCATTGTACCCAGTGCAGATACAACAGTGCAAAGAAACACTAGCTACAAAGTCTACTGAAATACTTTTATTTGCAGACACTAACAAAACCAGCCTTCTTTAGAGACAGACAGTGAGAGAGCACAGCTGCCTAGCATGCTTACTGAGCTGGAACATCAGACTTCTTCAATATGCTTTTCTTCTAAATATTTTTTAAATGACAAGAACTAAAGCTTTTTAAAGCACCTCTCAAGCTTAAATGAGAGAAGTTTTATTTCCAAAAGCAACAGAGTCAATTTTTTATTTGAAGTTAATGGAACTAACACTCCAAAGTCAGTTGTGAGAACAAACTTAACTTCAGACACTTCAATTTGCACATGCACTCTTTCTTAATTTAAACTCCACATGCATAGGTCACTAACACTAAAAAGCCTTTCACTGGAATAGCGACTGTCTCAGCACTGAGCACTATATAGGAGTGAGTTTAGAAGACAACATTGCAATCAAGCTTATGCTGAACGCCGAATGAGACTGTTACCCTCTGCCCAACCCTTTTATTAAGCATTGTCTCAAAGCACTAAATACATGCATGAGTGAGTATTTTTAACCAGCGTAGACTAACGAGAAAGAAATACACAATCTTAGCATCTATTCTTTCCAGAAAGGAAGGCTTTGAGGTCAGGAGTTAATCTGTTTCTGCAGAAGCCTCCCAGTACATTAAAAACTCCCTAAACTTCTGTGCTAGCAAAGTAAGACACAAAACAAGCTGCTAGTGCTGTGATCTGCAGATTAGGAGGCAGGACTTCGCACTTACAGTACACTCAAGTGGCTGGGAGGTTGTAAGCAATACAGATCAGGGGTTTTTTTTTTGCTTGTAAAGCAACCAGACTGCTTTGGGGATTTCTTGTTTGTTTTGATTGATGCATATTTATGCTGCACTTCTCACCCATATACTGCAGCACATATGGTAGTCACCAAGTCCTCTAATACCTTGACTTATCACTGTGTAAATTAAAGACAAGAATTTCAGCTTTAAACCTAAATTTCCAGTTTAAATTAGAGACGCTCCCTCGGCACACTCACATATACTGAACGCATTAAAAATACTAACAAGCCTATTAAAACCCCACTTCTCTATTCCCAGCAAGGAACAGCAGGTGTGCTTTGCTAATTATGTTACCCCTTAACCTACTATTTACTAATGTCAGGGAACTTAAGATGTAGAATAAATAAATAAACGAACGTTGGAAGTATTAGTGAAGCCATCATATTTGCTTATCCAAAAAAGTTTATTTTAGTAACTTTTCATTCCTGAAGACATCCACAGAAAGGTATATACACACTACAGAATCATTACAGAACATTCAGCTTGAACCTTACAGAACGCACGCTCCATGTTGTCAGAAGTCATTTCTGTAGGAAACACATTCCCTATTAACACCCTGTTCGACAGAACCACGTAGCTTAAAGACGCGCACAGATCTGCGACCTGAACACTACAGCTTTGTTTGAAAGTGAAACCAAGCAGGCTACAAATAATGCTCTATCCCCAGCGCCCTGGGAGGTGCAAAAAGCAAACAAGTAGTATAAACGGAGGAAAAGTACGGCTGAGTTTTGAAGTTTCACATTTTATTATCGGTAGCATTATTTATGGCATGACACTTCTATATATAAATCTGTGATCTGCGTTTCTTTTTACACCTATAAAGCATATCAAGTTTATGCAACGATCCCTCGGTTTCCGTTTATTTGCGAAAAGTTCGGTAAACACCAGATCGGTACACAAGCAAAGCAGCTGTATATATACAGAGGAACACAAATACACGCACACGGACAACACACGAAACGCGTACTTTTCAGCGCAGCCCGCCCAGACCTTTTTCCAGCTCCCAAGCCAGCGGCCCGGGCGGGGGCAGCGGGAAATGGCCGGGAGCAGCCCGCCGCTCGCCCAGAGCGCGGGGCCGCCGAGCCCCGCTCCGCAACCGGACCGCGCTCCGCAACCGGACCCCGCACCGCCGGGAGCGGGGGCTTCCTGCTGCCTAGCACCGCCCCCCCCCCCTTTTGCTTTT
>WHYT01016014.1:64414-159806 GCA_009806455.1 Tetrax tetrax
CCCAACACTAAAGGGACAGACAGGTTATTTTAGGGATCCTTAGCAGAATGATGATGGCACTAAATCATAGTTACAATTAAAGCTTTATTTTCTTAACAGGATATTATGATTAGTATAACACAGAATTTTATGATTAGAGTGGCACAGGATTCCTAGGATTTCTACAAGCAGAATCAATATAGTACAGTTTATAGGTAGCATGACGCAGAGTTTATACTACAACTTATAATTTCTAAGCACCTAGACTCTAACTTATCTCAAGATATGACTTCTAATCACCTGGACCCTCTGCAGATTGGGTCAAATCTTAATACATGGTTAGCTGTATCAATACAACAATCATAATCTAGACTTGAAAATCGTGTAAAATAAAAAAATACGAGTCACTCACCCAGTCCTCGGAGGAAGCAGCTGATGTTGGGGGCATCCCTTGCTACCAAGGGGGTCACAGTCTCACTGTCCAGCAGCAGTTCTGGTCCAGGTTCCTCCCTCAGGACTTGTAACTGCTTGATTTTGTAGTCAGTGCTCTGTGTGCTGTTACACTTCTGTGTTCTGAGTCGGGGTAATCGCCAGCACCAGTTTGGCCAGGTGCCTGGGACCTTGAAGGCCGGCGAGGGAGGGAGTAATCGGCCTGGTGCCCAGGAATCTTGAGGCTGGTAGGGAGGGGACAAAGAAATCAGTTTGGTTTGTCTAATTGGTTCACAGGACCTTCAGGGCCTGATAATGAGGGAAAGGGAACGAATACGTGACCCGCTCAGTCACAGAGAATGGCTGCTTGCCTTATAAAATGGCGTTAGTTATGCTAGCCACGTTACCAAGGGTTGGGAGAAGGGGGTACAAGTCACAGCCCCTTGCCCTTGTTTTAATTATCGATCTTCCTCCACAAGCACAGCCTGCAGTCAGATGAACTGTGGAGCGCCACTGCTGTAGTTTCTTGGGGACGCAGTCAAGCCCTTAACCCATACTCAACATGCAGGTTTGCTGCATGGAGAGGAAGAGTTTAGGGAGCTACGGTCCCAGTCTGTCACTTTTGTCCTGTGTGGTGCTTGTACCATAGGCTTTCTGATGCAGCTGCAGTGCAGCTGGAGGAAGGCACCTGCATCTAGTCAAGCTGTAACGCCCTGCATGCCTTGAATAGGTGCGTCATTAAACCACCTTGTGCATTTCTTCAATCTTCAGTTTGACGAGAGCGTGAGGATATGGGATGTGAAAACAGGGAAGTGCCTCAAGACGTTGCCTGCTCATTCTGACCCAGTTTCAGCTGTAAGTCCCTTCTTATAAGTGAGCACACTAACATGCTTGTTTTGTTTAGCAGTGCTCTGTTCCTGCCTCTGTTTGTAGAGGAGTGGGTTTGTGCTCTAACTTTTATTATCAAGGCCTTATACAGGGTAGTGGATGGGCTGTGGTTGATTTGCCAGTGGTTGTTTCTCAATGAGGATGAAACGAAGAGTGCTTTCTATAAAATCAGTATGGATTTTGGTCCTGGGTATTAGTGCCTGAGCCTAAGAGTCTGATACTGGGGCATGGGTTTCTGGCCACTTGAGGCTTGGAGAGCAGCCTGTACGCCTTGCTTTTGTGTGGTTCCAAGCTATTACTGAAGGCCAGAGCAGCGTAGTTCCGTATGTAATTCCTTTGTATCAAACCTCTTTCATTTAATAGGTGAAAGGAACTCAGAATACCAATATCCATTCAAATGAAGGAAAACCAGAAGGTGTTCAACTGTTAATGTTTTTGAAATGAAGGAAACTGAAAAAAATTTGAGCCTCAAATGCGCTACACCATGGCTTCTGTAACATGATTGTTCTGCCTTGTGTGGAAGATACTTCACACTTACAAATGTACACTAGTAGTAGTTATTCTTTAAAATAGTAATATTTTCAGGTGTAGTTCAATAAAATGACCTCAAAACATATATGTGGCTACATTTGAGGTTAAATTCCATGCCCTTAAAATTATGAGGTTGTATCCCTAGGTTTGATTCTAGTATTTGAGCAGATGGTGATGTCTGAACAAAGTATCTGTGTGTTCGTGTTCTTCGCTTCTGAAGAAACATGTATTCCAGTCCCTGATGCTTAAACAAACAGCTGTAATTAACATCCATTCCTCTTTATAGTTGTACCAGGCAAACTAAGGGGGAAAGAATCTCAGTTTTGATCGTGTTACCCATCTAAAGTTGTGCCTATTGTTTGTTTGTAGTGTTGACTTTCTGTCCACGTGAATTGTAGTGTGGAAGATAGGCACTTTCAGTGGAGCTTAAAAACCTGATCGTTGCAAACATCAATAAAGTTATTTTTCCCCTTCTATAACATTACAGGTGCATTTTAATCGTGATGGATCCCTGATAGTGTCAAGTAGCTATGATGGACTCTGGTAAGTGGTTATTTCTTGTCTGTGGCACTGTTCAAACTGCTGGCATTTAAATATAGCTTGTGTTTGTAAAGATAAAATCGGAACAAAGACTTCAAAACCAATGTAATGATTCTCGTGTGTTTTTAATAGTCGAATCTGGGATACAGCATCAGGCCAGTGCTTGAAAACACTGATTGGTAAGTAGGAATGCTTCCTGTTTGTGCTCTATTTTTCACTGTTAAGTTGTGATATTGATATTGTGCATCATTGCTGTGAACAATGGCTTCCTTCAGGTCTGTTTTACTGTCTTCCTACCATTCCGTTAGCACACTGTTGCTCTCCTATCTATTGCAGTAAGGAGAACTATGAATGGAAACTTGGTTAAGCTTTGAGTGGTTTATAGTATAGATGGACAAATGAGAGTTTTCCAAAGTTTTGTACCATTCAGCTGCGTAGTGCAGCAGATCACAACTGCAATGACAAAATTGTTTGTGCTGTTGGATGTGATGTATTCTGTGACTACACCAGCTGCCTTTTTATTGCACGATGCGTGAAGGCATCTTGTGAACATAGCTAATAAAAGGAAATGACCTGTTAAGCATATGTTCCTTAGTCCTTCATATTCTCATAAAGCCTTATATAGACAAGTTACGGCACTGCAAATCAGTGGCATTGTCTTGGTTTAATCCATGTGAGCAATTGAGTACCGTGTAGCCGCTCGCTCACTGCCCCCCAGGGAATGAGGGAGAGAATCAGGAAGAAAAGAAAACTTGGGTTGAGATAAAGACAGTTTACAAGGACAGCAAAGAAAGAGATATATATAAAACTAATGATAATAATAATATATACGAAACAAACGATGCACAATTTCGCACCACTTGACAACCCAGTGACCAGTACAGCCCGTCCCGAGCAGCAACCGCAGAATGAAACCAAAAAGCGATCCCAGAGTGATCCTGAGCAATGAGAGAAAAAACTGAGAGTGAGCTCACCAGCCAACCTCCCCTTAGATACTGAGCATGACATGTGTAGTGCAGAGTACTTCCTTTGGCCAGTTTAGGTCAACTGTACTGGCCTGTACCCCTCCCAGCTTCTTGCACCGGCACATTGGTGAAACCTGGGAAGCTGAAAAAGTCCTCCATCTCTGTAGCAATGACAAACATCATCAGTGTATTATCAGCATTCGTCGCTTAGCAAATCCCATGCTAAATCCAAAACACAGCAGCTACTGGGAAAAAAATCAGCTGTGTCCCAGTCAAAACCAGGTATTCTAATATAATGATTTTTGAAAGGTAGAGAGATGGTCTTGCTCTTGTAAGTGTTGATACAAGGAAGGAAAGTTCAGTTACAAAAAGTTATTTAAAATATTTGTGAGAAAATGCTTAATGTCCTTTTCTTAATTATTGAAAACAATCACCTTTCTTACACTTTCTCATTGTCAAGGGACAATGAAACTGAAAACTTGTTTCAGTGAAACAATTAACAAATTGTTGAAAGAAGTTCTCTTGTCAATGAGACAATACCACTGTGCACTGTTTAATATTGCTTTTATTTTCTCTGTAGATGATGATAACCCTCCTGTGTCTTTTGTGAAATTCTCCCCAAATGGCAAATACATACTAGCTGCAACTTTGGACAAGTGAGTATTAAAAAAAAAAAAACAAAACAAAACACCACACACACACACACAAAAAAACAACCAAAAAAAAAAAAAGATGAAAAAAACCCCGCAGACTTTGAAGTGTTTATAAATATCATATAAAACTTTATTTTGCTGCTGTTTAGCTATCACAGTAATGATACTACAGTTCATATATACTGTCAAACTTGAAAAGCCTGCAAGGTGTTGTGCTTTGCTAATGGCACAGGCAGGACGTGTCTTTTTAAAGTCTTGGCACTGCTTAGTGACTGCAGCACCCATTCCTTCCTTCTTGTACCTTTCAAAACGCAGCATTAAAACAGCTGGGGGAAAGGGGATAGTTTGTATCTGGTCATTGTTTAGAAATGCCTGGTCATTATTTATAAATAAACTTGTAGGTGTGGGGAAATATTTAAATACATTCTTTTTTTTTTTATGGAGGAGAACGTGAATGGCGTGGCAGTAAAATCGGTACTTTGGGGTTTACTAACGCTGCATTACGAAGTCAGGCTAAAGTGATCCATGTATAAGAACTCTGGTACGAAGAAACTTTTTCTGCTGCTAGGAAATTGTCAGAGGAAAAAAACCCGAGAAGTAATACTTTGTTTTTCTGTTGTTTTCTAGCACTCTTAAACTTTGGGACTACAGCAAAGGAAAGGTAAAAACTATCCTGTCTCACTATGTAGACTTAACTAAGCTTATAGGAAAATCTAGATTTCATATGTGCTTGTTAAACTTGCTTAACATTTTGTGAATACTATAGAAATAAAGTGTGAGTACCTTTTTACTGGAGAGGACTAAAGATGCCTTTGGGAAAAAAAAAAGTGGTTGGGCTCCTGCATAACTCTGATACATTAAATAAAGCCATATTTCTGCATTTTTTCTTTACGAACAATAAATTCCTGTTGCTCTCTTTATCTGTGGTAGTGATAAATTTAGGACTTTTTTTTTCCTTTCCTCAAAATTTTTTTAGTGTTCTAGGGCAGAGATGCTGTCTGCATCCTCTAGATAAGCTGGCAGGGTGGGAGACACAGGCTGATATATTTAGTCTTTTCTGCCAAGAGAGTTTGTCCTTGACTGAGAAAACTGCCTCCCAGCTGTATTAATGGCTTGTGGCTCTTCCCTTTCAGTGCCTGAAGACGTACACAGGACACAAAAATGAGAAGTACTGCATATTTGCAAATTTCTCCGTTACTGGTGGAAAGGTTAGTGTTTATTGGAGATGCTTTTTGCCAATGTGCAGTTTTTACTGCTTTTCTCTGTAGAAGAAACAGTAGTTTGGGGATGGAAACCTCCTTTGGTGGGTGCTGGCTCACAGGTGCAGTGGGAGAAGAGGGTGTCCTGGGAAAGTCCCTCTGAGCACCTCTGGTGTCTGTAGGTGGGCCCGCTGTCCCCTTGCAGGCTGCCACCACTGCAGCAATAGAAAAGGACTTTCCTGCAGCAGGAGAGGGGCTGCTTATGTGTTGATTCGCCATAGCCCCACAGCAATCAGCCATGGGGTGATAGGTTGGTGTGTTGAGATTGAAGAACACAGAACCACCTCAGCATCTTTTGCTCCGTTAGTTTTCCTTGTCTGGCTTACGCAGGGTGGAACAAAACTTTCTGCTGCCTGTATGCACTGTGTAGAGGCTGAGAGAGAATGAACAGCATCAAGCAGTCAGATAATGTTGGAAGTTCTCTTTCATGTGATGACAATGAAATGTTTATTGGGTAATAGCAGTTGGATACTGATAAGGAGAAAGATTAAAATAACTGTTTGTTTTCTGTGCCCCTCCAGTGGATCGTATCTGGTTCAGAAGACAACCTGGTTTATATTTGGAACCTTCAGACAAAAGAGATTGTACAGAAATTACAAGGACACACAGGTGTGGAAGAGGATTTTGGTTTTATTCATGGAATATCCCTTATTTCAGCTTGTAATGAAGGCTTAGCTTGAGCATTTTCTGTCTGATGTTTAGTTTTGATGGTCAGACCCATAAATTCTTGACTGGCTGAAGCTTAATTGAACCCTAGGAGTTCACTTCTTTTTTATGAAGGGTTTTTTATGGGCATCACAAGTGTTTATTCTTTCACTGGGAGAACTTAAGTTCAGAACTGGTCGAGATATTTAAGCGACTCATGATATTAGTGACTTTGAGTTGCCTATTAACACCTTCCAAAGCTGCAGCTCTTGAAAGGATAAGGACTGATGTAGTAAATGGGAGCTGTTTCTAAGTGTCTGTGTGTGTGCCTGTTCTTGAAGGCAGAGTTGAGCATGTATTGAGGTATCACTTGGTGGGTACTTCAGACTGAATCTCCTAAGAGAGCAGCACTTCCACTGTGCCAACTAGAAGGAATTGTGCTGTGAAATTTAAGCATGCTTATTCCTTTGAGAGACGATTGATCTGGAGTGTAAATTGGGGCAGTGGCAGCAGGTTTTCATTTTCACGCTAGGGCAAGGCTCTGAAGATGAAGTGTTATCTAAGCATTGAATAAGATGTTGGAAGTACCTTACCTGGAAAGAAAAAATGGACCTGCTTTTTTGTTAGCCCTCTCTGGCATAATATGCCAAGAGTTTTGCCTGTGAAGAAAGCAAGAACTAGAATCCGGAGAGTTCTCACATTTTGAAACCTGTCACACGTTTTCCAACGACTACTCTCAATTATTTTTTGCTAGTATTTCCTCTCACAGAGAGGAAAATATTTATGAATAATGTGTTTGTAATTCTGGTACAAGGAAATAGTAACTTGGCTGTGCTATTTTAAAATGCAGTAGCAATACGCGTTCCTTTTCAGAAATGCCTGTTATGAACCATATTTCATTGCTGTAAATAATGATATTTGTGTATCTTTTCTTTTTGCTTAGATGTTGTAATCTCAACAGCTTGTCATCCAACAGAAAATATCATTGCATCAGCGGCACTAGAAAACGACAAAACAATTAAACTGTGGAAGAGTGACTGTTAAACGTTCCAGTATCACTTTAGAGACTGTCAGGAAAAAATGTTTTTTTAAAAAAATATTAAAAAACCACATGAGAATAATAAATCCAGTTTGGCAGGAAACCTGAAGAATATTTGATAAAGTGGTTTCTGTTAGTCTTGGCCCAAAGAAAACGTCTTAGCTCTTTGCTAGAACTGGGCAACGTGGTGGGAAAAAAAAAAAGATGCAGTGTCTCCTTTCCTTGCCTAATCTTTTGGCAAACAAATGGATCGTTCTGACATCACGTTAGAAGTGTCAGCCTTGCATTGGACACCCCAAAGATACTGTACTTTATGGTGGCGTTACTTCTGGGCACTGTTGCTGCTTAAGGAAGAGCTGCCAGTCTACTTTGTAACAGTAAGTTAAGTCACAAGCCTAGAGATGTGTGGAATTTTTTTTTAAATGTCTAATTTTTAAATTTTTTTTTCCAGAATGTAGGTTCTAGTCTCTTGGGAAGTTTCTGTATTGTTTTAAATAGGAGTACTGCATCTTTAAGGATGCTTCATTTTAAACACTCAGCTCAAACTTTGTGACCAAATAAAACCATACAGTTCCAGATTTCCCTCTTCCTGCCCCTGACTTGACTCCTGTGGTGAAATCTCCTCTTACCTTCTGTATAGTTGCTTACCTCTTGTTACGTGTGTTTAATAGATGCTGTTCTAGAGCAAAGTTACAGTTCTTCTGTTAACCATTAAAATGAATCCTGCTTGTAGATGTTCTCAGCATATTTTAATTTTTTTTTTTCTCTTCTGGTTATAAAGCCAACTCACAGAACACTGTAAAGTTATTTCAATGTAAAAAGAAAAAAACTCAGACTTTTGTATCTTGAAAATCCATCGTATGAAACTGTGTTGATAATGGCATGACTCTGTATCTATTGCAGCGTTGGTATTTCTTTCCCTTTTTGTCATACCCGTGTGGTATTTACACATCAAAAAAAAAAAAATACCATATGCCGTAATAAAAAGGTGGGATTTTATGTGTATGCCTGTGGTAAGTGTCGTACTAATGTGAAGTATCTGTGTCCAAAACAGCCTCTCTTAAAAAGACCTTTAAAAGGAAGCATTTCTGTAGCAGTTCCATTGAAGGAGGAGGAAGAAAGGAAGAGGAGGAGGAGGAACAGTGTGGTGCTTTACATCTGTTGTGGAGAAAGAAAAGAGGAGCATAACTCAAGTCAAAATTTGTTTAAAGAAAGTGAGAGGATTGAACTGAAGGTGTCCTCAGCAGAGGCAACATTAGTACAAATCCTCACAGAGCCCTTTAGCTAAGGGGAAAGGAATCCTGCTGCCCTCTCCACGCAGCATGGTGTGGTTTCGCTCGAGTCACCACACAGTTTCTTGCTCACCCTCCGCAATGGGGTGGGGGAAAGAGGAAGAAAGGAAAAGTCGTGGGTTGAGATGAAGACAGTTTACTAGAATAGCAAAGGAAAACAACAATAATAGCGGAATATAAGGATTTCTCATCACCCGATGTCCCAATGACCAATACAGCTCGTCCTGAGCAGCAATCACGGAAACGAAACTGAGCAGCGAGCAAAGGAACGAACGCGAGCCAGTAAGGTAGAGAGGACGATGCCAGCAAGCAACAGAAATGAGAGATGGAAAAAATGGATGCATGCTGCCCCTGTGGCAACCCCCACTTATAAACTGAGCGTGATGTTTACAGTATGGAATACTGTCTTTGGCCAGTTTGGATCAATCATTCAGTCTGTCTTTCTCCCAGCTTCCTGCGTCTGCACATTAGTGAGACTTGGAAAGCTGGAGGGTGTCCTTGGTCTTACAACAACAACTGGTATCATCAGTGTGTTTATCAACATTCTTCACATAGGAAATGCAAAACGTACTGGCTACTGAGAGGAAAATTAACTCCATCCCTGCTGAAACCAGGACACGGGCAGGGCAGGCTGAGCAGTGATCCAGGAGCTAGCTTGTGCTGGTTAAGAATTGTGTTGAGATGTAAGTTTTATTGCACCCAAAGGGTTCTGCAGTAGGGGGTCGTTTTGTTTCTGGTCAAGCAAAAATCCTTTTTTTTTTTTTTTTTTTTTTTTTAATATCAACCTCATGTGCTTGATAGTAACTGAAAATCAGTTACAGTACAAACCTCTCCTCTAGTGGCTGCTCAGAGACTGCCGTGCTTTACTCTTGGCACAGGAGACAGCTGCAAGACATGAGGCATAGCTTTTCTTTTTAAAATATAAAAATAGAGTTCATGTTGAGCTGGTGCTAAAATGGCTGTTAACAGTATCGCTGTCTTCTGAGGTTTTCATTACCTCAGGAAAGGACACTGTGTCTCTAGACAGGGTGAGAGTCACTGCTGAAATAATCAATTTCTTAACGTCATGGTTTGTTTTTTTTTTTTTTTTTTTTCAGTCTCTTTCTCACGTTTCAACTGCAAGATGTGGCTGTGCTGCTTTACTAGTGTGGAGAAGTTGGTATGTTGCTTCAGCAAAATGTTTTCAAGTGGATTTTGATTCCCATGTGTTTACGTGAGTGGCTTTGCTTGCCCAGCCGTGCTATTGCTTTTGCTGCCCTGAGTCTGAGAGCTGTGATGAAGGGAGATGGTTTCCCTGCTCTCAGGAGGAAATCTCTCAAGCAGGGCTATTCTCTTCCCCCAAACTGAAGCACCCTGATGTAAAGGATCTATTATTCTTGTAAAGGCTGTGTTTAAATCTGTTATCCTGCCTGGGAATAATGCTGGAGCCTGTTGAAATGACTGTCTATCTACTTAGCTATACCTATATCCAGCCTGGCACGTCGGGGTGGTTTGGCCACCACGATTAGCTGATCTCATAAAGCACAGTCCTGAAAACAAGGTTTGTGGAACGGCTGGGCTGGCTCGCCCTTCTGTAGCAGGAGAGATGGAGCTTTGCTTGTGTCAGGTGCAGGCTGGAAGGGGTTGGAGTGCTGCAACCCGCTGAGGGACAGAGAGCTGCCACCCCGGGGCTCTGCTGAGTGCTTTTAGGCTGAGGGAAAAGGAGAATCTGGGTGAAGAAATGAAGGGGACGGAGCAGCTTTTTTATAGAGTTAGCTGTAGGAAAAAAAAACATGGTTAGATGCCACGAAGTAGGTGGCAGTGCCTTAACCGTATGCGTGTTGTATAGGCCACTGGGACCTCTTCCATCCTTATCAAGGGGAGTGCTAACCTTCTCTCCTTTCATACAACACGATGCCCAGCCTGCGCCCGTGGGTATTTAAACTACCAATAAGTTTCTCCCACCAAAGATCGGGCGAAGAAAAATTCGCTTTTCTTTCTTCTGCATTTGCCATCTCTTTCTATTCCCCTTGAAAGCGTTTTACTATAGTGCCCGTAAGATACGTCAGAACTCCGAAAACCCCACCAACATAGCATAGACGCACGCTTTTTTGGTCTCTTCTTAATATATTCATCAGTTCAGCCAATCAGAGCGCACCCTCCGCGTCCCCTCCCACTGCAGCCTGCCATTGGCGCTGGGCTCCTGCCTGTCACGCGCCCCGCCCTGCCGCACGGACGCGTTTCCCGGGGGAGGGCACTTCTGCTTCCGCCTGGCTAATGGCGGCGGGAGCGCCTGAGGCCGCCGGTTCGAGTCCCGCGTCGGGCGGGTGCGGGCCCGAGCGGGGGTGGGTGCGGTGAGCAGAGGCTCCTGCGGGGATGAGCTCTAAAGCAGGATTTACAGGCGAACCCGTCTAATCTGCGCGGGGTTTAGCCGTCTTTCTGGGTATTCTGGAGGTTTAAGTGGGAACACGAGTGCACTGGGGGATTTGCTAATCAAATTTTTCTCAGGCAGGGGAGGAAGGCTTCGTTCCCTAACGTGTTCCCGGTGCCCCTGGGCTGATAAATCTCTCTGAATTGCACCCGCGATAATGACAAGTTAAAAGAAATGAACACTGGTTCCAGATGTGGAAGCAGTCGAAGAGGTTGGTTGGATTATTTTTTTTTTTTCCCCTTTTCTAAAGGTCTTTGCCTTCTGCATCCCAAGGGAATAAACCCCAAACAAACACTAGGCTAAATGAGCACCAGCAGCACCTCAAACTGGCCCCGGGGGCTGGTTTGGGCCGGGGTGATGTTCCGTGGGGGTCACTCACCCCGGCATCCTGCTACCGGTCCCACGGATGCTGGGCTTGGTGCACCGTGCTGGTCCTCAGTGCCGTTGGCTCTCCCGGTGCATCCCGCTCGGTTCCCTGCCGGAAGGGCCAGCCGGCGCCACTGGCAGAGGAGAGGCTTTGCTGGATGAGGCCGCAGGGCTGCTCCTGGCCTCCCCTTCCAGATACCGATGACTTTATTAAGGGATTAAAAGTTAGTTTCCCCTCCTTATTGAATGCTCTGATTTATACACGCATTTAAATCAATCCCATTTCCTGCGCTTTATCCCATCTCCCCGAGGCTTTCAGGCTTTGCTGTGCTAGACATTTGAAATAATCACATTGTTTTGAGGCGAGCGAGACGCCGTGGGTGGTTCAAGTGATTTGAATAAATGAGCTGCATTTACTTCGGCGCTGCTCCCAGGTGCTGATTGCCCCTCCTAAGCTGCAGATGCCGGTACTTGGACAAATTTGTGCTGCCTCCCAGTGAAACATTAACAAGTGTGCTTGCTAATGAAGATGCTGTGTTGGCAGAGGTACCCTCAGGCTGGGGTGCCCAGGGCGGGGGATTTCAGGTGCTGCTGGTTGCTGGATGGGCTCTGTAAGCAGCTTATTTTGTCATTTTAATTTTTTAATCCCATGCATTCAGTCGCGCTCTCTTATTAGTAAGCATTAGCTCTCTAAGTCCCATTAGCTCCACTGAGAGCTGGGGCTTTGCTTGTGGGGACGGCGGTGGAGGAGGCAACGGGAGGTCTGGGGGCCCGATCCTGCAGCCGGTGACGTGGGTGATGCTCTGCGGAGCTGTGGGTCTGATCCTGGCCCCGCAGCATCGGAGCCGTCACGGCTCAGCGCTTTCCTCTGCTGTGCCCCTTCCCAAGCCCCGAGCAGCGCCAGCCGGGCTCCCTCCAGAGCCGATGCAAACCCAAGGCTGGCCCTGTTTGGCTTCTCACTGCTTTATTAAGGCAACTGTTTTCCTGAATGCAAACACATATGTTCTATTCAAACCCACCTCTGTCTCCTTCAGGTTTTTCCTTTAACCTCACAGCCATCCCCGTGGGGCTGTACTTTGTTAGAAAATCTCGAGCCTTGGATTTAAAATTAGTAGACTGCTTCTCTTTGATAAAATGATTCCTGCCCTCTTTAAGTAGCACGGTATGTCATAGAAAGCCGGTGGGTCCATTCGTAAAGATGAGGCAGCTAAGAGAGGAAAAAGAGGAGGGGAAAAAAAAAAAAAAGTAGTAAAAACATACATCTCCCCAAACCCCTTCTGCTTAATCCAACTGAATTAGAGGATTTCGAAGTGGATTTAAAACTAAATCTTGATTAGGGAGAATTTCTCTCCAAGAGCTGCTGCACGGTAGTATTAATGGGAAGTGATCGTGGACAGAGGAAATAGGACAGAAATAACCGAGGGTAGCACATACGCGCTCAGGTCTGTGCACGGACTGAAAGAATCGGAGAATTTCTCAAGGGGAAAAGGGAGAAATTAAGCATCGACGTAACGAGACTGGGTGCCACGGGGCTGGCCGGAGAAGCGGGAAGCGGCCAGATCGCTGCTGCACCCTTTATTCTGGCAAAAGGTTTTGCAGGCGGAAAGCAAGCGGGGTGCAGGGCTGGGGGGAAGAGCCGGGAGGAGAAGACGTCTCTGCCCGCTTCGCTGGACGCCCCTGCTCGTCCTCCGAGCCCCGGGCGGGTGCTGGGAGCCACCCCCATGCTCTCGGGACACATGCCTGGAGGTGCCCATGGGATGCTCTCTCTGATGACCGTGGTGTTCGTCCTCCCAGAGGGTAAGTGCTGCTCTCCCCAGGGTGTGGAAGGTGCCCCATGCTTTGGGGTTATGGTTTTTTGCGTCCTCCCCAAATCTCGGTTGTTGAGGTATGATTTTTCCTCGGGGTGAATTTAGGGGCATTTCTGCCTCAAGCGATGTAGCTGCTTGTTGCTGTGTGGCTTTAGGATGGAACTGAACTCATCGTATTTTTGTGCAAAATGAGGGTGTGTGGGTATGGAGCACGGGCTGGGTGCTGGGATCCCCTGGGAGGCAGGGAGGATCCCCCTTCCCTGGTCCTGCCGGGGCTGGGACTCCAGCTGTGCGACAGCGCTCACCCACCTCCCCAAAACCCATGGGAGCAGAGAAGGTTGGGCTGAGGAAGGGCTCCAGGTTGGCATTTGGAGGTGAGGAAAGGTCACAGCCAGTGCAACCTGACTTCTGTTGCTGTGATTTATCAACACACGTATCAGGTACTGCGTTTGCCTTAAACTCTGGCTGATGTAAATGACTATCCTTTTAAGGCCCTTTTTTTTTTTTTTTAAGAAACCTGAGAAATGGCTTAATTCCCATTCTGGTCCAGGGCAAGTAATTCTCAGATGCAGCTGCTGACCCTGCAGGGAAGGACTGAGCTGCCACCAGTACAAGTGTGCAAAGCTCAGGGGCCACTCACCAACGCGGCTGTCCCGGGGTCACCGACACATGGGCTCCCCGTTGCTGTGAACGAGGATTTCCCTTCTGTTCCTGAGTTGTTTTGCCTCCCTGATAGACCCTGCGATAAAAGCAGGATGGTGTTTAGGGATAAAACCAAACCATGCCAATGAAACCATCCCTCCGGTGTGAATGCGTCCGACACAGGCGCAGCTGAAACTGTGGGCATTCGGAGGAACAGGCAAAAGCTGTTTCCGAGAGCCGCCAAGCCCTGGTTCAGTGGTGTTTGTGGTTGGAAGGCTTCACCGACTCTTTCCAAACCCTGTTTCAAAGCTCCCTTGTTCCCACGATTTGATCCCAGCTCAGATCTCCGGCTAATCTCTGATTTCGCACTGACCTCTAGCGGGAGATGATTTTGTATATTTTTTTGGGACCCCCTGGGTAAACAAGAGGCAGGCGGCTTTGGGCTCTGGCTCAGTGCTTAATGCGACCTGGCGAGGCACAGCGTGCTGCAAAGCTGTAGTTAGAGAGCAGCTAGGAGGAAGTGGAAGTATTTTCCCCCTCTGAAAGAAAATCCAATTGTGTTTCTCATTGTCTTTGTTTAGTGTCCGGACTCCAGTGTTATGGCTGCAACATCGTCGTTGGCAACAGAAACGTGGACATGGGGTGCTCGAACCCCGAGGTGATCACCTGCTCCCACTCCCACCAGGGCTTCAAACACCGGTTCTGCATTAAGACGGAGAGCGGTGAGTCTGCCTGCGGGGGCTGGCATCGCGGGGGGATGCCTGATGGAGCAGGGATGCTCACACCCCAAAGCAAACCTCGCAGCCCTCAAACAGGGCCTGGTGGGGTATCGCCCTCCATCCCGGCTGCTGCTGCTCTCCCCGACGTCCCGCGCTGTCCTTGCTTTGCAGTGGTCCTGGGCATCCTGCTGACCAGCGGCTGTGCCACCTCCCGTCACTGCCAGCAGCAGGAGCTGCCGGGGGTCCGCATCCACTGCTGCGACACGGATCTCTGCAACGCGGCCCCCCGGCCGCCCCTCGGCCTCACGGGCGGCTGCTTCTTGCTACCCTGCCTCCTCACTGCCCTGCTCCTCTTCTGAGCCCCCTGGGGCTGCGGGGAGCAGGGGACCCTCGGGCTGGAGGACCCGGAGCGGGGATGTCCCCATCCCTGCTCTTACAGGTGAGCAGTCAGCCCTTGTCCCCTCTGCCCGGTAAAAGTTGCCCTGGAAAGGTTTTGGTGATGCCCCAGCAGCAAAGCTGCATTGCGGGGAGGATGGGGAGCATCTCTCCGGGCTCGGGGGGGCTGGGGGTACCCGCCCCAGCCTGGGGCAGGGGGAGCGCAGGAGCAGGGGTACCTGTGTCCACGCGTGGGGACTCTGCCCGCGTCCCCGTGGGAGCTGGGAAGGCGGCCGAGCATGGCTCTCCCCACGAGAGGGCAACCTCGGCCCGTGGGGAGCCCCGGGGATGGAGCCCTCCCCCCACCCCCCCCAGGCCCCCTCCACACAGGACAGCAGCTTCAGTGGGGTCCCGTGGGATGGGTGGGCGGTGGGCTAGGGGAACAGGCTGCCTGCGTGAAAAGAGTGATTTTTTATTTTTTTTTTATTTTTTTTTTTTATTCCCCCCGCCCCCTCCAGCCGTAATCCCAACTGAAGAAGCCAAACAGGAGCTTTTACCGGAAAAATCTCATCCTGTACGGATCGGAGCCTAAGGGGCTTGTTCAAGGTTATCGCGGGGGTTCGCGCTGGAGCTGGGAATTAAATGCATATGTCTCAACATCCAGCCTTGTGCTTTTATCACCAGGGAAACAGCATAGACCTCACTGGTGAGAAATGAATGGAATATTTTTATTCAGATTTTTTTTTCTCCAGATAAAAAAAAATAATGCAAAAGACCTTTTCCTTGCAAAACATCAGCTTTTGATGACATTTATCAGATGTGTGTCAGAAAACAAGTCAAAACTCTACTAAAAATATTATCTGAGGCACCTTCGCAGCAGAAGCACCTTGGGGCTGATACAAAACATGTTCAGATTCTGAAGAGTCAAAATAAAAGGAAATCAGAAAACAAATCCTGTAAAAATGACAAGAACAGCCACACTAATCAATTCCCCCTCTTTCTCCTTAAAATGTTCCTCATGATTTTCAGGGAGTAAGAAACATTTCCTTGGCAGCTGGAGTTGTTCTCGCTCCCTGTTATTTAGCTGCCTGGATGGGTGCTGTGTGGAGCTCGTGCAACAAAAACCTCCGCGGCATCAGCCCGCTCCCGTCTCAATTTCCATTTATCTGCCGAGGGTGGGGACGGGCTCCCAGCGGAGGGGACAGAGCTGGCGGCCGGGGGTCCCGGTGCAGCATGGGCCACCATGCCATCCAGCAGCATCTTTGGGAGAAGCGAGGAGCTGCCGCGGTCCCCTCCATCGCGGTCCCCTCCATCGCGGTCCCCAGCCGCCCGCCTGGGGCTGGTGATGCTCCTGGCCCCGCTCTGCCCCCCTTGCCCGGTTTGAGCCATCCATCTTGCGCGGTGTAAGAGGCCTGTTGCAATTAAGTAGGCTGAAGTGCTCCTGAACTCTTTAACCTTTGCCCTGGGATTGCTCCTTTTGCCCCACGGCTGTGGATCAGCTCCATTGCACTCTCCAAACAGCGCCTGCTACTTAGCTGACATTTCTTTCTCCTGCTGGATCCTATTAGCACCCTGAGGTTGAAAATGCTACTTCGGAGTGTTGTAAGGAATGTGATTTATACTGGAAAGTAGAGGCAATCTATCTTTCCCTATACACACATTGCACACGAGGCCGGAGAACTAAATCCACATCGCCTGAACAAACAGCAGCGGGGATAATTGTTGAGGAGGCTGCAGTCACCTCGCAGGGAGAGAAGGCTCGGTGGGATGGTGCAAGCTGGGCAGGCACCGAGGATGGGGGATACTGCGCTCAGGGCAGGAAACCTGCTCCCCAGTGGGATCCCATCCCCACAGCAGTGCAAACTGGTGCTGGACGCTGCTGGTTTCCAGGCAATGCTGAAGACCTGGCTAGGAGCTGGTCTCTGGTCGTAGGGGGGGTAGTCCATCATCTACTTCTTCACACTTTTCCTTGCCTATTGGTCTTGTGTCAAGGGAAGACCAGAGCTGAGCAGAATTTTGCACTGTTTTGCCTGATGTGAGTACATATTATAGATAACACAATATGCATGGGAGGCAGATGAAAATGAGAATTGAGCGGTGCCTGAAGGAGGGCTGATCAGCCTTTATCAGATATGACACACTAACCACCGAGGCTCCTTGCTGGAATACCGGGTTAAAATCTCTGCAGTGTCAAATTTCATCCTCCTAAGCAAAGAGACACTTTCCATAGTGTTTGTGTGAATCTTCTGGATAGGCCCTGGAGACTGAAACCGTCTCGCCTTCATTTGGGCATTAAGAGTCCCACCCACGTGTTTAAAAAAAGCCCCAAAACCAGAAACGCAAAAGCTGACATTTACTCTGAAATGTCTTCTTCCTGCATCGCTGCCTGGCATCCCGTGTGAGCGGCGCTGCCTCCTGCCTCGCCGGAGCCTGGCTGCGTTTCAGCAGGGCTGCGGGCATCCTCTGGGCATCCTCTGGGCATCCTCTGGGCATCCCCACCAGATCGTTTTGCACGCGCGAAAGTGTGCGCGCAAACATGCACACGGACACTAGCACAGTGTTTTCTGGGAGAAAAACCAACCAGAAAAAAAAAAAAGCCAACCCTAAGCAGCCTCTGTGTCAAAAGCCCTTTTATAAAAGCCTCAGTAGCTGAAGAATTGCCATTGTTTCGGTCTCCAGCGAGTGCTAGTCTTAAAATATTTCCAGCTCAGAGCAGGCTTTGACATTCTGCCCAGCCCCAGGAGAGGGAACAAACACGAGTTCAGAAATGTTTCTACAAGGCACAGATCCTTCTTCTTTTTGGAGAACCACATTCAGCATCCCGCCTCCTGTGGCTAACGTCTCCCCCAAGTGGGGGAAACACCCCGAAGCACCCCCAAAAGCAGCGAGGTGGGGACTCCTTGGGATAAGGCAGGGAGAGCCAGCCTGGCTTTCATGCTAAGGCATCGGGGTTTACTTTTTGTGCTTTCACTCAGCCTTTCCCTCGCAAGCAGCAAGACCATTTTTTTTTCCCCCAGAATTGTGGCACTCCAGGCTCGTCTTGCTGGAATGCTGATGGCTGTGCAGACCCAACTCCCCATCCCACTGGATGCCAGCAGATGGTCCGAAAGTGCAGGATGTTCAGACCCTGGAAATCAAAGAAGACAGAAAGTACGCAGGGGTATTAATCCCCCCTTTTTTTGTGTGTGTTCACCAGTGACCCTGGGTGCAAATTCAGGAGGAGGAAGCTCTTAATGCTTCACTCTCTCCATTGTTGCCTGCAGGAAGGGTGCGCGAGGGATGGACCACGGCATGTGCAACCCACCGCAGCACTCGCTCCGTGGGATGGTGGGAGCAGGGGTAGGGGAACCTCGGGACACAGCTGTCCCTGGGACCTGGCTTGCTGGGATGTCACAGCACAGCTCTTCGGCCAGCGTTCATGTTTTCTCACCCTTTCCCTTTCCGTAATGTAAAATGAGAAGAACAGGAGCTGAGCCGTACATTACTGCCTCAGCTACACTTCTGCAGACCGAGGTCATCCCCACCTTCTTGCAAGCAACTTTTTTTTTTGGCAGAAAAGTGTAGAAAACTGTCAGAGAACTGCAGGCAATTGGGAACGATCTGGCTGCCCCGGAGTCTGTGTGCAGCATGGATGCCCAGAGCGGTGTTGGGAGTGCTGCTGGGAGGCTGCGTGCTCTGGAGAGCCTGCGATAACGCGCGCTCCTCTCGGCTGCGAGCATCTGGCACGTTGGGTAAAGGGCAGTGTTTACCCAGGAACAATGCGGGGCTAAAATTTAGTAAGTCCTTGTGCAACTCTCCATAGAGAGGCAGTGAGGACAAATAAACATCTCTTAAAATGCAGCCAGTGCTCGGGCTCGCTGTGTAATTCATTCTCCGGAAATGCGCGTTGTTTATAGCCATTCATCGCAGGAGCTCGGAACAGCAGGGGTTTGAGCCACTCCAAATTTCAGGCGAAATAATATGATCCTCCTTCTTCTCTTGTTTGTTGCTAGGAGAGAACACAAGGTCAAATCTTCAGCTCGTGCAAAGTTTGCTCTAAACTACTGAATATTTTTTGAGAAACTTTCTTCTCCGCTTGCTCTTTCTCCCTCTTACCATGCTTCCCCCTCCCTACAGCTACGGAGCCTGGGAGGAGCCCCTATTCCCAGAGGATCTGGGTTTCCTCCTTGAGTGATAAAGGCTTCTGGGGGGTAAATCAAACCTGGGTGGCCAAAACCAGAGGTCCCAGGGTTGAAGGTTAGGATGCTGCTCTCTTATCTGCTCTCCTCCCATGGAGACACAAGCAGGGGAGCAACTGCGCGTGGGACATCCAGCTCCCTCCTCCCATGGAGCCCCAGCAAGGAAATCCCCCTTCTCTGGGAGCTGGTTCAGCCCCCTATGTTTTACACAGCCAAGAGGAAGCAGTGCCAGCCGTATCGACAGAAAAACCACGAGCTGGGTCACGTTGTCCATTCCTCTCCCAGCGTGGAGCTCTCCTCACGCACAGACAAACGGGGAGCATGTCGCTCAGGGGGGTGTACAGGGCGCAGCGTCCGAACTGGTCCAGGAGCTGCACGCACGCTGGCTTTGTTCAAATGAGCCCAAAGCCTCAAAGAAACGCTCCTCTTCTCTAGGACATGAGCCAAAGCTGGCCTTTGCCAACGGCTGGGCATCGGGGGCAGGGGGTGGATGGAGGGAGAAGGGGGGGATCCTTGTTTAGTCACCTCCTGGCAGTGCCGGAGCCAGCGATGTGCTGACCTACATACGCAGCCCAGAGCTCTCTGAACACAATCGATCCATCGGCGAGAGAGCATGCGCGGCCATGCGAGGAGGACCTGCCCCGCTGTGCCCAACCGGCGTCTCCCCCAGCTCCGCCGGGAGCCAGTGGCACCGTGGCTACGTCGCGGTGCCTGACGGCCAAGATGAAGCCACATGGCAGCAGCTTGCCCACTGTCCTGGGCACTGTGTCCATCCCACAGCCACAGCATCCCTGCCCCGTTCCCTCCCTGCTCCACAGCCCCAGCACAGAGCAACCTGGACCCGTGGACGCGTATTTGGAGCTGTTCTCCTCCAGCATCCTTTCCTTCCATGTAACGGGCTTCTGGCAGGGAGAGGCGTTGGTTTGTACGCGCCCCTGGGACACCTCTAAGTAATGCATGCAAGGTTTTGGCTGCTGTGAAGTCAAAAGGCATGCTCTTTGGCTCAGAAGCTAGATTCACATCTCCTTACGGAGCCTGCTAATGGATCGTCAGTGGATTTGTGTCTTTCCTCCCCAGCTGTCGGGTTTATCCAGCCTGGTAACACACCCTGAGACCTTTTCTTTTGACTCGGTTGTTCTAGCATCTTACACCCTGGGGCCACTCTCGCCGACCTCGCAGGTTCTGCTGCAGAAGATGGATGGATATTTCTGTCACAGCTTGCTCTTTTCCGTCCCTCAGCGGAGGTGGTTGGTAGGGTGGCAGAAATATAACGGCAAACTAGGGGGGGAAATAGAAGATGCTACAGTGCCAAGTGATTTTTTTTTTTTCCCCAAGTCCCCAAATTCTCACTAATTAAGAGCTAAGTGGAATAAAAATAATACCATCCGATGACACAGTGGGCCTAATCCTGGAGTCCGCCTCTCCCCAGGCATGTGGACACAAATTCCCTCGCCCGGCTGCTGGCGGCGTTAGGCAGCGAGTGTTGGTCTGGGGGAGGATGGATGAACAGCCAGAGCGGGAGACCGCGGCGTGGGCAGTGGCATGGAGGAGGGCGAACGGAGGTGGGCGAGGGACGTGGGGATGTGTCCTCGCAGCGGGTAACTCTTCTGGGACAAAACCAGGAATTCTGAGTGTCAGTGTCATATCCTCCCCTTGGGTTCTATCTTCTCTATCAGAGCAGTATTAGCGCTACGTGGAGCAGCAAACTTTATCTCTGACAGTAATTACAGAGCTCGTTAAACCCAGAAAACCAGAACGTGGTGCGGAATCAGGAAAAATAAGGCAAGTTAAAAAGTGGGCAGAGGCTGGCATTGCCTCTTCCCAGCGGCATCTCGTTGCTCCTGGCAAAGTGCCATGCCAAGTTTCGGTTTTGCACGGCAGAAATGAATCACGGCAAATCGCTGACGGAGCCGCTGCCGCTGTCAAACACCAACCACTCCGGTGTAAAGGGAGAGCGCTGCTGGCCCCCACTCCCGCCGGCTGAGCACAAGGCTGCTAATTAGTAAATAAGGGATAATCCGATCAATTAAGTGCTCAGCCTGGAGGCTGGAGAGGAGGGTGCACCTCTGCGGCAAGGCGGCTGGGAAGGGATGGCCGTGCTGGGTTGGTGCGGGGCTGGGGGCAGAACTGGGTGTGCGGGGGCTGCTGGGGTTCTCTGCCACGGGATCATCCTCGAATGATGAAGCTGTGGGTCCCGCTCCTGCTGCTGCCCCCGTGCCAGCCCCCCCCGGCTCAGCCTTGTCCCAGCAGATCCCTCGAACACGGGTTTTTCTGAGCATCCCTTGCTGCTTCCCATCAACCAGCTGCAGCACTATTAAAACGTTTTCCACCAGCACCGATTTCAATTACATGTTTTTAAAAAGTCATTAAAAAGAATTCCCCATGAAATTATTTTTATTTCCCGCCTCTCCTCCCTGCCTCCCCTCCCCTCCATCTACTTCCAAACTAATTACATTAATTGAAAACTACAAACATCTTCCAAGGGCCCAAGGCAAATGCGATGTCAAACAAACCTAACTCTTCCCAGGCTGCGCAGGATCGCATCAGCCCGCCCTTCAGAGCATCCCCCCGACAAGGGGCTGCGTTTTGCACTCTCAGAAGGTGCTCAGGTTTTGATCCCTTTGATATTTTTTTCCCCTCCTTTGAGGAAGGAAAAAGAAAGCGCCTGAGGAATGAGAACTGTCAGATGCAATAATGTGAAATCTTACTGGCAGGCAGAGGGGGGTCTCTCTGGCGTGTGGCGTTAACCGGGGATGCTGAAATAAGGAAGCGAGGGGGAATATTAGAAAAGTTATTCTGCTTTCTCTGAGCCCCCGGGTAGGAAAAGAAAAATAAAACCCCCCCAAACCCAACAACCTGCAAACCAAACCCAACAATAGCTCTATTCACCTCCCGGGCTTTTGTCCGCTCCCAGGGTTGGATTCCCCCGTCCCGGCGCTGGGTCCATCAACAGAACAAATCCCGGCGTCGCACCTCTCCCTCCCCACGGGCTCCTCCGCGGGTGGGTAAAGCAAACAGCCGTGTGCAGGGCTGCGTGCCCCGGAACGCTGCACGCTTTTCCAGGCTGCCTTGCTGCCGTCCGCTCGGGATAAATTAAGGAGAGGGAACAACATGGGAGATTTGTTACTGGGGGGGAGCAGCCGCTCAGTGTCACCTTCCCTCCGGTGCTGCTTTAAGTGTGGCGAGGGAAAACCTCAAATAAAGCCCCAAACGCTGCTGAATTACATGGCGTCATACATTTATACGTCTATACACACATAGGTGTGAGGAAGACACTGTTAATAGTTTTGGAATTGGAGAAAACAAATTTATTTGTGTGGAACATCTCCTCAAAGCCCAGTTTGTGCAAACACACGGGCACTGACGATGGCAGAGATAATTAACGCTGCAGAACGGACTCGCTCCTTCGCCACGACAGCTTTAGCCTCGCTCACAGCCCGCATGTGCCGCCAGCCCCTCTGGAAGGATTTTGGTGTGACTGTGGGGAAGATGCCGTGAGATACCCACAGAGGATGTGGCAAGTCACCCCCTGCCCTGCTGCCCAGCCAAAAGAGATCGCGGCGGATCCAGTCCCCAGCACCCTCTGACAAGTTAAAAACCTCCAGTTTATTAAAGATACATTCCTAGGCTAATAAAAGGCACGTTGTCTGGTGGCGGAGAGGCTGCAGGATGTTATGGTTGGAATGTTCCTTGGCCCTTGTGTAATTAAAAGCCCCACCAGCTGTGGATCTGCGAGCAGCTATTTTTTCCCCCTCAGACAGACAGACTTGATGTTTTCTGTGATCTCCATGATGTCACCAGCTCCCCTTTGATGTGTGCAACCCAGGAACCTCCGAAGCTCACGACTCCGGGGGGATTTTTGTCTGAGTATTGCTCATTAGATGACCCAGGAGGATGGAGGCAGGATTAATTACAGAAGGGAAGAGACCAGTCCCCGCATCCATATTCATTAGTGCGTTAGGGCTCGGTGGCCATTGTGGTGAGCCAAACGCAAAAATAATAATGGGACGAAGTCACTTCCCTGCAGATTTCAACAATGGGACAAAAGGATGGATTGTTTTCCCCATTTCACGTGGGGAGGATGGAGACGTAGAGCAATTAAAGGCCTGCCTTAACATAACAGAGCAGACTGTCCCGCAAGGGATGCGCAGCGGAGCCAGACCCAGAGCAGATCCCGCCGATCCACCCTCCCCGTGCTTTCACGTTTCTGTGGCACGATGATACCACAGATCTGCGGTGGTTTCCTTCCGCAAGCCCTCCTCTTGGGCTGGCTGGTGGCAAGTGACCTCACAGGGGTGGCCTGCGGTACTTAGAGCAGCAATACCCAAGGCTGCCACGGCCGGCAGCGATGGACCGTCTGTGGGGTGTGGGTGAAATTGGGTCTGAGCAAGTGGCCTCAGGAATTCAGCCCTCTTTATGCTGAGCCTTCTGAGTCCACAGCCTACAAACCAACCTCCTAAAACCACTGGAAAACACTTTGGTCCTCTTCTCTTCCCAACACCCTCGCTGCCATCACCACATTAGATGCCGGAGACATCAGGCTCTCCCATGGCACAGCCCAGCTGCTCCCTGGCGTCTCCTGGACCTTCTCTAGTGGTCATGGTTTTCCAGAGCCCGAAAAACCTGGAGGCAAAGTCCTGCTACCCATTAGAACATAAAGGGACACAGTTTATGCAAGCCCTCAGATGTGTCGTCTTTGGGCTCGGGGGTCCGTGGAGCCCATCCTTCCGCCCGGGCTCGGCAGACCGTGATGCCGGTGGCTTCCCAGTTATTGTTCTGGGTTGGATGAAAACCAGCCCTGTGACAGCGGAGAGGACACAGCACAGGCTGCAGGAACAGTATGTCCCCTCCGCTCACACCCTGGCTGCTTGCTGGGGCAAAAACCGGTCCCAGGGCTCCGAGGGAACATTTCTGCAGGTATTTACCCTGAGAGCAGCCCAGAACTGCCTTAAGATAAGATGAGCGCTGGGACGATGTGGAAATGCCTGTCAGGCCCACAAACCTGCAGGGCAAATTAAGCAATCATGTTCCCAGGACATACATAAAAATAAGTAAAAAACACGATTAATCCATAGCAACAAAAGGAGATAGCATGGCAACAGCAGCAACGGCTGCAAAACAAAACAGTAACAAGAAGAGAGAAGGGGAGAGAGAAAATAAAGTGCTGCTCTGCCCTTTGGGGGTTTTTAAGGTGAGGCAGGACGTTGCATCCCAGGTCAGCGGAGTCGGTACCCGAACCGGGCGCTGATGCCAGGGGCCGGCTGCGTGGTCCTGCACCCACCCGTGCACGGCTCTGCTCGGCTGCCGGGGTCCTGGAGGATCCTGGGGTGCCCAGTTTGGCCTCTGGAGATGGGAAGGGGCTGCAGTGAGGCAGTGGCCATGGCGTGGGGTGGTGGTGATGGCGTTTCCCGGGCTGGTCTGGCTGCTGGGGGTCTCTGCGGGTACCTGAGCCTGTGCTCGGGCTGAGTAAGGTCCCAGCTCCTGGTCATTGCTAGCAGAGCAGGGCTGGCAGCTGGGCATACCAAGCCCATCCTGTGGTTTTGTTTTTTCCCTGCTAATTGCTATGAAGAAAATTAAAGCAAAATACGGCCAGCACAGGAGGAGTGGTCCTCGACAGCGGCTCACAATCACTTCACAGAGGTGAACTGCTCACGGCCGTTGGCACTGTAGAGGGAAAAAGAGCCTTTTACCCCTTAGGACTCATGTGCCAGGGACTTGGTAGATAAAATAACTGAGCCCAGGAGCTGCTTCTCAGAGAAGGATGCTTTTCTGCTCTGATGAGGGCAATCTCTCCCCCCCGTCCCCCCTCCCCCACCAAGAAACAAAACTGGGATAAACTCAGCATCAAAACAAGGCTCAAACCCTCTTTTGAACCCAGGTAATGCTCTGCTGTGGGCGTGTAGGAAGAGTGTGATGGCAATAAGCCCTAATGGGTGTTAATTTGAAGCGGCAAGTTTGTGAGTCAGGCGGGGGGGTGCCGGGGGAGGAGTGGGCAGGCAGCACGATGCTGGGATGAGAAGTGATGCTGCTTCTGCCGTGTGCTGGAAGGGGTTACGTACGTTTCTGGCACGGCACCGAGAGCGCTGCAGTGACAATAGGTGGGCTTGGGATTTGGAAGGAGAAAGGGAGCTGCGTGGAGAGCAGAGAGGGGATTGCATGAAGCTGAGTTGCAGGCAGTTTGGCTGTATTGGAGCCCACATTCAACGGATCGTTGTTAAAAGGAGGAGATTTTCCATGCTGTGGGAGCCAAAGCAAATACAGTGAAACTTAATTAAATGCTTGCCTGCTAAAATTTTTTTTTTTTTTTTTATGAATTGAGGAAGGTGAAGTACAATGAGAGATGGAGCTGATAAAGGAACAATGATTCTCCAGCACGCCTGGCAGAAGCGCACAGGTGACGAGCACAATAAAGCAGTTTTCTATGGTGGGGAAGTTTCTCCTCTTTTTCCCTCATACAAGTCCATGTCTGGGATGCCCTCCACAGCTGGGGCCTCGTGTGCTGCCCATCTCTATCCCAAAACATGAGTGCACGACCCAGTGCTGCTCAAGGAACGGTATTGTCTGAATCACCGGCAGCGAGTGGAAATACTAATGCTTGTCGAGAGGAAAGAGAAGGAAAGGGGAGAAAAAAGTTTGTGAATAACTGGATTTTTAATTTTAATTCTGCTCTTGCTTGCTGGGGAGATGGGAGGCACCTCATCTGCTGGGCCTGGGGCCACTTCTGTACTGGAGAACTTGTTCAGTGGGGCTGTGGTCAGAAACAAACGTCAGCAGGAGGAAAGCCCTTCCAAATGAGAAGGGAATGGTAATATCATCATTGTATAAAGAACCCGGGAGAATCGTTTCAAGAGGCAAAGCTGGAAAAAAAGAGAAAAAAGAAGAGGTCTTGAACTGTGCACTTGCGGGAGCTGCTGCCCAGGAGCGTGCGCAACACGCCTTGCACACGCGTGTGCACTCGTGCAGCACAGACGGAGCAAAAAAGTTGCAGACTTAGAGGTCAGGTCGAGATTTCTTTTGAAAGCCTCTCTCTAAATGTTATTTCCATCTAGAAAGAAAAAAGTTAGGATGCATAGATGGCTTTCACCTTTGAAGGGCTCCTCCCCGGCAGCTCCCCACCGACAGGACCACTCCCGCCCACCTTGCTCCACTGAGCCCTGGGCTTCAGCATCTTTTAGCATCCCAGAAAGAGATGCTTTCTGGCTCTCCCCAGGCCACGACAGGTGCTAGGGCACCGATGCGACCTAGCAAAATGGGGAGAATTAGAAGCTATTTGGAGCTTTTCTCTTTTCTCCGTGGTTGCCTTTGTCTCAGCACCACCAGCTCCAGCCAGCGTGTTTGACTTTTGGGTTTGACTTGGGGTTTGTGGGTTCAACACTTTTATATTGAGCCTCAAATAATGGGGAAAGGATTAGGTTAAACCCCTGTTTTTCCATTATTTTAGTACGCGTGATCATTTTTTAAAAGTTTAGTTTTCTAGCCTCCTCCAAATGCAGTTATTCTTTCTCTCTCTCAAAAAAACCCTCCCAGAAACAAAAAGACTGAATTTGGACCATACATTACTTGGCATTGGCTCTTTCAGATACATTGAACATTACTTCATGGCTGAAATTACAGAAATAAACCCACTAATAAAATAGAAACTAACAACTTTTACCCTCTTTGTCTTTCTATGGGAGTCAGGGACAGCTTACTTTGTACAATAATCATACTGTATGCACGGCGAAAAAAGTTCTTGACTCCTGCCATTCCCGGCCCTTCTCCAACAAAGGGGAAAAAAAAAAGTTGGCAATAAATTTAAAACAGTTTTATTTACCTTGAACCACTCAGCCAAGAATGCACATTATTTAGGGACTGGAATAAAAAGCCATTCACTCTAGTTCAATTGGCCATTTAGTTCAATTTGTGTGTGTTACTGCAGGTAATTACTATGGTAATAACGTACTGTAATCTGCGCTGATTTGGAACTTGTCCTGTTTCTGTATTAATAAGTGCCATATATGTACTAATTACCAGTTTGTTACCATGGTTATTTGCGTAGATGCCATGTTAATGATACCCTGGAAACATAAAGCAATCACATTTTTGAATTAAATCTTTGTGGTCTCTTTAGTGCTAAAAGCCCAATTCACATAAAATAATGATGAAGAAAATGAGATCATCGTCGCTGACTTGCCAGCAAGCTGATTAGCTGCGCTGCATAAATATACGATTTTACCATACTGAAAAATTAGAGCCTCCAAAACATTTTCCATGGTTGCTAAGTAACTTCCCAAAGATTACATCACTTACAGGAATACGCGGTGCCAAGTCTGTCATGCACGCGTATTTATAGAGCGTACAGTGCGGGGAAGGCACGGAGAGGGCTCCGCCACGGCCGTAGGTGTCGGCTGCGGGCTCCTCGCCAGAGCAGAGGGGTAAACAGGCAGGCATCCCTCCCCTGTCCCGACAACTCGCACCCGCACCCCTCGCCCCTCGGAAGGAGCCAGGAGGTGATCCAAAGACATCTATTTTCCAGGATTACGTAAAGCCAGAAGAGACCTCTGCTATCCCTCCTCTGCAATAATTTCACACTGCAAGCCCTCCGCTGGCTTGCATCCCTTCTCTTTTTTAAACTGAACCAAGCGGTGCATTTTTGGGGATGATTTGTTGGAAACGTGTACTGGAAGGGACAGGGCTGGCTACCGCTGCCTCCTGCTCCGGTGCGTGCTGGGGCAGGGCAGACGCCTCGCGGTTTTGCCGCGGGACGATGAGCAGCGTTTGTCCCTGCGGAGCTTCTCCCTGCGGTCTGCCATCCAACTTGTTCTGCAAACAACCTGCTGTTCCCACGCAGCAGCTACTTTGCTGACCATACTGGATCTACATCACAATTAAAAATAGTTCATTGGCAACAGAAACATTCCCTTTTCCGTGATCGCAGAGTAAACAATGGGTCTTTCCTACCTGAAAATTAATGGCAATTCTTTAACCAGATGGCATTGGTGCCGGGGCTGAGGATGGGGAAAGCTGGAACAGCGGAGCTGTGTGTCCCTGCGGACAGCACTGCATAAGGCAGGGGAACCTACAGGTCCCAACCTATAGTGCAGCTCGGTCCCTGCTGCTGCGGGTGAATCCCCATGGATCCAAAGCCCTCGCAGGTCCACGGGGAGCAGCAAGCCCCAAAGGCTGAGGGGACAGAGGGGTTTGGGTGCCCCGGGCCAGCCAAAGGATGGAGCCAGGGCTCTCCCCTCTCACTGGCAGGGTTTGTCCAGGAGATGAACAAGGAGGTGGGAAAGAGCATCCTGGTGAGTCTGCTCCAGAGAAACCGGTGTCCTGGGCCACCTGAACCTGGGAGGAACAACTGCTGCAGCGCCGGCCAAAAGCCCACAGAGAATCACCACATCAACGTGCCGGGTGAAACTGCCTGACCCTCGGTGCGTCGCGGAGGAGCTGGGGGAGGCACCCGCTGGAAGGTGCCCCTGGCTCTCCCCTGCTGAGATGCTGCTGGACCACGGCCGTGGCAGGAGCAGCTTCTCTCCGTTATCCTCCCTGTGCTTTGGCCCCAGGCCATGGCAGCGTTTCCCTCCCTCCTGCAGAACCCAGGCCCGCGCGGCGGATACCATGTCATTTGAAAAGCTACTTAGTGCTCTTTATTATCTGGTCATTATTTTTCCACTGAAGCTTGAGATAAGCAAAGCATAAATCAAACCTGAACAGGAGCCACTTGGAGCAGGTAAAGGACGGAAAAGATTTTAATCAGTGAATCTGGGCAAGAAAAGCCCTAAGAGGGAGAGGGAGGGAGAAAAGGGGAGGTGAGAAACAAAGAAAGGGAGAGAAACACCACTTGTTGTTTGTGGGATCAAGACAAATGTTTCCAAAGCCACATTTTCCACATGACTCCCAGTAAAAGCTCTTGGTTTGATTATTAATCACAGGGCGGCCTCCATCCATCACTCCATCCCTCTGTGCCTCCCGAGCTGTTTGATGTGCTACCCTCCGCTCTCCCATCCCGCATCCCCCACACCCAGCGGCTCCGCCAGGGGAAAGCCTGGGAAGTTATTCCAATAAAGAAAATGCGATCAAATAAATAGAGGGGGAGATAAATAAGACTATCAGGAAAGCTTCTGCCACACTGGTTGGATCCCTGCCTCTCGAGGCTTCTGGAGAGCTGCTGACACTGGGAGCGTCTTCTGAAATGGATGGACTTTGCCTCTTGCCTCATACATCTGTTTAATGACCTCTCCTCACAGGCACTTGACATGTGATTTATGGGATATAAATTTTACCTCTTTGCTTCGGTGTTGCAATCACTACGTTCCGCAAGGTGAGAGCACCTCACCCCGCCGGGATGCCATGCCGGCTCCCTCGCCCTCCTGCTCACCAAACTTTCTTCCTCTGGCCCTTCCTTTAAAAAAACAACCAAAAAACCCAACAACGAAAAAAACAACAGGCCTTTAAAAATGTTTTTTCCTCTTTAAGCGAAAACTGCTGCTGACGCAGCCTTTGCAGCGTTCAGGGCTGACGGCGCTTTTCAGAAAAAGAAAACAGCGGCGTCCCAGCTGATTTCCTGCAAATAACAAAAAAAATAATATCTATATAAATAAATAAGTCCTTAATTCTTTTACTGGCATCTGTAGCCTCTAATTCATAAATTCATCAGGACTTTCCCAGGATGTCAGTTTTGGCAAATGAGCCCTGAGTTGCTTCATGCTAATGGAGCGGTGGGCTGCCTGACCTCAGGAAATAGAGAGGCCAAACATGAAAAAACAGAGCCGGGTTCAAGGCTGGGGCTGTGAACCCCAGATTTGAGGGTGAGGTCGGGAAAGGGTCAGGGAAGCATTGTGTGCGCGCGAGGGAGAAACGCTGGTTTCTATTTAAAACCTTTCATGCCGCTGCCGGAGCCCTCTCGCCATTGTGCGCTGGGAGCAGCCCGGCTACTGAGAAACGCGCCTCGGAGATCCCGACTGCGGGAATGGGGAAAGATTGGAAACAGTCACACTTACGTGTTACAAGCCAAACCCTCCCCTTACCTCGGGAAGAAAGGGAGGGCGAGATCTGCCTGGCTCTTTTCAGCAGCTAACGCAGATGGATTTGCTTTGGCGTTTAAGGGTGATGGATGTGCCAGGTGCTATTCATTAGAAATGATTTGTTGGGGCCAGCGTAGCTCGCCTGCCCATTAGGACGCATTTACTTTGCAGGTTAGTAATGATGGGTGCGCTTAATAGTTTCTAAGTATCACAGGGCATTAAAAAGCCCTGGAAGAGAAGGCTATCAATATTTACAGCTTCAATTTGTTGGGGGAGGAAACCGGTGCGTGTGCCTGGGAGGGTCGTCCATCCCTGCTTGCCGGTGGTGGGTGCTGGCGTGGGGGAGGCCGGAGCAAAGCAAGGGGGAACGGTTGGGAATCTGGTTGTGCTTTGTCCTTAAGGTGTCCAAGTGATGTGGCAGCAGCAGCTTGTTTGGCTCCAGCATGGGGAAACCGAGGCCCGTCACCAAATCCGGGCGCATGCTGAAGGCAGAGCCCAGCAGCCCTGGGTCCAGCCCTGGGGGGCTGCGGTCCTGTTAGCATTGCCTCTCCGCAAGCATCATGGACCATGATCAGAGGAGGCAGAAGGTCATTCACTGAGGGATGATTATGGTTATTACATCCCGGTTCCCTTCCCCTGCCCTCCCCCCGGCCCGGGCTTCGCTCGGAGCGAGGTCCCGTTAACGGCCCTTTGCCGATGGGCGGCCATTTACTTAAGTCCCAATTTTTCATTAAAATAGCACACATGGCTATCAAGCATCGCAAGGTCACAGGGCTGCATTGTCTCAGCCTAATACGATGCTATTAAGGCTGGACTGTAATGTCCCAGATACAGCAAGTTCAGCAGCGTAAGATCAAGCATTGGGCAAGACTGCAATTTCCTCCTGTCCTCCTGCTACGATCTTATCAAAGCCTGACTGATCTCTGTATACGAAATCGCACCAGAGAGAATTAAACATCGTGAAAGGCTCCGCTCCCGTGGGGAGGCTGGGTTCACAGCCCCTCTCCCTTTGTGTCGCTGCCTCCCCTCTCCGGCAAGGGCCGGGGCAGCATGATTCAATCAGCCAGGTTGAGAAATGGGTGTGAGTTCATCTTTTATCTTGGCTATTGGTTTTTCTTTGAAGCCTGACCTCCATTCAAGCCCGTGTGGTTTCGAGTCTAATTTTTTGCCCAGCTTGGCAAAACGTGCTGCTGGGTCTCGTGGCCACCGCGCTGGCCTGGGACCCTCAGAGCGGTGGCTGTCACTGCTCTCTGCCACCCTCAGCAACCCTTTTATTTCCCCCTCAACTAAACTAGACAAGAATAATTCTTTTCTCCCAGCCTTTATCGTCCTATCTGAGCTACAAGTGCTTGCATGCCATCCCTTTATCTCACCACAGCTCCTAGCGCAGCAGGGCCCTGCGCTCCGTATTTGACAAAACGCAGGAAGGCTCGCTAACGATTACGGAACAGAGGGAGGGGTAGGAAAAGGTAGACTGGGAACTGTCTGGTGGCTTTATTAAGTCATGCAAAGATACGCCACTTATTGACCCGCTGACACTGATGTAACGTGGTGTATGCGTGCCCAAGTGGGAGAAAGAAGAAAACACGTCAATAAAGGCAGGTTTGTGTGCACACCGGCCCTGCCAAGGAGGAAACATCTCTCACAAGATCTCCACCAGAAGGGTTTGCAGAGCAAACAAACGTGTGGTTTCATCTCAGCGGCACGGAGGCACGCCAAGCCCTCTGCAGAGGGAGCGGGGCTGGCGTGGAGGGAACACAGTGGGCTCGGGAGGGCGGCGGTGGGAAGGGGTTTGCTTGCAGAACACACCAACCAACTGGCCAAAAAGGAGAATAGATGCAAAAGCCAAGCTTCTCTGCCATTATTTCCCATTTGAGTCAGAACAGCTTAAAAGATAATTAGTTAATTGAGCAATGGAAGCCATCTCCCTATAGCTATGTGTCAGCTCCTATTAGCTGCCCTGTAACATCAGCTGAGAATACACAGATACTCTCTGGAGATATCGATCATTTATTTACCAGGCCCTGTGCTTCCCCTTCCCCTTCGGCGGGCAGGGATCGCAGCCGCTCCATCACGCCACGCCGCAGACAGCCGTCAGCTGCAATTGTTTTCTAGTGAAAATAGATGTTCAGTATTGATCGCTGTCCTCCAGTGGAGTCCGGGGGCCTTCGCCTTAGTTACTCTAATAAAACACAACTAATTAAATTTGTGCCTTGCTTTTTCAATATTGTATTATTCTAATTACTAATTAAGGGGACCACATGTAAGGGACAGGCATTATTCCCTGCAAAATATCCCCTAATGGCCTAAATGGCATCTCATGGAAGAGGAAATCTTTCGGCAGCCATGCAGCCCAACCGATGGCGATGTCCGGCCCGTACGGGGACACACCAGGGCTGGGGCTCGTCAGGGAGGAACCAGCTCTTTCAAGCCCGGACACGACGTCCTGCGCTCGTCAGGTCTGTGCCAAAACGGTTTCCTTATGCTCAAAGTGGCGACTAAATGCACACATTTACGGAGAAGCCTCTTTGGGAGATGCTGACAGCAGGGGGAAAGCTTGCCGCTCTGCGCTCCAGGAGCACCCAGTCATTACCAGTGGCACTGGGTGCTGAAGCACTGGGTGATGCGCTGAGCAAGGGGCACTAAACAGGAGCCAGGCTTAAACCAGGCCTCCAGGCACTCAGCAGCCCTGCTTTGGGACTCAGACTGAGTTAAGCTGGCTTCTACACATTGACCTTTGAAAAAATCCCAAACTTTAATATGCCCCAGGAACCAGAGAGCGGCGGTGCAGGAGCCCGTGTTGAGCTGCCCTGACCCTCTCCCCGCCGGAGCTCCCTTCGCTGGAGTTCACCAACATCTTCATTTCATTTTCCGTCCGAATCACTGCTCACGCTCTGGCTGTTCTGGCTCCGTAAGTCACCGGTTCATTTCTCATACGGCTCTTTTAGAAATGTATTTTTCTCCTTAAATATGTGGTCTGAAAGTGTGAACTGAGATTTATGCTGAAAAGAATTTCGAATGAATAGCAAATAGGTACTTGTTGGAGGAAAAAAAAATTACTTTTGGCTTTATAGAGAACCTCCCAGTGCTGGGACTCATGACGAACATGTTCTGCCACAGATCCACGCATTTACTGGGATCAGCTCTGCTGCCCAGCGCAGTGATGATGTTTAACCTTTGGGATGAGCCTTTCAGCTGCAGGGCTCTGCTTGGGAGGAGAAGAGTCACCAGCATCTGACACCCAGGAAAACTGAGGCACCGCAGCCCCCTGTGCCAAGACAGGGACTGTCAGACGTCAAACACCTTTCAGATCCTTCCCGTTTCCCTTTCTGTGATGTTTGGTGTGTTGCTTTGTGTAGCACTGTTACAGATAAAATTTGGCCAAGGAACCATACCATTAATGGAAATTTAAGAAAATTCCAGACAATATTGATGTCTATGATTTAGCATCCTTTTTGTTTCTATTCTGCTCACAGGTTAAATTGATCATGGATCCATTTCGGATTATTTTATCTCTCCTTCCTTGAAGTGATTGAAATCTTAATAATCAAGGATAATATCGACGCCAAAGTTTAAGCAATAAACATATAAACAGAATGAAGAGAAGCAGAATGCTCACGTCTCTCAGCAGTGAAAATTGTTCTGTTTTATTTTGCTGTAGCAGATGTTAAGTTTCCAATAATAAAATAAAATAAAAAATCTAAGGGAGACATTTAGCAAAGTATAGCTTTACACTCCAGAGTTATCACTCCAATTTCAGCTGGGACCATAAAGTTTTATGAGCTATTAAATTGTCCTAAACCTCCTTTAACGCACTAGCTCTAATGTTGGAGATTAACCATTTAGAAAAAGGAGGTTACCTTAGCAGAGATCGGGCCATTTTCCTGTGCTCTTATTCAGTCAATAACCCTTTTCCACGGCAGAGCCATTTGCTGGCGTGTGCGGCTGGTAATTAGCCCGCGTGCCCTGCAGGTAATGCAGCCGCAGTAGATGCGATCCCTCCCACGGCGAGAGGAGCATCGGCGGCAGCAGGACGGACGCTCAGGAGAGCAGAGCTCTGGGCTGAGCCTCTGGAGAGCAGAGGTCAGATCTCAGCTCCTTGCCTGGATGCCGTTTTGGTTCTCCGTCCCCTCACCCATTCGATAGGATGCTCGTGATTTCTTCTTTCTCCTTTTCCGTCTCCCTGGATGCTAGGGTGAAACTGGGCTGTACACCGCCTGGGAAAAGGTTAACAGCAATTTCAATTTGCGCTTGCAGAGGAGGAAGTTAAAAACCCTCCAGACACATCCACGGAGTGTCACAACACCCTCCAGAAGCCCAGTATTGTTTTATTGATTTTTATGCAGGCGCAAACCCAGGAGCAGAGATGGCCTGGATTCACAAAACGATCTTCAGACTGTTAAACGGGACTCGCAAGACTTTGTCACTTGTGATCTGCCAAATCCCCACCCTTCATCTTTCTGCTTAAGTGGTGTGCAACCCTCTGGGCACCAAACTTCTCAAAGTGCCATCATTTTGACTCTAAGGAAGCCCAGTTGCCTGATGGTCTTGGCTGGACGCACCTGGAAACATCTGTCTTGAGAGAGCTGAGCAGCACAGGCTTGTTTCATGCTGACAACTTGCAGGGATCTGGCATTTTTCCTAAAATTTCTGCTCTAGCTCCTCTTCCACCATGAGTTCTGGATGGTCTCCTCCTTGGCCGGCTCAGAGCCCTGCTGAGAGCTGGAGTGCAGGGAAGCACCCCGATATCAGGATAGATGGTCGCATCCCCACTTTTCCCTGGTGTTACCTTGAACTCTTGGGAGCCATATAGGAGGCCATCAGCAGGAGAAGTGGGACCTGCTCCACCAGAAGTGCCTGGTAAACAGAGCCCCGATGCACAGGGAAGAGCGAGGCTGGACCCTCTGGCGAGGCTGAGCCCGGGGTTAACGTGTACAGAGCAACTGGACAGGGCGGCTCCTTCCTGGGAGGAGTTTTGAAAGAAAGGGTAACCCCTGCTCTATTTTTGAAAGAAATGTCGCAGAGGCCTTCTCCTGCATCCTGCACACCACTGCCAGGGCTCTGCTGCAGCGCGGGGTGGCTTGGCAGCCCTCAGGGGTGGGAAATGTCTCCTCCCAAAAGCTCGATTCCCATTTCCCCTCTGTGATAAGATCAGCAAAGTCTAGTTTTCTCCCTAAATTATTTTTAAGGCGTTTCCTATTTTGAGTCTTTATTGATGGTTTCCCCTAGCCGAGGGCTTAGAGCAGACATCTCCCAAAGCCAGGGGAGGATGTCGTCCCCATGCACACACCCTCATAAAGATGCACTAGGAGATGCTGCAAAGCCTCTGGTATCTGCAAGAAGAGCGAGCTGGACCCCACCGTCAGTGTCCTCTGTTATAGCACAGCCTGTGTTCCAGGTTTGGCTGCTCTGGAGGGTCTTTGCTTTCTTCTCAGCCATCTGCTGTGCTTCAAATCCTAACCGGGACTTCAAATTCATGTCTAGTCAGCGCAACAAGCCAGCGTGCCAGCCTGTTTTGGGGAGCAAGGAGGAGGGTTATCTGACTTCGATCCCTCCTCAGACTTTGAGGACATGGTTCACAAAGTTTGTGTACATTGCAGCCCTTTTCTTTTTCATTAAAAAGATGCATTCTGCTGTCTGAGATGCCTCAGACATCAGCAGAAACTGCATTAAGAGCAGCCATTTAGTTCAGCAAGCCTCAGGCTTCAAAATTGCTGTGATTGAGCCTATCTTCACCGGTACAGATGTGTCCTGTGTCCCGTATCACAGAGAAACAAGGTTTAACTGATGTAAGCACGAAGGCTAATAGGACAGTCCATCTGCAATTAGCTGGAGGTCTCAGCTCCATGTCTTCTTCTGCAGCTCGGGTAGGGCTTAGAGGAAGGAATCCCTCAGATGCAGCACACGACATGCAGTGGACATTTTGAGCAAGTTTTAAGACTGAGTCACAGAGATTTCCTAACACCTCTTCCCTCCCTGCACCCCCCAGATAACAAACATCAGCTCTGAAAGACAGAGAAGCCCTCTCTCTTGCTCATCCTGACTGGAGACGGACAGCCTGGAGTCAGACAGGGACTCTGTGGCCCCTGCCTGAAGGCTGTGAGTTTCCCTCTGCAATTTTTTATTGTCCTCAACTATGAGGGGCGCCCTAAAAATGCTGCATGCCCTAATAGAGCGCGAGTTCACAGTTTTCTTCATCCAACCCCACCTCTCTTGACTTAAAGTAGCGCTGGTAGAGCGATCTCATTTTCTACTGGTCCCTAGAAGAGCCCTCAGCATCTTCCTGGAAGGCAAGCCCCGGCTGAACAGGGCATGATCTTACCGAGCAGCCTCAATCTCCCCAGCTTGCTCTGCTGGGTCTGTTGTCCTGACCCAAGGGGCTCTTGGTCAGAGGGAGAGAAAGACCCAGCACCCCAGGAGGTGCTTTTTTACCCAGCCTTAATAGTTAAAGGGATGAAAATAAATACGAGGCTCTATTCAAACCAGAGGCCTGTCAGTGTTTTCAGGGTGCTCATCTGCCTCTTTCGGTTCCTTTGCTTTCCTTCTGATGTATGTAGATGGAGAAGGCAAATACCACCACGAGAAAAATGACCTTTTGGCTGAATGTCACCAAGTTCTGCAGCAGTGGGAGTGTTTGCATTCAGTCGTTAGCTTTAGCCTGTACAATTATTTATATACATCCCTGTAAGACTCGATGGGATGACTCAAAAATGGTTTTGACTTTGGTTGTTCTGGTGGTTTGACGGGCTGCAGTCCGTAAATGTTGTGTTGCAAACATCTATGCTAGCCTTTCAAATCAGCAACCTCTAACACTACCTGGGTCTACTGCTACCCTAGGAACACCAGTGTTCAATAGCTGGGAAAAACAGCCCGTGGTCTGAGATTACACCTCTAGGAATGGAGTCATCTAAACTCCACTGCTAACTTGATGTTTAATGTTGGAAACCTACAATATAAGGTATGGAGCTTGAAATTCCTAAGGGACCTTGTTTTCAGGGATCTTCACATTCAAAGGCACCGCAGAGCATCCCTCTGGCCATGACGAGCTGGTTATGACCACATGACATGCCGCTGGTGCTGCTCTGGAGTGACAAACATTTTTTTTCATAGAAATTAAGCCCAAGATCCAGCTTTGGTGGCACTTCAGAAAAGCTTGGCCACACTGCCCATGCCTGCAGGAATCTCACAGTGCTTCCTCAGTCCTTGCCTCCTTAGGAGGGGGCTCGAACACTGAGCTGGCACGCTCCCAAACTTTTCTCCTGTATGGATTTCATGCTGTTTCAAGGTAAAAAAAAATATTCTCTGCACTGCATTACAGAGAAGTAGTTTGCCTGGCTTGCCCTGAATACTAAAGCCTTGCTTTTGTGCTCACTTGCCTCTTGTCAAGGCTGTGTTGAATTTCATTCCAGCAGACAGCCTTACATCATACGCTTCCTTTATATGATGTTAAAACCTGTCTCTGCTGTTCTCGAGGTGGTCGGCTGAGCATGCTGGGCCGAGCCGTGCACGTGGAGAGCGGCTTACGGCACGGAAACCTGGGAGTGAGTTTGGGGTGAGCTGTGGAGGACCTGAGATGGAGGTGAGGGTCATCCAAGCGGGGCTCCAGCAGCTTGGCCACCCCGGGTCTCTTCCTCCATCCTGCCAGACTCCAGCCTACCACCATCATTTTGACCTCCGGCACCTCCAAACCCTTTCCTTCTCCTTTTCAGCCCTTGTTTTACATGCCGCAGCCATCCTGTCGCCTGCATCCCAGTGATGTCGCTCGGAGAAATTAGGGCGACTGCCGTAGAGGGTTTTTATTAGCATTGCCAAACTCTTTCAGCGTTTTTAGAAAGGGCTTGAAAAGAGGCCAAGTTGTTTCTCCTTCTTCTGTTTCTTTTCCTTCACCTCCTCCCTCCTCACCGCCCCCCCCCTCCCCTTTGCTGTCTGCGGATGCTTTGGGATGAATTAATTTAGACGTGTGGTTTTGAATGTTTTTGGATCCTGGTTATCGAGCCATTCAGCAGTTGTGGGAGCCTCCCCCATCGGCTGTTATTGAACCAGACAGAGAGGGGCGGAGGAGATGGCAGCGGCCTGATTTGTTGGCTTGTTAGTTCTGCTCCTGCGAGCCGTCCATCCTCTCATGTTTCTGAAGGCTGACAGGGAGAGACGGCAGCCAAAACGCTCCTCGCGGGCTGGCTGCAGAGCGATGCCTGGGCTGGGGATCGTCACTGGCATCTCAGTCGAAGCAAAAATGGGTGGTTTCTCTCCGTTCTCCCTTTGCCCCCCACAGCCCCCCATCCCTGGGCCAGGCTGTCACTCCAGCTCCGCTCTGGGATCCCCGCTGGTGTCTTGGCGGGGTGTTTTTAGCCCCAAGGGGAGGCAGAGCTGACCGAGTGACAGCAGTATGCATGTGGAGAAGACCTTCTCTCTGGCCCTTGTTTGCATCCTTGCTTGCATCCTGACCTGGCTTTGATTTCTCCTCCTTGGGGAGGCTCAGGCTCTTGCCCCAGAGCCCTGTGGCTCCAGCAAGCTCCAAGCCCCGCGGAGCCCTCCATGCCAGGACAGGGCTTGGGGAGCACTGGTGCCATCGGCAGAGCTGCGCTCACCGCTGCTGAAGGACCACTGAGCTCCGGGTGCTGCGTGGCTGGGTCTCCTGTGAGTCTCCCATAAAGCAAGCAGAAGCAGGGATAACCACTAAATCCTTCTGAAAAGCACTTCCTACCTGTGCCGCACCAGGAGGTAGCGCTGAGACCCTTTAATCACAGGGAGGATTGTTAGAATTCATCATTTTCTCAGCTTCCTAGCTAAATTTTCAAAGCCCACCTGAAACTGTCATTAGTACCCGTCAGGACTTTCTCTGAGTGTAATTCTGCTCTGATTTCAGACTAGGCTAATAAGAAAAATATTATCTCTCTGCTTGGCTTTCTGCCATCCCGCTGTGTTTGTATTTCAGCAGTGGATGAAGCTACTTCAGTTTATTTACGGAGCCACCCCAGACGAGGGACGCGGCAGGACCCCCCTTGCTCTGAACCTGGGGCCCTGGTACAGCAGGGCCCGGTGGGAATCCCATGTGGCTTTAAACCGTCACCACGTGCGTGCCATGGCTCTACTGGGATGTCTGGGCTTTAAACAGCGAGGAAAAAGCACAGAGTCTTAATCCATGCTGTTCACGGGGCAGTATTGGGAATTGGTAGGAAGTCTCTGGGTGAAGAAGCTCCTGTTTTTCATCTGTTTCATCTCTCTTACTCTTTAGGCACCAAATTAAGACGTCTGAGGTGCAAACAGTCAATTGAGGGACTGCAGTAGGCTTTGGAGCCTTTGTTTTGGTAGTTTAAGCTCAGATCCAGAGAGGTTTGGAAAATGTAATTCCCACTGGTATAATTAAAATCCTCCTGAGATTTATCACCAGAGCCCCCACGGGAAGAAGGCTGGTGCTGAGGATGGGGTCTGCACACCAACTCCCCCTGTAAGGGCTTTTTTCAATTCATCTCTTTGGGAGAGGCTTAACACACCCCAAAAAAGGGACTTTTGGCCCCAACCTTTACCAAAGCATGGCTTGTGTGAGCGTGACCACTCTTCCTCCCATCACTGCATCCCGATGCACTCGGGTAGGGTGCTCCACCTTTCCTGCAAGCTCAAACCATTCCAGGCCATGGTTAAAAACACAACATTGCTGTGGTTTGTTTTTTTTTTACCAGCATTACTGCCCGGGCTGTCTGCTACCCGAGCTGAGCCAGGCAGGCACTGCCACGGTTGTTTCTCAGGGGGCTCTGGCCACTGTCCCGACAGAAGGTATGGCCAGATGAGAAAGTTAACATGAGGCAACCTAGGGCGTGAATTTACGGCACAGCAGTTGCTCCCTGGCCGTGGCCTAAGTGCATCTTTACCCCATGGTGAAGGCAAAAAGCACTGTCATCGGCTGCGCTGCCGGGATGGGGATAAGCTGCCCGCCGGGAAGGAGCAGGGACGCAGACGCCGGGGAGCAAACCTTGCAGACCTACACCCTGGGTGCAGCCCGCGGCAGCGTGCTTGTGGCTGTACACGGGGATGGCTTGCACAGGGAATTATCCCAGAACATTTGCAGCAGGAGAACACTGTGCAAAAAGCTCTGCTGATAAATGTCCGCTGCTCACAAGGCCGCAGGAGCGGGGAGTGGAGGATGCTTTAATGCACTCATCTCGCACAGAGCACTTCATGCATCTCCTCCACGCGAGAGGGGGAAGAATAGAGAAGAATGTGTGAGGGCAGAAGAGAGCGGTGCCAGCGCCGTGGAGTGTCTGAGGTGGACGGCGGCGAGGCACTCTGCGAGCAGCCTTTCTCCAGCTGGGTTCCTCTTTTGCAATTCCAGTGTCTTGTTTCTCAGTAATTTATATTGACAGAGTCTTTCAAAACACTTTAGGGTTGTTTACAACATTGAGCAAGAACATTTTGTCTCATGTCCTCTTCATTCTTAAAGACAATCCTTTCCTCCTCCATCCCCCCGCTCCGCTCCGCCGGCTTGCTGGAGAAGCCTTCTCCTTGCTCTCTGCAAACCTGATGGGTTAGAAAAGCACCTGCACATCTACTTGATGCGATGCCCCTTCCTCTCTATTTACTAATTAGCTTTTCCAATCAGGGAAAAAGCACCTTTTCAATGGCAGAAGCCTCCCTGTGCCAGAAGCACTCGCTGGCGCGTGCGTGCTGTTGCATACAGAGCGTGGTGGTGAAGCGCTGGGAGCCAAGGTGACACAAGCACTGCAATGAGAAATGGGCATGTTTAGGTTCTGCCTCCTGCAGCAAGCCCTCTCCTCTCCATTCCTCCTGATTTCTGCAGCCTTTTGCACTGGTCTGGACCCTCTGAACATCATGGTTGTCCCTTGTTCCCGGGCACATTGTCCTAGGAACACTGGGAAGATGATTCTCTTATGAAGCCTATATCCAGTGCTGTCCCCTCCCCATCCCACCAACAATGGCCAGTTTAAAACTTTTTAAAAGTCTTCAGCCTTGCAGGCAGAGGCCTTTTGAAACCCTTGAACACAGGGAAATGAAGCAAAGGACTTGGGCTCCTTGGGCAGACAAACCCCCTCTGCAAAACCAGCTGCTCCCGGGGCTCACAAGCAAGGCGCCGGCCAAGCCTGGCAGCCCTGCCCGGGGCAGCTTTAACGCAGCCGAGACCCGGGGCAGAACAGGGAGCAGCACCATCCCCAGGCAGGCGAGAGACCGTAGTACTTTTGGCAAGTCTTGTGTGCTGTGTGCTTAAGCCTGCATCGCCGTGCTCTCACTGCCTGGGTCCTGTTCCAGTTAGATTAAGGCTTATGCGTGTTTGACTACCCACGCCACGATAATCCTCCCGTTTGCGCTTACTGAAGAAGGCTGGGGTGCCCAATTATTTTAGTCTGCTGTTTTACATGCTCTTGGCTTTGATTAAGACTTTTCATCTTTCAGGCAGACATCAAAGTGATGGCATCATGGGCTTGGGGTGTTCTTGCTGCTTCCTTGTGATTAGCTGATGAGCTGCCCGGATGGCGGAGCAGCGGGGAGGGAGCACCAGGAATGAGGACAATTCATCGAAGTCTTTCTCCTCCTGTCCTGCTCTTTTCTGCCCTTTCTACCTCCTTCCTTCCTACCCTGCTCTGAGAGGTTTCCCAGTTGGCCAAGCCCATCCACTAAATCTGTTACCATTGAGCACTGTTCTGAGGAGCAGTCAGATTGAGTGAGCTAAGGAACAAAGCACAGAATTGTGCTTTGGCTTTCTAATCCCCACCTTTGGCATGGCTTTCAGCCACTTGGAGCAACCAGTGCCTTATACCAAAACCAGTAAAGTCATGAAGGCCTTGGCAAGGTGTAGGACTTGCCCAGTGGGTTTTCCCCACCCATGAAGGCATGGTCCAGCGCTCCTCCTTCCTCTCCCTCTTCATTAGGACAACAGTCATAGAGTCACAGAATGGTTTGGGTGGGAAGGGACCTTCAAAGCCCACCCAGTCCAACCTCCCTGCCAGGAGCAGGGACATCTCCAACCAGATCAGGTTGCTCAGAGCCCTGTCCAACCTGGCCTGGAATGTTTCCAGGGATGGGGCATCCACCGCCTCTCTGGGCAACCTGGGCCAGTGTCACAAGAGTCACGACAGTCACAACAGCATTCACCCAGATTAATTCCCCTCCTACCTCCATACCTATTCCCTTGCAGAGATGTACTCATCTGGAGGAACAGGTAAGAAGAGTTTCCAGGCCTATTTGTCTCCTTGTAAATTCCTCTGCAGGGCTAATCAACGGTGACACTGTAGGAAAACTCATTTAAATACATTAAGAGGGAAAATGGGGGCGTGTGTCTCAAGCAGGCTCTCCGGCACATGGCATCTCGCTGATGAGAGAGTCTGTCAGGAGCAGCCTGCGTGGTGGATGCTCCCTGCGATGATAGCTGTTCGAAGTGGATGAGCTTTCTGTCAACAACTTAATAATCTGCGTCTGCCGCGGTCCTGTGTCAGCCAACACTCCTGTAACAAACGGCTGATAAGGAGGAGGTTAGACTGGGGAAAATGGGCTGTTTTGTCAGCACAATGTTCTTGTCAACAAAAAGACTCTGGAAATCTTGTAGCTCGCCCGGGATGATTCACCAGCCCCGCAGCCTGGTTAGCCCCAACGCCTCTCTCCACCACCAGCAACTGCAGCAGCAGAAGTGGCAAAAATCCCCTGGAGTAAGCAGATGTGGTTGAGCCTCCTCCAACCCAAGCAGTTAGCCTGGTTTTCTTCCTGAAGCTTTTCAATCTCTTCCCCGCATCTTTATTTTTAAAACTCCTCGCTCTTGTACAGTACAATTTCTTACCATCCCCTATGAATTTAGCCCATGCTGAAACTCTGCTGCAGTTTCACCCTGCGGCGGGGAGTCCTGCACTCCCCTCCATGCGGAGAAACCTTCCCTTTTGTCCTCAAAATCAGTGGGAATAATAGGAGCAAGGACCCGAGATGTGGCGCATCTCCCCCAGACCAGGTCCCAGTTCTGCCTCTGGATGGGCTCATGCAAACCTGGGGGCCCATGGGGTGGAGGAGGCTGCTGCCCTCCAGCAGCGCCCAGTCCTGCAGCCCTTCTTCCCCCTGGGCTTGTCCCAGTCCCACCATGGCTGGAGCGCGATGATCCCATCACCCAGCCCACACTGTGGAGCGGGATGTACCGCTCAGAGCCTGGATCTGGAGACTGGCAGGAGACCAACCCGTCCTCATTGCACAACCAGAGCTGTCCCATGGGCTTCTTCTGGGGAAAGAGAAGGAATTAGTGCTTGGGGAGCAAATTCCTTCAGCTGCTTGAGGCCAGGGCTCAGCACTCCGGAATGCCAGAGCGATAACACGGCACGGGAGCGGATGCTTAAGGAGGCTGAGGATGCAAACAGCAACCCCGCGGTCTGTCGCAGGCTGCAGCCCAGAACGAGCAGCTTTCAGCCACTGTTGCAATCGAGAGCGGTTGGTTGAAGGACAGACACGCGGGGCTCGCTTCCTCGGCTGGTGCAAGCTGACGGAGTTGCATCACATTTCACGATGCTTCCTCTGGTTTGGGTGAGCTGAGGATCTGGCCCACTGTGTGCAGAATTAGCCACTGGTTAGCGTTGCCTGCGGTCCCTCAGAGCAGGGGGGAAAATTAAAGCAGATGCCAAATTGCCACCTGGAGCAAATTTTTTTACAATTGGCTTACAATGGCTGGAGACAGCGTGAGTTTTTCATTCCAATAACTGCTTAACACAGCCCTTGGAGGCTGCTGCTGCCCTGGATGTCATACCCAGGTCCGGCACAACTCCTTGGACTTGGCAGCATCGTCAGATCATCTCCATCAGCATTGGCACCCTGGGCCTCCAGCTTGCAGTGCCACCGGACCCGGTCTGCAGGCTCTCGCCTGGTCGTCAACCTGCGCTGCGCAAGGAAGCTGGCGTAGGAGGCTTCAGCCAGCAGCACTGCCCTGAGCATTAAACTTCCACCTATTCTATCCAGACCGGCATGCCACGTTATGTTACGACATGTTCGTTAGCAAGGACGCTTCTATTATGCACTACAATTTCTTTCATGTCATCAAATAATGTAAAAAAATACTAAATTGAAACGTTCCCTAAAACAAAATAAAATTTAAAGCTCTTACTTTTTATTTAGGAAGACATTCCAGACTTCATTTTCTAATTTTTTTTTTCACTTTTGAAAAGACATTTGGAATATTTTCCCAACTGATATTTTAATGTTTGAGGAACTGGAAAAAATTTCCCTGAAGTACATGGAAATGTTCGAGGTGGCATCAGCATGACCTTCCAGGGAACCCAGCCTCAATGGCATGGACCTTCCCATCATGAAACTACCAGGATACGTGCCCTGGGTCTCTTACAGCTTTGTCTAAGCAATGCTGATGTTGGGATTGGAGCTAATTAGCTTAAAGCTAGCCTGGATATGGCCACATATGATGCAATCACATTTCTGACTGCAGAGAGATACACTCTGTCACTTTTTTTTTTTGTAGTTCTTGATGTGTTTAAGACAGAAAACATTTGTGGGCAGATTTTGAAATGTAGGCAATTTATATCCATGAAACTCAACGTTTATGAAACTTTCTCTTTGCAGGAAACAAACTGATGTTAACATTTCTTTATGTATAAATTCTTTTTATAAAGAACAGTCATGGGAGGTTTCTTTGAATCGGCCATTTGATACCCATATACACGTATGGCGCTAGCTCCCAACTAGTTTGGTAAATTTGCCGTTCTCCTTATCACTCATGCACTCAGTCAGAAAAGTCTGCTAGAACAGCATGGAAAATCAAAGTCACTTTTGCCTGGCTCAGAAAGAAAAATCTTGCGAGCTGCCAGCATCTGCTTTCATCTTGCTGCTTCTGGAAGCACTGAGGGGAGGGGGAGAAAGGCAGAGAGAGGGCGAGCGGGTGATGCAGGAGCAATCACGCTGATGGACCCCATGGCAAAAAATAATCCTCTTTCAGAGTAATTCGACCTGAGCGCATCCTCAGTGAACTGAGGTGAGATGGAGACATCTTCCTGGTGCAACATCCAGACATCGAGAGCGGAGCGCGGGGCGTGCGGTCGCACCACGGATCAGCCTGCGCCAGGCTGTCAGACTGGGAGCAGGGTCCAGCGATCACAAGCAATTAGTGCAATTTTAGAAGTTCCTGCCCCCTTTCCTGGGACAAGTAGTGGGTGAAGGACAGCAGTAACACAAAGCAAACAATCCCAATGGTTTTATAAGATCCGTCTTCATCTCGGGCATGTTCTAGCTCCGTGCCACAGCTGTGTTTCTCGGCGTGATGCTTTCTGTACCGAGTCCATGCCCTCCTCTCCCCCTTCTGTCTCCCCATCGCAATGTCTTGCCTGGCTGATTTTGTGCTCAGAAGCAATGTTGCTGGTTTCAGTGCTGGCAGCTGGCAACTTTTTCCCTTGGAGTCAACTAGCAGAGTGTCTGGTCTCCCAAGCCAGCCTGGGAAGGTTGGATTTGCTGGTCCAAGCACAAATATTTCTGGCAGGGCACGCTCGCTGCAATGAGTGAGTTGATCTCACTCATTTCCTCAGTGCTAAGGAAATGCAGAGGGATTTTCAGTGGATTCTCCAGAACTTCATTTTCAAGGCGAGGATTGCTTAAGCAGAGTAGAACTCAGATTCTCAAACACTCTGCAAAATCATGAGGCACTTCTGATGTTACGGTAGGATCAGGAGCCAGTCTACCATTGTCCAGGATGAGCCACTAACACAGAACGACTGGCACAGTCGGGCACTTGTCCTTATTTAAACGACTTCAACATTTGTGAAGGCTCAGAGCCATTCATTTCCTGAATGGCTCCCTTTAATGGAAAACATGAAGTTTTGGTAAAGACACTGGGCCAAGCTGGGCATAAAACTCTTCGAGTCATTTATCCAGGTGAAGCATCCTGTTTTCGGAAAAGGTTTAGGGATTTGGGCAGGTGCCCACACACTGTTTCATCGGGGGTTGAATGTTTAACTCCATTAGACTCTGTAGGAGAGCCTGGTTTAACCCCATGCTTCACTTCAGACGTGTCCTTTGGTCTCACAGAAGCCAACAGGACTTCTGTACATCACTTAAAATTTAACTGATGGTTGCATGAGTGGCTGAATCAAAACCCAAACATTCAGCTGCAAACGCAGCCCTGCTTTTGATAGTACCATCTGCCTTTGCAGCGGCACTTGTGGATTTGTAGAACTCAAAGCACTTTGCAGAGACCTAAGCATTGATGTTGACTTCTTGTAAGTGGGAAAAATGAGTTGCAAAGGCTCACCCGAAACGGTCCAGCAAGGTGGTGGGACTGGCCATCCCCGTGTCCCAGCCCAGGGCTCTGCCTCCTGAGGGCAACTTCTCCTTCCTTCTCAAGGGGTTGGGGTGGACGCAGGGCGTGGGGGCTGGCAGTGGACTTGCACCCTCTGAGTAGATTTCTGATCCAGGCAGCATCAGTATAATGGCAGTTTCCATGCAGGCAGCCTTGGAGCTGTGGAAGGAAGGACCAGCAGAAGGAATTCTCTGAAATGAATGCATTTGTATGTCAGGGTAAATCTCTCTCCGCACTGAGTACCAAAATGGGAGCCCTGCTGCTGGTTCTGGGGGAGGGAGGAGGTCTGAGCCTGAAATATGTGTTTAGCCTGATCTCAGCACAACTCCTTCCTTTCAGACTTTTTAAAAAATAATATTTTTCTCCTTTTTAATCCTTTTCTTTGCATTGGGAAAGCTGCCAGAGGAGGACTGAGCAGTTTCTGTGTGCATGGATCCAGCTCATTTCCAGGCAGGAGCCAGGCAGGGAGCAGAGAGTAAGCCTCATGTACAAATCATGCATATATTTCACAACCAAATCCCAGACCCGCTTCCGAGCCCTGGCGTCATGTTTGCGCTTTGCCTCTGGAAAGAGAGGGCTTCGATCCACCTGGGTATCTGGAAAACTTCTCCAGATCTGTTTCTGCAAGACTGTCTCTGAAATTGTCTAAAATCAGGAGTGGGAGTCTGTTGAATGAGGAGCAGAAGAGCCAGGAGGTAAAGTTTAAAATAAAGCCCTAATTTGCTGCATCTTTGTTTTTTCTGCTGCAAATGGAAGCAGAACACACAGAAGCCCAGGTTGCTTTTACTGAGGACCACCTACAGTTCCTCAGTTTCTAAAGAAGTAACCTGAAATCTTTCCTCATTTTGAAACCTTGCTCCTTTTGGGCAACCACGTGAGCGAACTTCATGGCACATTCTTTTTTTCCTGAATATATTCATTTTGAAATCTGTTTCTTTAATGCAAAACCTTCTTGCTGCTCTGAAATGAAACAGGGCCATAGCTTCCCTGGCTTGGGCTGGCTTGGCCCTGGCTTTGCAGATGGGATAATTGCTTTCTTGGCAGGAGTCCTGCAGAAGTAGGTTTTGCAGATTTTGGAGTGAAGCTAGCTCTTGGCATTGCCAGGACGTTGCTTGTGTCCAAATATCTCTAAGCTCTTCATGACCATTGAGGTCAACCATTGCACTTTGGGCTGTAGATCTGAACATGGGATTGAAAAGGCCACACAACCTTATGGGATGCAGTGGTGGATCTGATGCCACGAGCAAAGTCCCATCACATTTCTGGGCTGTGAGTGGGTTATGAACAGCAAACAGATATCCCAACGCTGTGGTTTATACCTGGTCATCCCAGTACCAGGTACATTACAGGCAGGTGGGAAGGGGATGAGGAAACTTGCTTCACAGGGTGATGTGGGTGGCTGAATGGTCAAAATTTGGGGACTGATGCTGAAACAGGTGAGCGTGTTCTGGGAATAGTCTGCTTAGAATTTCCATCAAGAAATTCCACGCTTTGCAGCCTGGCACCAACTTGAGCGAGCCTTGGAGGTGACTGTGCGCGTCCTCCTGCTTTGTCACTCATCGGCAGCATGGATGCGGAGGAAACCTCCTGCACAGCAGGCGATGTAGGCGGCACCGCCGTGAAGTGCCTCAATGCAGACATCTGTTAAAGAGTGTGCGTGACAAAATCTTGTACCAATACAAACTGGCTTGCGAAGAAATGGAAAATAGAAATAGAAAGGCATCCTGTGACTCAAGATGTGTGTGTTAGCTAGAGCTGCCGAGCTGCAGGGACCGGACCCGGTCTCTGAGTCTGTATTGGTGCACTTACAGAAGAAAAAGCCTTTGACAACAGCAGGTGGGAGATGTTTCTCCATTCATTGCCATTCGTTTTGATGCTCCTGTATGGCCTCCCTGTGGGAACTCTGGTTTGGTATCATGGTCATAAGCGTGATGCAGAATAGCACTGACGGGGCTTTCATGGCTTATCCCTGGCTCTCCAAATATGTGTGCCAGATCTCCTCATCTCCTCAAGGGTCCTGAGGTGTGTGATCATTGTCTTTAGCCTCTATTCTCTCTGGAGTCCTGATTCTATGGAAATTTCAATTATAATTACAATACCAGTGAAAAGGCCTTCTGGCATCACTGGTTATGAATAAATCTGACCCCTCTGGGAAGACTAAATCCAGAATTTCAAAAGTAAGGACAAGGGCTTGGAAAAGAGCAGAAAACATCCCTGTCCCACAGGAAAGGCTGAGGCAGGGCAATCTCTTTCCTTCCCAAGCCAGGATGAAAATCACAGCCCTGGGAATTCTTTTCCTAAAGGGAAAATTCAATGTTTCCTTTGCTTCAGTTTTATCAGAACATCTTGCTTTGACACAGCATGACAGCCTAGGACCATGACAGTCAGATCAATATGCTTCCAAGGCATTTAAAGAGTGTGATCTTTTCCAGCTCCGACCCACGCAGAAGTTAGTCCTTCCCTGCAACGCGTTTTTGTGTTGCCGTAGGAAGCAGAATGGTCATGCTGGCAGGAATTTTGATCAACAGATCCATCAGTGTCCCCAGGAGCACTCACTGAAAGGTTCTCACTCTTTTACCTGTGTCCTCGTGGGTGAGGCTGTCCTCACACCCAAATTACAGGGGCCAGAGGGAAATGGGGATTTTCTTACACTCAGATCCCCTGATAATTGCTTCTGGGAAGATTTGGGGCTTTGCACAGCCTGTAAGCCAAACCTGTTCTGCTTCCCTGGGCTTGCAGCTTCCTCGAAACCCATCACAAAGAAGCATTGTAGGTCCTGCCCGTGGCATGCCTTGCGCTCCCGCCTCCCGGCAGTGAGCAGGACCATCGTCGGAAGAGGCACCTCCTGCCCACTTAGCGGGGAGATAAAGGCTGATTTGTCTTGAGTGGGAGGAAAGCATCGGGCGTGCTGCTGCCAGGTTTTGCGGTACGCGGTTGCTGGCTCTCACTGCTGCTGCTGAGGCAAGTTTGCAGAGCTCCCCAGGATGAGTGGGGGATCCCTGCTGCTCTCCCTGCAAAGCTGTGGCATTTCCAGCCGTCTGGCTCGCAGGGATCAATGCCATGTGCCACAGCCACAGAGCTGGCTGGGGTGGTGCCATCCTGTGCTCTCGGGGGCGAAGGCAGCACCCCAGGGGCTCAGGCTGTGGGTGCGTTCATGGATCGGAGCCCAGTGCATACAGAGGAAAGCATTCCTCCTCCTCATCTTGCCTCACCTGAGAATGAAAAACAAGGACCCCCCTCCTTCCCTCTGAGCCCTGTTTCTGTTTTGGGTTTCTCGCCTCCCCCAGCCCTCTCCATCCCAGCCCTCCTGGGCTGTTTATCCCGCAGCGCGATGCTGTGAGTGGGTTCACAAACATCCCCTCCAGCTAGGCAAGCCCCGGCGGCTCCAAACTCCCTGCATTTGTCTGTGGGCTTCGGCTGTGGCGTGGGCACAGGCATCACAGAGCCAAGAAACGCAGTGGGAGTTGCTTTGGGTGGGTCCTGGGTTCAATAGGGAGCAAAACCTCAGTCTGAATCCAGCAGAAAAGAGCAAGGTGGCATACAGCAAATGGCCTTTTTGCATCCTCTGTAGGCTGGCTTTTCCTGCCTGTACTCACCCAATGTGAGCCTCCTAGCTGGATGCTGGAGCATCCAAGCCATTAAGTTGGCCAGTTACTCAGTCCCTCTGCCTCTCTGAGCCTAGTGGGAATTGGCTGCTGGATTCAGGTCCATTTTCTGCCTTTGGGCACTTCTCCTTCCACTTGAGGAGGATGGTGTGCGCAGCTGGGTACCAAACCTTGCTGGGCGGTCCAGCAATCCAGCAGCCTCGTGCCACAGGGCTGCCCTGGGCTGGAGGTGGGTCAGGGTGAATCAGACAGTGGGGACACAGCAGGTTTCATTCCCAGCATCTCCACCACCTCTTTCATCCCTGCCATCAGTTCGGCTCAGCTGAGGGCACTGGGAAGGAAGGAAAACCAAGAAAGCTCAAGCATAGACACTTATGCATCACTGGACAAGTCACATCTGGCTGATGGCTCTGTGGGGGCAGCCACACGGCTCAGCCTCTCCTGGGTGACATGAGGCCACTTCAGCATGGAGCTGGCCCAATCCTCACTCTCTGCTCTGGCCGTGTGAGAGATGCTAGATAAAAACATACGCTTCCAGGGTGATATGGCAGATGCTGTGCTCCCGACAGATTATCACATGCCTCCCGTGCTGCTGTACTGCTGGAGGTTTGGAGGCTAAGTAATTCAAGCCTGCTGAGCAGACTCATAACCCTACAGAAATGCACTGCCTGCAGTGCTGTTTTCCTGCCTTACCAAAGCAAAACTCAGTAAAGATGCAAGGCAGAACGTCAGGGAAGACCTTCCCCGGGATCCCAGATCCCCCTTACAGGTTGCTGTTGTCCATGTTGTGGTCCGTGCCAGAGAGCCTGCCCCAACGCTGGGCTGGGTGCTGAGCAGAGGGGAAAATGTCACCAAGAGCGAAATTGCAGTCAGGCAAGAAAGGACCCAGGGGGATGTGGAGGATGAGATGAGAGACATGCAGTGGGTGAGATGTCCGGCCAGTCACACCGAGCTGCTGGGGGCTGCGTGGGGGTGGATGCTCAGCAGCTTGGGTTTGTAAGCAGTGGCTCAGCACCATGTTGACCACAGCCACCGGTCCCGGCGTGAAGCCAGGGCTGGTTCAAGCCAGCAAAGAGAACCTGCTTGCAAAGCAGACTGGTCTTGCACACAGCCCTGTGCACAGCTACACCGTGGAGATTTTCAGGGAGCTACCCATGTCCAGTGCATGAAAACTCTCTCACTGCCCTGGCCATGTGAGTCTGTCCACCCTGGATGTCCATCATCCTTCGATCTTCTGGCTGCTTAACACTCTCCACAGTGCCCGTGCCCTTTGCCTGCTGACAGCGCAGCACCGGACTTCACCCCGAGGACACTGCTGCTGGTCGGCCGATGCAAACTTGGCCTTGTGCAAACAGCCGGAGGTACGGACCTTGGCGCGTGCCCCTTCCGTGCTGCCCACTAACCAGGCTGTCCCTGGGGCAGGGCAACGGCTGGTGACCTCCAGCCTGCCAAGGCTGCAGACGGCATCACTATGGCCCGGGAAGAGGCGCAGGAAGACATCGTCAGGCTGCAGATCATAACTGGATTGTGGCTAATGTGGAACAGTCCTTTGAATCGTTTCCTGATGTTGAGTTGCTCCTGGCAGGGTTCAGAGGAAGAGAAAGCTCCAGCGCTGGTGGGGGATCTGGAGCTCATTTCATAAAGGGCACTGCTGAGGCCATTTGGTCAAAATATTGAAGGCAGGTTTCATTCCATCAGTCCTTGGGGGAGAGAGATCCCGTGCCACAATGCAGTGTAGGGCTGGGGCAAGCTCTTCTCAGTCCTGGTGGTTTGAAACCAAAAAAAGAAGACAATGTGAGTCCTCCAAATACACAGTGCACATGTGCTGCTGTACCAGAGGGAGCATGTGTCTCTGATTTACATGCCACATCCGCCTTATGTTTGGAATATTTCAGCTCTCCAAGGCCTGAGTTTAACCCCTGCCCTCTCCTCCCGCCCGCCTCTTCCCGCAGAGCCTGCAGCATCGCTGCTCCTGCTCTTAGCCCGAGAAGAGCTCAAGGCAGGGGGAGGCACGAGGAGGCTGATGGAGCGGAGGGACTCCTAGTATGTGCAGGTGTGTGTCACCTTGTCCGGGCATGTCACAGCAAAGAACTGAGAGAAAGGAAACTGCAGCAACCAGGACCTTCAAACCATCACCGCTCTGCTCCGAGCTACCCAGGTCTGCTGGCTGAGTGTGTCCACGCACCGGGAGACATCGTTGTTTGTTGAAAAAAACCCAGAGAGCGGTGATGTGTAGAGATGATTTAAGAGCCGCTTCTTCTTTCAGCGTGGAGTCCAGCAGGCGTGATCCCTGGTCGGTGGGAACCGAAGGATACGGCACAGGAGGGGGAAGTAAAGGCAGATATTTCGAGTGATTGTTCTGTGCTTTTCCTCTGTGTGCTTCCAGAAAGGACTTCAGCCTGGAAAAGGATGTCAAGACAGGAAGGATATTGAGTTGGCTTCAGCTCTGTCCTACAAATAGCTTAAGTGACCTTTCTCTAGCAAAACATCAACTATCGTACTATGGATTTGTTCTAAAGGGGTGTCAGCTCTGGAAGAGTGCAGCCATTTCACACGCAGGAGGTGCAAGAATGGATAGATAGATAGACAGAGAGACAGAGAGAGAGATAGACAGTGTGTGGGGTGGAGAGACAGTTTTAACTGCCCTCATTTTTAACGTAGGTTTTGATGCCTTTGGAAGGGGACCTCATGTATCTTCACACCATTCCTGAGTGTGGCAGTATGTGCACAGTGTTAATGTCTCAGGCCTGATCCTGTACTCCTTCCCTTCACCCATAGCTCCCACCTGGGTGGGGAAACTGAGGCACGGGGCAGCAAAGTAACTTCTGAAAGTCCCATGACATGTGGGAAGCAAAGCCAGGCATGGCAGACCCAGGAGCCCAGTCCTCCGTCTTCTCTTCTAACCATCGCCTCTTGCTGTGTTGCTTGTTGTGATCCCCATCACACTTCTAAGAAGATGGCATCTCCTTTAAAAGACGGTGAACATCCACCTTCGGGAGTCTGCGTGCATGCATAAGTCATGCAGGAAGAGCCGAGAGTTGCGAGGTGGGAGCTGGGCACTTTCCAGGAAAAGCTGAGCTGGAACCACAGAAGCTATTTCCTTGAGACTTGAGCCATTATCCCCCCACCAGAAACAACTGCTTTGCACATGGTGAGCCCTCCTGAGGTTAAGATTTGCTCCCACGCGTCCTCACAGCAGAGCTGATGTTTGTCCACCCTCTGAGCTGCTCCCAGAAGCGCGTCCTGGGAGGACAATCATGGGCCCATCGTTGCCTCATTGCTCCTTTCACTCCTGTGGCTTCCTTGGCTTAATGACCCCTCTCTGCACGGATGCCCTAAGCTTCTTGGTCAGTTTGAACCCAAACCAGACACCATCCACTAAGAAAGATCACTACATCCCATTTGGAGAGCTGTAGATCTTTCCTACAGGCTGCAAACCCTCTGGCTTTGAGACAAAAAATCCATGGCTTCAGGCTCTTCCCACCAAATAATAGACAACCTTGGCACCAAGTGCAAATTTTAGGATGTTATTCTCTCTTCTGGACTGAATTAGTCCCCAGCACATTGCAAGATGAGTAGAAAAATGGTACTGGAAGAAGATGGCTTGAGTTTGCTATTGAGGGTGATTGTTGTGCTTCCTTGTGGCTGAGGCTGCAGGGATGCAAATGCTAACTTGGATAATTCAGCCATCCTCATGTCCAGGAGAGGTGAAACAAAGGAAAAAAAAAAACCACCTCGACTCGTGGGACAGCATTGCATTGCATTGCTTTTCCTAGGTGGGATCGTATCTCACCACGTCTCTGCCAGACAGCAGGAGAAACCAACCCAAGAAATAGTTGTGTTAGCTCTGAGCTTGGCTACTGATAGGTGGCAAATATTGTCAGAAACATTCTGAAAACACCAAAACTCAGGGAATATTTCCTAGCTGCATCTCCCTGGCCCAGCCCTGCTCTCAATGAGAGATCCTCTTTGTCTGCGGGCCGACCGACAGCCGTCATGTGCGCTCCATAAACAGCGAGTGGAAGAGACACTTTTAATGCAATTATAATTTAAGTGTAAAATATGTAACTTCTGTAGGATTTTGTTGTCTGGTGCGTAATTACTTTATGGTACTATAAAAATATATTACATTATGATGGCTTGCTGTGCTTTGCTCAAATAATTTATAGCACAGTAATAGTGTGGAACAATATTCAAGACCATTGTCTCCAATCTAGTATATAAATAAAAATTGTGGAAAATGATGATCTTGGTTAAACACTCATTTAATTATTTTGCAGTCTTGGCTAAGGTTTTTTACCCCAGTTTCATTCCCACATCCTCACCAGATTATATGCAAAATATCTAGAGGGAGACTTCTAAAGCTCAGAGAAAATAGAGCTAGATATGGTATTTTTTTTAATATGCTGCCATTTCCAAACGACTGGGAAGAAGAAACATTTGCTGCAGGTTCACTGGAATAAAAAAAAGATTCCCAAACTTCTTCCCAGGCAATATACTGAAAACCCTTTCATTTCAAGCCCACTGAAATATTTTACTGGCTTAAAAAACCATCCCCCTTCCTTCTGCTTTTGAGGTTCTTAACATCGATGCCCGTGAAACCAAACCTTAGTGACTTTTGAAGCAAGATGTTGATTCAAAAAACCCAACTCCCTTTCTGCATTAAAAACAGGGAAGTGAAACCTCTGTCTCTTTCCCTCTCAGCATCCCTCCCCCGGTGTCTGCTTCGATCACAAGCAGTAAAATGTTTCCCACCTGCCCGTCTGCATCCCTTCCCCGAGCTCCCCCCTCCCCAAAAAGCCCAGCAGTACCCCCCCACCTCCCCTCTGCTTTGTCCAGCACAGAATTAGGATGGGTTCAGCTGAGGCATCGCCGTGCCTGGAGAGGAGCAACGGGGTTTGAGGAGAAGGATGGAGGTGTACGGTCCCGCGAGGTGCTTCGTCCTGACTCCCTGGTCCGGCACGCAACCCCGCTTGATCCGGACGGGGATGGTGCGGGTGCGAATGACGGTCACCAAGGCCCCAGTAGCGACCGTTGCTCTGCACATCCCAGGGTGCTGCTGTAGAGGGTGAGGAAGAGGGAAATTTGGGGCTGAAACCCCAGGGTTACTCTGGGGTCAAGGCACCCGAGCTGGGCAAGCTGCCCAAAGCTGCTCCCGTGGGTGACCAACCGGAGCTAAGCCAGTGTCCTGGGAAGACGAGCATCCCCAAGGGAGCCTGGAGATGCCCTCCCTCACCCCGGCAGGATCTTCCCCATGAGATCCCTCCTCTGCCTCCCCCATCCTCTTCCTCCTGGTTCTGCAGCAGGAACTGGGACAAGGATCTAAAAATAGTGGTGGGCCCTGTATATGCATCTTCAGCAAAGAGACTCATAAATGCAGCCAGGACTGAAAATCAATTCTTTAAAGCTGAAATCAATAACAATAACTAATATTAATAGTGATTATCCTTTCTTTATTGCACTTTGCAGTTGGAAATGAATTGTTTTTAAGGATTAGCGGCAGCTGAACTCTGTAATGCAATGTAAGACTGAAGATTTACTATGAAAACACAGTTTATGAGGAAAGACCCATTACTGCTGATGGAACGCGCTTTGGAAATAGCCCTGGCGACAGCCGCCGCTGCTGCTGAGCACATGGAGCCTCGGAACCTGAAGTCGGCAGCGGGTTTAGATTTCTGGCAGGAGACAGGGATTTTTGGTCTCTAACCCCGTCTGGTTTGCTCGCAGTCTGACTTTTTCGTTCCCAGACATCCCAAATGCATTTTCATTTTTGGTATCTTTTATCTGAAACAGCTTCAGACATGCAAAACTCGGCAGGGGGGAAGGGAGGAAGAAAGGGAAGTGTGTTACGCCAGTCATATATATATATATATCTGAGTCAGCCATACATATATGAGACAGCAGTGTCTAGAGCTATCTGCCGTGTGTGTCAGAGTTTCCAAAAACCAGAGCGTATTAGGTGTGCGGCGAGCACTTTAGGAAAGTCTGGTCTCGAGCATCCCCACGGGAGTCCCCCGGCACTTCTGCAAAGTGCCTGCCCTGGCAATCCGGTTTCGGGTCTGTGTGAAACTCCTCTCGCAGAGGAGAGGCAGTGCACCTGGAGGCACGGGGCTCGATTCTCACGTCTCTGCTCCTCCCCTCGCCGGCCAGCCCTAGCGCTGCGTCTTGCTTCTGTCTGTCGTCTCCAGAAAGTAGCAGATACTTCAGACGCTGAGAATGGGGTTTGATTTATTTGAATTTTTTTTGGTATTATTCATGCTTTCTGGGGATATTCTCCTCCAGGAGCCAGCCAGACACCAGGGCTGGTGAGACGGGAGATGAGGAACCGCATGGCGGAGCAGAGGGGATCACAAACCGGGATTATAGTGGGTACCCCCATTGCCAAAAGCCTGTTTGCTGTCCCCTGGAGAGTCATTACTTGTGAGAAAGCACTGACTATCTATTCCCATGCTGTTCCTCGTACAGAGCCTCTTGGCATCTTCCCATTGCATCTGACGGCCAGGAGCCCTTCTCATAGGTGAAGACCAGCAGAGCAGCCATGGTCATGGCATTCAGACCACACTTGACCTCAGTTTTTCTTGGGAGAAGGTAATGTCTACTGCGAGGGTGTGATGGCAAAGGCATGGTGGCCGCAGCACAGCTGGAGCTGGGTGGGGAGATGGGGTGTTAGCGTGGTTCATTGAGCACAGGGGATGAAGTGCGGCACCATGCCTGTAAGGGGTTTCCTGGCAAGATGACCCATCAACAGCCTCCCCACCATCCCAGCCTGCAGAAGGGCCTGGAGGCGGAGGACTCCATCTGTCTATATTTTACGTAAGTGATACTTGTGCTTATTGAAGGCAGATTCTAAAAATTTCCTAGAACTACCTTGCTCCAGGTGTGGCGTTTTCTCAACCACAAAATTCAGTGGGGCAGAGTTGAGGGTGACATAGAAATTCAGAAAAATAGAGCCGGTAAAATCCTACCTCTGTTGGGTTGATGGCACATCTCCCTTCGAGCTCTGGTAAGACGCGACTTTACCGCTCTGGTTGGCGTCTCTTCCCCCAGCGTGCAGGATGCTGAGGCCCTTTGGGTGCAGAGCTCGTTTACTTAGTTTTCTTTTTAACGCTATGAAGCTTTTAACTATTAGCTAAATTGTAAAGACCGGCAGAATGGAAGCCTTTTGCAAACAGCAATAGATCAGCAGTGGCTGGCAGGAGCAGACTGATTGTATCGCATTATTGATCTCTGTTAAAGGGGATTGACATTTTTCACCTGGGATGGTTCTTTTATTTTTATTGAAAAAATGGCCTTTTCTCCAGAAATAAAATTGGACTTTCACCTCCATTTTTCTCTGCCATTTTAATTCATAGTTGCCTTCCAATTTTATAAAGGTTTTCATCATATTTGTCCTAACAATTTTGAAAATCTGAGTTTCAATCAGAAAACATGCTTTTCAATGGACACCACATTCTGGTAACTAGAGCAATAACCACATCCAAAATGAAGATAACTTGGATGGCTCAACATTTACCCTAAAGTTGTTTTTCTTCCATCACTTGTGCCTTAACTCTACTTTCCACCAAGTCCCCTAAGTCACCTCAGAAACAGAAGCACTGGGAGCTCTCCCAGTTGGGTTGAGCTGTGCTCAAGCTTCCTTACATCGGTGCCAGCCTGGAAAGATTTATCAGCGTCTCGCTGAGCCTGGCATGTGGTGTGCAGATGTCTCCAGACTGGCTCAGCTTTGAACTTGCAGGAACAATTCAATTTTTTCAGTTGTGCATCATTGTTAATTTCCTCCAACTCCTCTTCTGAGGGCGGGGGTCTGGAAAGCAGCTTCTTTTTCCCAGCTTAGAGAAAACAGCCCTCGCTGGACCTCAGGAAAGGAAGATGGTGGCTGTGTATGTTGACGCCCTTGGAAATGACCTAAAAACCGTGGCCTGCGCCTTGAGATGCCAGCAGTGGTGAGGTTGGGGATGCATCATTCTTGAGAAAATTGAGAATAAAGCTGAGAGGGAAGACTTGTTCCCACGTGGGATGGGTACATGCACCAGAAGGAAGCACCAAGGAGTGCAGATTCACAGGACCGTCCCCTTCCAGCACAGCATCTGCCAGCTCACCGAGATGCTCCTGGCCACATCATACTTTCCCAATGCCTGTGTTTCACAGCAGCCAATGAGTCACGGTGAGGGGCAGGAAGACACGATGAATTCCTTTCTAGCACACACAGGACCGGGCACCTTCCAGACCTCAACTCCTGGGCTATTTCACTCCTGGCTGGCAGAGTGGGAAACACAGGCAGAGACAGGCAGGAGCCGCAGCCGGCGCTTTTTAACCCGGGACCTTGTGAGATTCAGGATGCACAGCACGGAGCACAGCCCGTTGCTCCACATGCACACACAAACTCAGGTCTTAGAAAGGAAGTGGTTAGTGGTTTGTTTTTTTTTTTTTAAACAGATCTGGGTCTTCCGCCTGTGCTTCCAGCTACCTGCTCGATCTCGCTGTGTTTGCCCTGCTGTCAGCCTGCCCGGTGCTCACAAACAGCGCGGGAGGGAGAAGAAGGGAACGAGATGTGGGGGATGGAGGGAGACCAGGGAGAAATGAGATAACGTGGGGATTGATCCGTCCAAAGGTTAAGAAGCTGAACTTATTTAACTCCTGTTAGTTTATTTATTGTCCCTGAGTTATATTTGCGACTGCGACTGAGCAGATTAGCATGGGATTGCTGGGTAGATTTAGAAAGCCTCGGTGTTTTTCTAGCTCAATATGCATGGGTGCGTGCGTCCGCATGCGTGCGCCTGTGCCTTATTCTCACTTTTCCGCAAGCAGCCCCTTTCCCGCTCCCCTTATGGATGAATGCAGGCATTCGTCTGTACAATTAGGGACAGAGAAGAGAAAAAATTTCCTTGCTCATCAGATCAGAAGCTAAATTTATGCAGGATACAACACATGCTCTTTATTATACCACGAAAGCAGTGGGTAATAATTCCTCCGTCTCCAGAAACAGGGACACTCACTGTAATAAAAAAAAAATACATATATATATAAAAAACCCTCCCACTGGTGGTAAACATATGCGTCATACAAGACTGATAGAAGCTGGAACTGGTAAGTACTGGATGCGGATGAGTAATGTTTGTCGTGGCCGTGCCGGCTACCGGGCGCTCTCGGTAGCAGAAGGTGTGGAGGGCGAGAGCGGCTCGGTGGGATGGACTGGCTGGTGGGCAAAGGGTCTGGGAGAGACCCCAGGTCCCTTCCCAGCTTGGGTCACCTCGCTGGGGGTCCCCATCTTCTCCGGAGCCCCAGTTTCGCCAGGGGGAGCCAGGGTGGGTTCAGAGGCAGTGGCGGGGGGCTGATCTCAGGGTGTTTCTCGCGGGTCCCTTTGCTGCCCGGGTCAGGCAGAGCCCTGGCTGGGGCTGGCTGGAGAAATCGGAGAGAGCGGGCTGGTGTCACGGATCAGGAGCGAGGTGCATTACTCAGATGGCTTGGCTAATATCTCCTATTACATCAGTTTCTTTTCTTTCCCTGTCTCTGTAAAAGAGCCACAAAAAACAATGAGTAATTTCTCTGCGGAATATTCATCTTTAAAAAGCCAGGCCCAGTGCTTCAGTGCTTCCAGCACATTATTTTTCTCCCCTTGACTTTGAGAGTGTGTCTGGCCTGTAAACACAACTGGGAAAAGCTCTCACTGGGGGAGAGAAGAGTGCAGGAGAGGGTGTCCCAGGATGGGACGAGCAGGTTTCCCAAAGGCACGGGGGCTGGCTGCAGCCAGGAGCTGGTGGATCGATGCCCAGCGGGCAGCGTCGCATGGGGACGGGCGCTGCTGAGCTGCAGTTTGCTATGGGTGCAAACCCTTCCATACTGAATGGAGGTTAATTAGACAGGAGGGCTAAGCATCCCTTCTGCCTTGTGCTCGATCCCCCCTCTGCCCCTCCTCATTAGGGGTTGTCAAACACACATCTTTCCAATGGAGAAAACACAGACAGCGAAGGGAGAGCCAGGTCCACTGGTCACATCTGGGTGGTGGATGGCACCTTTTTGAATTGAAAGATCATATTTGGGTACCTATTTATGTCACTGAGGTGGCACCTGCCTTGGTTTCGGGACATGCCAGCATCTAGGAGGCACTGGACACCCCTCTCTGCTCCCACCAGCTGTGGCCCAGGTGCCAGGGTGCTTGTGGCCAGCAGCGTTTGGGAGGGGATGGTGATGCTGCCTGTGGGTGCGAGTGTCCCATGACTGCCCATGTCTGGCACTATGGAGAGAGGAGCCGGATGGTTTTGGAGCTCCTCGTGGGAGCTTGGAGGTGTTGGGTCCAGGGTTTGGAGCTGAGCTGTGCTGGGAGTAGGGAGAAACTGGTGTCTAGAAGGTGCTGATGCCAGCATTTAAAAATGCCACGCTGGGAACAGCACGTCGCTCGGAGAAGACCCCTTGTCCCGTTCACCTGGCATCCCTGGTTAGTTCTTACCTTTGCACGGGGGAGCAGGCGCTGGACCAGCCCCAAAACTGTGAGTGTTTACAGCAAGAGTGGCAATGTGCCTCGCAGCGGCTCCGCCAGCATAAAGGCAGCAGTGTGAAGGGATGCTGCGTAGCTGAATTTCAGCCTGAAAGAGAATCCAAACCACAGCGTTGGAGCCAGGTAGGAAGCTCCTTGGAAAAATCTCTTTGCCTCCTCCTGACACAGTGCCACCAGCTTTACTGCAAACACAGAAGGAGAGCTGCTTTTTACAGATATAAAAAAAACTTACCGGCCGTTTATTTCATTTATGGAGGAGACAGATAATTGACAGGTGGCTGTCTAAAAGAGATGAAGCCCTCCAGCTAAACACTGCAGCTCCAGCAAGGGCACGAGCGACAGAGAAATGGCTCCAGAGGTGATAGACTTGTTACTTTTAACACTGCGAGAGATAGAAAAGAGCAGGGTTGAATCGCAGTTCAGAACAATCATACCTAACCGCTGAACTAAACAAAACCGATGATTTCATACCAGCGTCTACGGCAGCCTTCAACTGAGCTTGAATTCGTGTCATTGCCTCCCAAAGGGTCTTGCAAGCCCCAGAACTTCAGGTCCCGTTTTTAGGGCTTGAACGCACCCCATCCTGGGACCGGGAGCAGGGCGAAGGGTCAAAATTGTGCCGACCAGTGATGCTAAGTGGTGGAGATGTTTGCTGGGGAGGCGTGCAGGGAGCGGGACAGCTTTACTGGGATCGGTGTGCTGGGCTGGCTGGTTATCTCGTGTCCCACAAGCTGCAAATATCAATCTTCCCTTGCTTGTCTTTTTAAAATTTTTTTTTCTTCATTTTTATTCTTTTTGAACCGCCTGCCTGGGACTTTGAAATAGATAAATCTCTTCCAGGACCTCATGCCCCTGGATGGATCTCTGCCTGTTTCTAGGATATTCAGCCTTATCTGCTCCTGACTGCTATAAACAAAACCAGAAGCTTAATTATGAACCCCACCCATCAGACCACCACCACATTTTGCCACCCGAGAACTGCCTCCTCACGTGAGAGATTTCCTTGTGCTTCTTAATCAACCTCAAACTTTTTTTTTTTTTTTTTCCAGTGTTTACTCGAGTTTTCCCTCCTGCAGGGCAGAGGAACATTTACGACGTAAAATTACAGAGGCTATTACTCCGCCGCGCCGCACACCGCGGTGATTCAGTGTCGGGCTGGGATCGAGGGAACAACTAGAGCCTGTTAGCCGGATCCCTCCGCTTTCCCACCTCCACCCGGCTTCGCAGCAAATCAAAGTGCAACAAATGGCTTTGCATCATTCCTTCGAGGAGTCCTGGGCCTTGTACGTTATCTCGAGGGCAGGGTATACGCTATAATAAAAGACGGCTTTATTGCCAGCTGCAACAAAGCCAAGGATTCAGACACGTATTGCCTTGTGGGTTCATTGTAAACTCCCTTTTATGGCCCTTCCAGTTTATTGCTAATAGAGATTTACAGTGGGAAGAAGGGGCTGTGTGCTGTAATTAATACTGTTATTAGCCCGGGTGGGTTTGGCGCAATGAGCAGCGTGGCAGCTCTGCCGCCAACCTTGGCGTTTGCTCTTCGTTGCCCAGCCCTGGAAATGAGATGGGGACGGGCCGGTTTTGGCGCGGCAGGGCTGACGTTACCAGTGCCTTGCTGGGAGATGGCTGGGAGCCGTGGGACCAAACTCCTTCCACATTCTGAGGGTGTCTCCATGGGTTTAGCCACCTCGGAGTGGGACATCAGGAGACACCATTTCATCTGTTCTTGTGAGGTGGAGGAAGATCATCTCTGCTCCAGCTGGTTGTTTCCCTCAAAGCAAGTGAAGTTTCCCTCAGGTGGGAGGGAAGTGGAAGGAAATGGATTATTTTCAATGGTTTCTGTTATTCCTGGACACAGGAATAACTTAAAAGCTGGACGCATAGAATTCATGAACCTTCCCCGTGGTCCCCTTTGAATGGGGCCCGTTTCAGTGCACTCAGCCTACGGGGATGGGGCCAACCACCACAGATACACACAGAGCTCTAGATAGGGCAGTAGAGACTGTGCCGAAAACATCCCACCTGCCCGGATGCTTTCTGCTGAACTGAGGTTGTTAATTAAAATTGATTGTTGCTCCTTGTCCATCTCCAGACTCTAGAAGAGCCAAACTCCAGCCCTGTCGCCACTGGAGACACTGGAAACAGTTCTGTTATAATATCAACCTGGTTTCCATCACCCACTGCTCTGCTGGAAGGAAACCTCAAATGAGGCAAATTTCATGTGGCTGCAGCTTTTTGCTATGAATGTTTCATGCTGCTCTGCTAGGCAATTAAAAAGCGATGAACCAGGGTGAGAACAGTCCTGCTAATGATTTGCAGTCAGCTCCTTAGTGCCAAGTTGTCTTTGCAAAGCCAAAATTATATCGTATCAGTCACCAGAAGCTACCACAGAAGTTAAACATTAAGTGGCTGAAGTTGCTGGAAACTTCCACGGTTTCCGACAGATCACAGGTCAAGGATAAAGTCATTGAGAGCGTCCTTCATCTCAACCAACTGTCATGAAAACGGCCAAGCCCTCAGAGCGACTACCAACAAACCTGCCCCATAAACCCAACCACACGTGACTGCAGGCCCCACCCCAGCTTCACAGAAACAGGGAAAATGTGGATTATCATAAATACGAGAGGGATGTTAGGGGTTGGCCACAGCATCAGGTGGAAGAGAGTGTCCAACTCATGATGCTGAAGAGCCACCCATTGGTTTTAAGAATCTCATCCAGCCATCTAGGCAGTGTCAGCTGCTGAAGTTCCAAGATCAAGTATACTATTTTGTGATTATTTACCCAAATTTCACTCCAGGAATTTCCTGCAGAAAGAAAAAAGACAAAAGCTGAGAGCCACAAAGGTTTTGGGCAAAGTCACTGGGAACTGGGTACCCAATTCCTCACGGTGAGGTTTGTGATGGAGCGTGGGGTTCGCTGTGTTTTTAGAGAAGGAGCTGAAGGACACCAGGCTCCTCCTCACAGTTTTTATTAATATTCAAGCTAATTAACTTCACTGAGGGCTGGAGGAAATTGAATCTCAAGAAGAATCTAAGCTCTGCTTTAGATTTTAAGCTGTTTGGAGCTTTTGATTTGAAGCTTGTGCTTTTATTATTATTTTTTTTTTCCCCTGCAAACACCTGGCCCACTTCAGAGGCGATGTAACAATAATAAATGATTCTTATTAATTGGCCATCAGCTGGCAGGGAGCAGCAGGCATGTTTACAGGGAGTCAGGTTTGGGGGTGTCAGGAGGGTGAGCCCGGCCAGGACCCCTGCAAGGGGCTCGCGGCAACGGGGGGGCTGTGAATGGGCTCAGCCCAAAGTGGCCAAAGCAAGGCAGCTTTTGTGAGGTTAAATAAAAAATAACTAGAAAAAAAAAAAAGGAAGCTTTTACAGGCCAGAGCTTAAAGACGTGCCCTCCCTCTTTGCCCGTTTATTAAGTAATAATGAAACACTTTTGTCAAAGCTTAGGCACCAAATTTCTGACACCAGATGAGCTCTAAAGCTAATCAGGAGCTGGAAAAATGGGAATATAATTAAGGCTGCTGACAGCCCCGTGTCATTAACCTCACAGCTCTCAGGTGCCACACTGAACCACAGCTGCAAAAGATACCGTGTTACGGGGACTTGGTTTCAGCTGTGGAAATGAATTTGGCTTTTAATGGCTCAGTAATGGTTCTGGGGCTGCTTCATCTGGAGCTGAGGCAATGGCAGAGGGGAAGGGAGCGATGGGCTGTGCTGCGTCTGGATTGTCTCTATCCCTTGCTGCTTGGCGGTAAACATCTGAGGCTCTTCTCACCCAGAGAAAATGAGGTTTTTCTGGGTGAGGGTTCAGGCTGGGGCAGTTCTGCTCTGTCCCTTCTTCCCCTGTAATTAATTATTGTTGTTATTAGGAGTGTGGGTGTTTGCTTTACCCTAGCACCTGGGATTCCTGCCTGCATCCCACCGCATGCCGTGGATCTAATCCCCTGATGTAACCCTGTGAGCCACAGGGCTGACAGCCAAACCACCTACCTGCTCCGTGACTCAGTTTCCCATCGTACAGAGGAGGTGATAACACTGGGGCCTTTGGGAGGATGTTTGGAGGTTTGCCAGTGTGTCTGTGTCCATTCCTCTTACGATTATGCTGCTGAAGGAGGCTGTGATGGGGTCTGCTGGCTCAGGAAACCCCCTCTTGAGTCCTGTTCCTGTGCCAGCTGGAGCACAGTGATGCAATGGGGAGCACTGGTGGTGGAGCAGGGCTTTTCTTAGATTCTTTTTTTTAATGGTTATCTAAGTTTTTGTTTTTTCCCAGGACTTTATTGCTCTGAAGGTGAGAAAATGGGAAGTGGCTGTTCCCATGCTTCATCAGCACGAGTGTCTCCACCTCCTGAGATGAACTGGTGGGACATCCCCAGCACGTACTGCACTGGGGGAGCACCTGGGCCTCTGTCGCAACTGTGACAGTCGTAACCCTTGAGCAGAGCCTCTTATCTGGGGAATCGCAGAGCGTGTTTCAACCGTTTCACAAGGCGTGTTCGACAGACAGGTACCTGGGACACGGAAAGGGTAAAAGCATTTTCCTGGGAAAGAAGGCGGCTACGTCACCGCCAGGAATAGCACCCCGGCGTCCCATGACCCAGGCTCTCCTGAAAAAAAATGAGATAACGTTTGCAGCGACAGGCGCTGAGCAGCCTGGGGAAAGCTCCACAAAGATCCCCGCAAGCGCTGCCGTGTAGGGTGATCAACGCGCTCCCGTTGTCGCTCGCAAGCACGCTGCGCTGTTATCTGAGCAGAGACTCTCAGATCTCCCTTGATGTGGAAAAAAAATACCTATTAGGAGCTAATGAGCAGAGTAACACGGAACCTGATTGCGCCGGGATGTTATTTGTCATTCATCCTCCGCTATCGCGGCAGTGGCATCTGTTGCCCCAGACTTTCCAAGCACGTCTCGCACTTTCTTCCGCAGCGTTCTCGGTTTCTTGGGTGCAAGACTCAAGCCTTGGACAGCAGCAAAACCCAGTCAATTACGTTTTCACCCTGTCTGCTTTGAAAGCCCCGGAGTGTGCCTGGTGCGACCACAGCCGTAGGAACGCAGGAGTTCGTGATAAATGAAAAACAAAAGCAGCATTATCCAGATGGGACCTCGTGAGAGCCTCACATACCCCAGCAATTCCGAGCGCTCTGTGTACGCTTCATACTCGGTTTTAACTCAATTTCTTTGAGATGCAAATCAGAGGGATTATATTTGGAGGCTGCATCAGAAAGTCTTTAATCCAAATGGGCTATAAGATTTATTTAGAAGAGCCAAATGTCTTGTCTGGGACAGAAGCAACTGAGCTGAACTGAAACAGATGGACATAAAGGAAATTAAGCAACTCTAATGGTCTTATCCAGAGTTTCAAAGTATTCGATCTCCTGAAAGCTCTAGCTCCTGGAAGCACGTGACGAGATGGGAAGCTCAGGTTTCACTTAAAAACAGGCTTTGCAGTTCACTGAGAAAAACAATAATAGTGTTTTTATTCCTCCTGTGTACAGAGGGAGGGCTGCCTTCCAAATTCTAACTCCTTAGCTAGGCTCGCATCCTCAGCCGAAAGTACATCGCATGGGGGTTTGGATTACTCGTTTTTATGACAGTGCCATGACTTCAGCAGCCTGGATTCAGGATTTTGGGAAACCTGATGCCAGCCATAGGGATCGCAGATAGTTTGTTTACTGATACAGGAAAAAAAAAAAATCCCTCGGGTCTGTTGAGGTTTTCTTCCCTGAGACGTGCTGCTGTTTCTGAGGGAGATTTACCTTGGGTCTCTTCTAAGTCTGGGGTTTAACTGGGATGTCAGCAACGCCGGGCCAAGGTCACCTCCAGCCGGGCTGGCTGCAGCCAAGGCAGAGCGCACATCTGGGATGCTGATAAACCACCTCGATAGACCAGGCATTCCCCCGAGACCCCCGCATCCACCTCTTCTGAGGCTGGATTTGCAGCAGGTGGAAGAGCCTTCCCGGGATATTTGGATGTGTGTGGCTGTGGATAGACTGCACAGGCAGCAAAACAAGTGTGAGGACAAAATCCCTACCACTGAACTGGAGCATTTCTGAGGCATGAAGCTGGGCATAGCTTGGGAAGAAAAGTTTACATTTTAAGTTGGTTCTAGTATTTTCAGCTTTTAGGCTCTAAATAATGACGAGGCGTGTTTAAGATGAGTAAAACTGAATGTATTTTTTTAATGCTGAGGGTCTTGAAGTGCTGCCCAGTGGTCAAGCAGACTCCAGAGGCAGATGCTGGATGAATCCTCAGGGCTTCAGAGGCTGAGCAGGGCTCCTGGGGCTCAGGGTGCCCAGGGCCAGCGGGTGCTTGCCGTCATCTCTGCAAACTGGGAAATACTTTTGAAGCTGAAGCTGCCAACAATAGCTGGCAGAAGTTGTTCTGCTTGCATCTAAATGCAGCCCTGCTTGGCTCACCAGGTTAAGCATCCAGAGCAGAGAAACCTCACGTGTTTCTGCATTTGCCATCCTTCACCTCAATGTGTTTGGAAGTGGATTAAATAAAAGGTGAGAGAAGTGGGGAGAAGGGGAGGGAGAGCCAGGGAGCGAGCATGAGGAGGAGCTCATCCATTACTATGCTGTGCACAAGGCAGGAGGTCTTGGCCTTCTAGTTTGAGTGCTTATTCCCCATAAAATACATCTGAGAGAAATCAATACGAGAAGCATGCAAAAACTTAAATCAAAGCACAAGGAAGCGGCACTTGGCGAACAGAGCGACCTTGCAGAGAGCTGTCAAAGCTGGGGCCCCAGCCCTGCCAGTGCAAAATCTGCCAGACAAAAAAAAAAAAAAAAAAAAACAAACCCTGCAAGGCTGCTGTGCAGTCTTGAGGGTGGTGTGAGCTTCCTTGGCATGGGGTTTGGACGGGGAAACGCTCTGATCGCCACAGCGGAAGGCACGTGGACAGGGTAGAGTGGTCACGGGTTGGGTGAACGGCACAAGGACAAGCTGCCTGGTTGCTCTGGGGACAGCAAGGAAAGCTGATGTACCCTGCGTTGCCTGCACAAGCTCCTCAAGAATCTTGGAGATAACAGGGCAAAAGCATACCCAGCTTTGAGGTACAGGACATGCTCCCTCCAGCCTTGGCCATGCATGACCTTGGCCCCTGGCAATGTGTATGCAGACCCAGGGCAGAGCTCCATCTCCACCAGGTCCGTGTCCTGCCAAGCTTCCCCACTTGCCCACCACAACACCCAGGATGGAGGGCAGTCTCCCACAGCCGGATCCTCTCCTACTGCTGGCTGCCTACATCGGGAAGGGCCACCTTGGCACGCAGGTGCCGGTCGCCTGACCTTGGCGGTGGGTCACAGCGCCGTGCTGCAGACATAAATCTGCAAAGGTTTTCTCCAGTCAAGCTCCACCTCTGCAGAGCGCGAGGCGCATGTTCCCATGCTGGGAAATCTGACCCCTCAGTAGCCTGAGAGACAAGAGAAGCCTGGGTTTGGTGTTTTGAATAAGTGGCTTTTTATCTGAAATCCCTTTGGGAGCATGAGCTCAGTAACCAATGAAATTATATCTGTTGTTTCAAGCAGTGAAGAAAACTTGGCCTGATGTTTATTGAGATTTATGGCTTCCCTTGAGCTTAATTGTCTTTGGGAGCCCTGGATCTTTTTAACGGTTCAGCTAAGTGGTACTAAGAAGGATGGTAATGGTTTGAGCAGTCTGCCCCCTTAGCATATCTTTTTCTCTCACACAATTTGCTGATATTTGGGAAATATAGCTGATGCACTCCCCTCCCGAGGTCACAGTTATTCATTGGTGTGAAACTTCAAGAGACAAAACCAGGTGTGAAAAGCTCCCAGCAAGTGTTTCCTTGGAAAGGCGTTGACTTCCATCCGTGAGGGCTGTGCTTTGGGGAAAGAGGAGGAGGAGGAGATATCCCTGCTCCTGCTAGGGAGGGTCACCCAGTCCTCTGCAGAGGCACTGCAGTCCCCCTGCTTCATGACCTCCTCCTGGATGCTGTGCTTCATCTTTCTTGGTCTTCCTCGCTGCCATCAGCCCAGTGGCCTGGTGCAGAGTCCTCTCTGGTCCTCAGCTGTGGTGGCTTTTCCACTCCCTTTGCTGTGGGTTCTTGGTTGCGTGCAGCGTTGGCTGCTCATGCCCAAACATGCTGGAGCTCATCCAGGGGTGGTTGGTAGGGTGAACAGTGGGATCAACGTACGGAGATGCAATGGGGGTGCTCTGGGAGGAGGGCACCACTCCTCTCTGCTCCTTGCAGTGGTCTGAACTGGGAAGGTGCTATGAGGGCTGCAGGGAAGGAGCCTCCTGCCCAGCACTCGCTGCACGAGAGACAGCTTGGTGCTGCCTGGCTGTGGTCGGTCCCTCATGGAGCATCCTCGGCGCTGGAGGGCTCTGACATTGGGATGAAAACATCGCCCTTCACGGGTAATTATTCCTTGCCTCTGGTGCCTTTTCATCTCTTACTGGTGGTGACCCCTGTTGGTTTGTTATCTCTCCCCAGCCGTCCAACGGAGCCGTAGACCTGTCATCGTGGGGAATGACCTTAACCTATTTACTCACCTCCGCAAGACGCCGTGTCCGCTCGGCTGGGAGCTCACAGCAGGGCCAGCAGAACCCGGCCGGGAGCAGGGGATGTTGCGGTGGAGGTAATTACAACAGCCCGTTATGGTTCAGCGGGCACCTTCATTAATAAACCTCAGGTTTCAGAGGTGCCTAACTCGGCCGTTCGAAACCACATCTGGCTGTAACTCTGCAGCTTGTCTAAGCTTTCGGCTCATCTCCAACCGCCTAAGCGGTTTACAGGACGAGCAGTAAACAAAGTCTGTTTTGTTGGGCTTTCGCGTGCTTTAAGGCAAAGAAAGCAAACACACGCTCCCTGGGCTAATCTCCTCAGCGCAGAGCCGGAGGCCGAGAGCTCCTTCCTAGGTCACACCAACGGGGTTTTTATCTCTGATGTGGCTCAAACAATGAGCATGGACGTGTCCTCCTGTGCACGCACAGTCTGGGCTGGTGGCATTTGTCAGGGTGTCCTTACTCTTTTGTGGCATCTGCAAATCACAGGCGGTTTAGACAAATCACGCCGGGTGTGTGGATGGCTTGGACCATGTTCTCCCTGCTAAAAACTACTGGACCCATGAGCCAGTTCCAGCCTCATTAGGATAAAGCCCCTAAATAAATGATACTGACATTTTCCATTTGCCATAGGCAGCCAGGAGCAGAAGGGCTGTGGTGTCTCACCAACGTGGTGGTGGTGGTGTGGCCCTTGCAGAGATGCAGCATTTGGGCAGGAGATGGACAAGGACCCCTCCTGCCTCTGCTGCCCACGTACTGGTCTGACTGTGTATTTTTAAAACTTGACTCAGCAGTGGAGTACGTCTTGGGACTGGCTCACCAGGGTTGCTGCTGGGTGAGTAAATTAACCTACAGCCTGCATCACCTCCGAAGGTTTAAATATCTTCCCTAGCACAAGCCTGGCTTACAGGAGGACGAGATGATGCCTTGAAGGAAAGGATGGAGTTAAATTCCATGGAGGTGTAAGGAGAAGAGATGGGGTAAGGAAATGAGGATCAAAGGGAGTGGGTAGACAAACCTCCAACTCTAACCAGCCCCACCCATCAATAAACCCTCCACTCTAATAACCCGCATCCCACCAGAGCTGAAAGGCAAGTGAACGCAGGCCCAGGGCTTCTCTGGGGCACAGAGCCCAAAGGGAGGGTCGGGCTGCCTGGCTGCACAGGGATTTGGGGAGGCCTGAGCTGCTGGTGTGGGGTGTCTGGTCGGGCTCTGGGTGAGCTGGATCCTGCTCAGCAGCCTCGTACCACGCAGAGCCCTCCCGCAGCTCTGGGGTGCAGTAGCTCATGGTGGTGCAGGGAGCCTGGTCAGCTCCAGCCTTGCCCAAGGTGGTGCCAGCAGCGGGGTCTGAAGCCAGGTCCTTGTGCTGAGGGCTTCCAGGTCCAGCCAAGGGGAGAACATACCCAGCCCTTGGCACCGCAGTGCCAGCCCTCTTCTGCAGCCACCTTGGCTTTCCCAAACAACTGGGAAAGTCATGGGTTTGGCATGGAGTGGCCACCCAGCCATCCTAGGGGACATCTTTCTGCTCAGCCAACCTGCTGGGAGTGAGCCAAGTGCTATGGGCAAGGGAGAACCACCCCACCTCAGCATCCCCAACCACCGCATCCCCAGTGCAGAGGCCACCTCTGCATTTCCCAGGTGCTGAGGGCGCTTTCCCACCCCGGGGAACTGAAGAGGAGGTGGCAGCTTTGGCTGCGGGTTGCTGCCGAGCTCGCTGGTGGGTTGCTAATGATGTTTGTGAAAACCCTGAGTGAAGACCACACGCAGGAGGCTCAGGTGAAACGTGTATCTCAGACCTTGAGGGTATGAGGCAAAAATGCTTCTGCGCCTGACTCACCCTCTCTGTGCTAACACTGACTCATAATTACTGATTTTGATTCAGACAAAAGATTTATCTGCTGTCAAACATACAGAAAATGGTCGTGAGAAGGGAAAGCAGTGCTGCTAAGGTGTCCACGGCCCTGTGAAAGGCTCTGGGAGGGTGCAACGGGCTGGAACCAGCTTCCTCATCCCAGCTTGCAGGTTGGATGTGGGGCTGGGATGAGCCCCCAAGGCCAGGGAGGGTCTGGTCACCCTCATCCCTGCATGGGACTAGGCTATGCTGGAGGGACATTTGCTTGCAAAAGGTGACTTTTGCAACAATAGCCATTTTTCTGCAGAGCTACCCATGGTGGCTGGGTTTCAGCTCTTCCCGGTTCCTTTGGCTCCAGGGACACGCTGTTGTGTCCCACAGCCCTCGTGCGGGGAGGCAGCTGTGGGGGATGAAGATGTCTTGTGAGCCGAAAGCGTGTTTGCGCGGTTCCTCTGCTCCATCACAATCGGGCCAGTCAGGCGGAGTGAACAAGAAAAGCCTGCCAAAGAAAGGCACGAGCCACTCGGATCTCTGTTAGCGGAGCGGATTAAACCCTGAGCAGTGCCTGGGCTTTGTACCGTGGGCAGCTCAGGGCCGTCAGCTCCCAGCGCAGTGGCAGAGGCTACCAAATCCCCCAGGATCCCGTTCCCCGGAGCCCTGCCATCGCCTGCCCTGCCCGTGCCCTCTGGGAATGCCCTGCCTGTGCCACCTTCCCCCCCCCCACCCCGCCGCTGCTCAGCCTCGCTGGATGCTAAGTGGAAATTCCCCCCTGTGCCAAGTGTTAAATACTTACCGAGCTAATGCCGCGTCTTCGCGGAGGTGCGTACATGAGACAACATGTTACCGTAATTAACAAGCAGCTGGAGTTGGCACTCGTCTCCGCTGCAGCTGCTCCCGGCGGCTTCCAGCGCCTTTCCCAGGGCTGCGGCTCGGCCTCCTCGACGCGAGAGCGGGGGGAGAAGCCCAGGTGAGGGGGTGATGCCTTGCAAGGCCTTTTCTCGCTTCAGAGGGGACGGTTGCGATTCCCAGCCCGTGGTCTGCAGAGCCCCGGGAGTCTGGGGGTTATTTCTGATCTGTGTTAGATGACTCGGTTGAGCTGGTCCGTTCCCAGCAGGCAAATGCTTATAGAGGGGGATGAGGAGGCACTCTGAGAAATTTTGGGGTGCACCAGTTTAGAGAGGTTTCGGGAAATGGCTGGAGGAAGATGAGTCATTGGGACTCAGTGGTTTGAGTGGTGGTTTGTCCCTTGCAGTTGACGCAGCCTTGGTTGGTTTTACCGTGGGAATTGCATTCACACAGGGTCTCTTCCTCGGGCAGGGGTGGCCCAGTGCGACTTGGGGTCTCTGTGATGGCTGCCAGGGACTGTGACGCTTCTGGTGATATCAACACTGGGAAGAGATTGGGAGAGAAAAAGTCCGAGGGGCTGGGGTGGGTTTGCAAGCCCAGCCTTTGGGAGAGGCTGTGGAGCGGGCTTTGGATGCTGGGAAGGATTTGTAGAGCATCATCTGGTTGACTGCCTCTTCTCTGTGCCCAACCCCTTTTCTCTGGACCAGTGTAGATCAGCTCACTCGTCCGTCTATCTGCTCAGTTCTACGCAGAGCTGCTGCAGCAAACCTCCCCGTTCTTTTAAATTGCCTTGAGCTCCCTAACTTTCCAACCCCAGAGAAGTCATCTCAGGAGTAGATGTTTGTATCATGACCTACATTGCTATTGGGTTTTAAATTTTTTTTTTTTTTTTAACTGTGCTGTATACTAGCTTCCCACATGCAAATTGCTCTGAGTGAACCATTTATCTGGAAAATAAAGGTTATGTTCTCAAAAGGCATTTAGTTCCCTTTCTGAATGATTGAGCGAGTTTTCAGCTGAGAAAACAAAGGTCTTTAACAGAGACCAAGCCAATGACAGGCAAAAAGGTTCAGGTAAAATCCCTCCATTTATTTAACAGCTCCCCCTTCCTCATTCATATTTACAAGATAAAAGGGGCTCCATCAACCCATTAAAGCTGAAATACGTGTCCTGTCTTCAAGGAAAGCAAATCCCATCCGGTATCCCTGGAGGAATATAACCTTAACTTCAGCTTAATGCTGCATTAGGGTATCTCGCAGATTCTGCCTGAGATTTACCTGCCTTCAAGGGAGATTGATTTCAGAAGTAAACAGGCTCGTGTGACAGATCTCTAACTTTGGCGAGGAGGTGCGGAGCGTTTGCGGCTCGCTGATTCCCCGGTCCGTGCCTGGGAACCGCGGGGCAGGCGGAGGGGACGGTCACGCTCTCAGGTGCGGATCCCAGTCGCTGCAGGCTGGGGTGGGAAGATCAGAGCCTGAATCAGACTCACTTTCCCTATCTCGCAGCCCATCCCGGGGGAGCAAGCGCAGATCCCAGAGCAAAGAGGTTCCCATTCGCCCCCGCGGCCGCAGGCCCCCGCCTGGGCTCCAAACCCGCAGGGCATTGCATCAGGGGAGATGTTTTTACGGAAAGGCAGGTTTGACATTTGCTGAAGTCACTGGGGTGCTTCCACTTGCCTGGGAAATCAGGGAGTTTTCCATGGCTAAAACCAGTGCTATCACTACCTTCGGCAGCCCCATCCCAATGCTGCCCGTTTCCCTCATCCTCCTCCACTGCCTCGATGCCAACAACTACGAGCATCTCTCTCATGTAATGTAGCCTTGGGGACATCAATTTTAGGGTAAAGATGGTTCTAAAAATACCACCAGTGGCTGGGGACCAGGGGTCTGAGTGGTGCCCTGGGCTTTGCGTAGGAGCACACGGGGCTTTCGTGGCCAGCAGCGCCCTGGTCCAGCCCCTGCTGTTTCAGGGATTGAATTGAATTCCTCTACAGCCTGTACCTCGTGTTGGATGTACCCAGGTGACTCCCTCCCAGAAAACACCCTGCACGTGTGGTTCTCTAGGCCAGCAAAAAGATAGATGGCTCGGGGTAGAAATCACAGCCTGCCCTGGTTTGGCAAAAGGCTTTTGAGGCGGTGGGGTCATGGGGAGCGAAGCGTCGTACTGTTCATCTGAATGGAAAGCGTGTTTCTGTACAGAGCTACTGTTTGATTTATTATTATTGGTGGTTTTACTGATGTTCATAAAAATGATGAGGGTTTTGTAATTAATGAATTGATCCCAAATCCTTTTAGACATACATGGGAGTTGGACTCAATGACCCTTATTGGGTCCCTTCCCACTCGAGATATTCTATGGTTCTATACAAGATTGTTTTTAAAAGCCATGGGGCTTTTACAGGTCCATGTGGGGTTCCCCACTTGCCTGTGCCCTCAGCCGTGGCTGTGCCCCTTCCTTCAGACCTTGCTTCTGCACAAACAACAAACCTGCGAGGGGCCACCCTGCTAAAAAGCCATCGGGTGGATTTTGAAGGGATGCTGCTGACACGCAGGGGCTCTGGGGCCGGGGAAGGGCACGGCCAGCCTGCTGTCCTCCGTCACCCACCCTCAGGTCACCGGGCTGTTGATGCACGCGCTGTGCAGCCTGAGAACGACAGGCCAGTCAGCTGCAGGTGGGTGAAACCTATCTCCTCTCTACTGAACTGGCCTGCCTGACTGGTTTGGGTTGTTTTTTGTTTTTTTTTATGATTATTTTTTATTCTGTCTCCAGTTAAGCAATACACTTACCTGTTAGAAATATCGCCCTGGGCTGCCAGCTCAGCGAAGGAGAAAAGCGGGTGTGTGTTACAGAGGGAGGATGGGGCATCGCCTCCCTCCCTGGGGTGGGCACCTCTCCCCTGCCCCTGCCTGGGCTGCGTCCCCTGACTCCCCCCCCTCGCTCTGGTGAATCTCTTCTGTTCAAGCTGAGCATCCTTACAGTGGGATTTTCTTAAGGGTCACTCCTGAACCCCCTCTCCGCGGTGTTCTCACATCCCAAGGATTGCTGGAGCAGGTTGCTGGACCAGCGTGGGTGAATTGATGCCCAGCCGGTAGTTTGGGATCATTAACCATCAAGGTGCCCCTGGGAAGAAGCAAAAAAGTATTTGGGAAAATTTGCTAACAGACTCTAATGACTTAATAATCCCTGCCGGAGAGCACACGGCAGGTTATGTGAATGTCAAGTTTGTTTGCTTTGCCGAGAGCTGGCTGCTGGTTATGTAATGGGAGGGTGTGACCTCCTTCGCGGGGGGAAAAGGGAAAGAAAAAGGAAAGCCCAGGCCCACTTCCATGCCGGGATGTGAGTAAGCGTGAGCACGGGGATAGGTGTTAGGAGCCCTGGCAGCACCGGCCAGGCACAGCCTCGCTCAGCCGCCGGCCCCGCTGTGCCGGGGGAATCCAGAGCCGGGCACAGCTCTTCTTGTTCAGCTCATCGGAAGGGGCTGCGTGGCAGGGTTGGGGTCTTGCAGCATGATCGGGAGTGGATCGGGGTCCACCCAGAGCAGCGATACTGGGGCAGGATGGCTGGAAAGGCCACTGCCAGCAAAAGCGGCCGAGAGCCCAGCGCAAAGGACCGATGTGGTCAGTGCATCGCTGCTGCGCTGGCACGGGCTGCAGCGGAAGGGGGGCTGGACGGACATGGAGTGGACACGCGTCCCCAAGAAAGCTGTGACATGGCACGAGCCCTTATCCCTCCACCAGACCGGATCTTTTGTTGCTCCAGCTCCCCAGCTTGTCATTCCTGATGCAATTCCTGATTTGGGGAGGCTGGGCTGTGAGCTCCCCAGGCGTCGGCTTGGTGGTCCGCAGAGGGGATGGCTGAGGTAGCGCTGAGCTCCCAAGGTAATGAGATCCAGCCCGGGCTCACAGCAAGTGCTGGGAGGGAGATGGGTGTCCTGAAAGCTTTGGCCCCTCTCGGCCAAGGATGCCCAAAGGGGGAAAGCTGTCCTGTTTCAAGAAGGCCAACGGGAATGGCTCTACTTCACCTGGCTACGGGTGTTCAGGGCTGAGCAAAGTTGCTTTGCTGAATACTGAGGGCTTTCCTTGAAGATGAAGGAAACCCAGGGCTGTTCAGCTGTGGCATGTTTTTAAACATGTTTTGTATTAGCTGGCACAACTCCGGATAGCCTGACCCACTCCCCACTGGGGTCTGACATCTTCTCCTTGGAAGCCGAAACAAGACAGGTGGGTGCTGGGTCCCGCTCCCCACAGCTGAGCCGGGGTGTACGGGGAACGCCGCCTCTCTCCCCGTGAAAGTAAGCGCCCGGGCTCCTGGGGCTCAGGCTCCCTCCTTGCAGCCCCAGCGCTGCTCCTCAAGCTCCGACTTGCCTGCCATCAATACTGTTCAAACAAGCACATTCGCAGACATAGCTCCGGGCCAAGTTGTGGGGCAGGCGGCAAGGAGCAGCCGCAGCCTGGCTCCAGACCCTTCCGCGGGAGGTCCGGGTGGCGGGCGCGTGGGTGCCGATGGCATCGCGTGCCAGCCGGAGCTCTGCCCCAGGGCTTTCCTCCGCACCTGCGGCCACTTTGAACCCAAGCCACGGCCGAACGATGCCAGCGGTGCGGGTGGAAAAACGTGGGAGCGCTGGGGCTGGGCAGGCGTACCCGTGTTTGTATGACCACTCCTCAGTCCTTGCTTTTGGGGCGGGTTGCACATCCCAGCAGAGATGCACGTCCTCGCAAGAGGCATCCTGGGGTCCTCTGAGTGAAACACAGCTGCAATGCCAGCTCCTTCTGCCACGTTCCTCCCTCCCGCTTCCAGTCTGGTTTCCCAGGCTGATGGGCTGCAGGAAATTTGGGGAGGATTGCCCTGGGCAGGGTGCTCTGGAGGCACCCATGCATGGCACCCAGCTTTTCCAACTGCAAGGGAGAGTGCAGAGAGCTCCAGGAGAGTGTGAAACACACTCATCCAGGGGAAAAAAAAAAGAAAGAAAGAAAAAAAAAAAGAAAAAAAAAGTCAGACAGAAAAAAAGAAAAAAGGAAAAGGCTTCTGAAGCTTAGAGCTGGATATTTATACACTTGACATAAAGGATATTTCTGCATTGAAGTAATAAGCGTGACTCAGTAAACCAATGGGGAAAGGGTGTTCCCTTTGCAGCAAAACCTCAAAAGATCAAAGAACTTCTTGAGCGGTTTAACATTTCGAATGTTAAATGAATCGGGTTCCCCTCCCTCTCCCCTTCACCCCTGCCTTCAAGTTCTGAAAAAGAAATGGTTTGGTTTTAGCTTGGAAGGGAGCGTTTTGGCAGCTCTGGGGAAGCGTGGTGCTGGCTGGCCCTCAGCGCGAAGGTCACGGGCACGTGTGCGCTCGGGTGCGCGGGACCCGGCTGCCGACGGGGTGGACGTCAGCCCTACTCGGGACGGGAACACGCCACGGCCTTGGGGCTTCCCATTCGCTGGCTGAGCTCTTGCTGGTTTATAGAAACTGGCTTTTCCCTCGCTGTCACCTCACTGCGGGATGGGTCCGGGCAGCTCCGGCTGGCGAGCGAGGCCATCATGTACTGGGAGGGTTGTCCCATCCCAGCACGCCGAGCCCACTGCTGCAGACTGGGACGGGCTGGCTCTGGGCTTTGGGCAAAGCTGAGCATCACCAGATTTCGGCCAGTTTTTCCCGTGGGAGAAGCAAATCCTGATATTTTTGTGCATGCACACACAGCGAGTAGATGTTAGGGGCTGGTCCCTGTCCCCTGCCTGCACCCAGCCGCGGGCGCTTGGGGCTGGCGTGCCTGTGGGAGCACAGCGGTGGGTGCTCACCAGGGCGGGATGGAGCCTTGTCGGTGGCTCTCGGACACGTGTGCCTTTCTGGGATCAATAGGCTGGAGTAATATATTGCACCGAGATAACAAATCACTTAGCTTATTGGGTCTTAATTAAGCCTCTTTTATCTCCATGACAGCCACACACCTGGGCTATCGCCCGGGCGAACCGTAGCTGCGGCCGAGCCGTGGGGACGCCGCGATGGAGCCGGGGGATTGATGAGTCTCTGCTGGGTGGAATTACCTCATTGTGTTTGCCACGTTCGGGGCCATCCATCTCCCAGCTCCCTCGTCCCTCCGTCCGGGCACCCGGAGCACCGGCCACTGCCCCCTCCTCCCGGCGCCTTGTGGGTAGGGGACAGGGGACAGGGCAGGGGACCCTCCTGGTCGTGTTAGCTGGGGGACGAGCTGGGGGAAGCTGCCCCGTTTGGCCTCCTGGGTAATAGATACAGTTGTTATAGTCCCTGACAGCACGAAATGAAGACCTACATCACCATAATGTATTGTCAGCCTGCGCGCACGCTGCGGCCCCCGAGATGAATGAATGCAATATCTCTGCCTACGAGGGGGATGGAAGGGAAGGGGGTTCTGCGGCTGCCGCTGGCCTCTGGGCTGGAGGGCAGAGCTGCCGCTTTGTGCGACTGGAGAAGCAAAAGGCATTTTTTATTCGTGATGCGGAGGTTGAGGGTGTCCGATCCCCGCGGAGCCTGTGACAGATCCCCTCCGTGAAGGGGAGCGCGTAACAAACGGCTGCAATGCTGCTGTGATGAGTTCATCCAGCGATGAAGTAATCTTGCCCTGGCGTCATTGCCAGCTTAGGCAGCAGGGCGATTTACTGCTCCTGGGCTCGACGGATCGACACCGATTTCAGCTCACGTAACCTCAGAAGGGAGGGGAACCGTCCAAACCGGGGAGGCCCAGCTGGCTGGAAGTGTGCCTGTGCGACAACAGGAACCCACAGCGTGTACTGCGTTTAGTTCTTCGAAAGTAGGGCAGCTTTGCCTCTGAAGTGTGACTGCTGCTGTGCTGACTTGGAGTGAAATAATGAGAGCTGGGAGCTGCGAGTGGCTCACGGCCCAGCAGCCAAGCCCTGCAGGACCCCTCTCTTTCTGCAGCAGTCACCCTTTTTTAGGCTGATGCTTAAATCCTTCTCCATCTCTCTTTCCTGCTGCTGGGACTCATCCTGGCTGGCAGGAACAGGGCAGTGAGAAGCCAGCCCTTCGGCTCCACTTCACACCCTGGCACCTGGGGCGGGGTGGCAGAAGTGCTTCCGACACCAAAAATGATGGGAAACCAGACAGATATTCCCAAATTGCTTAAGATTTCTCCCTTTGCCAAGATATGACACGGCGATGGCCGTATCCACTTTCGATTCTTGCAAAAGCAGTTGAAGGTGCTGAGCAGGCAGGGTGCCACAGCACGGTGGATATTGCATGTTTGCAAATAGTCACTTAAAACAAGAAAATAAGGTTCTGTGCTGGAAGAGAAGCAGCCCATGATTCATCTCGGTGTTAAACAAAGTCCAAAGTGCTCACATTACACAAAATCCAAGTGGAGGGCAACACCCTTCTACTGTTCCGGAGTTTTCATGACTATTCACAGGTTTTTGGATAAACATGAGAAAGTTGATCTAGGAATGGCCAAATCCCATAAGCTGTGGGTAAAACCTTCCCCTGCAGATTTGTTCAGCTGGAGCACATGATGTTACTAACGCCATTCACAACGGGGCTCCCGCGTGATGGACCTGTTCTCCGTTGCTCTTTTGCATCAGGTGGGGCAGGATTCCCCTCCATGCCATGGCAGTTTGGGTTTTGGGCTGTGCTTGGCCTTTGGTTTCCCCTTCCCGAATCCTTCAGCTGGAGCCCTGGGCTACACGAGTTGCGTTGGGGGGTGCTGGCTTGGCAGGATGTGATGGGCAGGTGCTGCAGAGGGGCAAAGAGCAGCCCCATCGGCTCAAACAGCAGGATTAGCCCCCGGTGCCCAGAGTGATGCCATGTTGACCATCCTAACAGCCTTCCTGCCATGGCCCAGGTGTCTGCTAGCTCCCCACGTAGATACTTTCTGGCCCTGTACCCTTAACAGCCAGCGAGCAGCACCTTTTGTTATCGCGTTAGGCACCAGGCACGTGGCCACCGCCTCATTTTTGGCATCTCCCGCTCTTTGCTGCCAAACTCCCTGGCTCTCCCCGTCTCAGCTGCCAGAGGGACACAGCTCTGCTTTTTTTTTCTTGGCTGGTATTGTTACCCTGAGATTTTTTTTTTCTCTGAGGGCAGCCCTCGCGCTGGCGTTCAGAGCCCGTCTCCGTCGCTGATATATGATGCCCTTGTAATCTCCAGTGACATAAATTTTGCTCCTGTTTGTCTCCCTGTGTCATATCCTTCTTGTGCCCTGTCTGTTACTGTGTCTAGCGCTTGTGGTTGCATTTCAGCATTTTCCGTTGTTTGTCTTCTTCACCTGAGGATTTCCATTATGGGATGTAACAGCTTTAATAGCTTATAAATAGGAGACTGGAGTTTCTATGCTTCGGGGAGTACCGCTCACGGCAGCCACCATTCAAGAGTGGCATTTGCCAGGACTTAACTACCTAAACTGGCATCTTCCCTCCCAACTCGCTTTAAAGCCCAGGGACAAATAGCTCCTGTAAGGCTGTTGGCCCTTACTGGAGGTCAGGCTTGTGCCTGCCGGGATTTGGAGCTGGTGTGAACGGGCTCCTAGCTGGGCCAGAGCCTGGTGCTGTTGGGAGTGGATGGTGGCTCCTCCCCGCTCCCAGCACCCGTGTTGGGTTTGTCCCTGTCCCCCCATGGATTAGCATCCTTGAACCGCAGCTCGAGATGTCCGGCTTCACCTGTCTCCTCCGAAATAGTACCCAGGGAACCGGGGTTCCCGAAGGCAGCTGGAGCCAAGGCTTGGCCTCAGGAACAATCATTCAACTCTCCCTCATCTGCACCTCTTCCAGAGCAAAGCGCTGTGCAACCAGGATCTAATTAAGCGGGCTAATCTGAAGGAGGTACTACAGCTCCGTGGAAAACTGCTTCAGTTTGGCTTCTCTGAATAATAAACAAAGCACTTGGGCAGATGATAGGGTATTTAAGTGTTTACTCTTCAGAGCATTAAGTGCTAAATTTGTTTTTAGCTCCCTTATGAAAAGCCCTTGCAGAGTAAAAGCACACAAAGGTCTCAGTCATCCCTTCCTGCTTCCCTCCAAGCCTGCCGCGTCCAGCGGCGAGCCTGGCTGCGCGGCTGCCCCAGGGGGACAGCCAGAAGCACGGATCCTTAGCATCACAAGGAACCACGGAGATTTAATCTGCTGGCAAGGAGCAGGGGATAAACCGGAGCCAAGCCCCAGATCCACCCATGGGGATGCTGTGCATGGAGCCAGCCCGGGCAGGGGGCTGTCTTCACTTACTCCAAACTAAGATGAGCATCCACTTCTTTTTATTTTTTCAATCCATTCCGTCAATCGCTTAGTGTAATAAACTCCCTAAATGGAAAAGATAAAGACAAAAACCGCCAAGCGAGCCAGAGCATGGAGCTCATTTCTCCTGTCTCCCCTGCTTTGCTGTGCCATGGTCATTTTGACGGCTGCTGCTCAGGCTTGGGATGCAGGACCTAAGCAGGATTCGGCCAGGGGAGTGTGGAAAAGGAGGAAAAAAAGGGTTCTAGGATGGCTGCTCTGCAATCGCAGGTGTGTAGAAGTTGTCCTTCCCCGTGCGAGGCTGCGATGGGGTGGATGGCTCACATCTGGCCACCGCTGCCCGCTCGGCCCAAAGACCACATAGTGAGGGCTTCAGGGCTGAGCTCACCGCTGGAGCCATAGAAATGGAGCACAAAACCAACAAAACAACTTTCCATTTCTAAAGCTTGAAGGAGTTTGCACCCCGCCACGCCAGGACAAAGGGAGAATTAGCAGCCAGCAAAGAGAAAAACAACACAAAGCCACATCGCGGTGTCAAGAAGCCAAAAAGCCTTTTTCCTTCCCAGTGCATGGGCACGGCTTCAGTGGCTCTGGTTCTGCATGCAGAGCCCGGCGCGGTTCGGCTCTGCAGCGCTTTGCATTCGTCTGCGTGTGCCTGAGCTGAGCTCTCCTTGCTGCTGCTTCAGCTGTGATTTTTTAAACCAATTTTGACACATCAAAACCGATGCGGAATGACTCAGAAGTTTTCAGACAGAGCTTTCTCCTTGCGGGAGGGGAAGGAGGGGGCGCGCGCATATTTAGCGGCAGCAGCCTCCTTTAAATTGACCTTTTTTTTTTCCAGAGGAACACCACGATTTAGGCAAATTTGGGATGTGTCTGAGCATGCTTCCCGTCCACATCATGGATTCAATTACAACCCAACACTTTGCAGATTTCTGTTAAATTTTAACTCGTTTCACATGGGTTGCATGAACTTTGCCTGACATTTGGAAGCAGGCAACTTGTGTCATCAGGTTACACTCACACTTATCTCTGCAAACATATCCTTGTACCCAGACCAGCACCAGCGCAGACGCCTCCGCCGCGGATGGCATTAATTGAACCTGAAATGTGCTTTCCTCCGGCGTTACGCTCCCTCCTGCTCGCGGAGTGATGGGGGTGACCCTGTCCCCAGCCCGGCAAGCTCAGCAGCAGCAAACGCGGTGGCCGCGTGCGCAGGCACGTGCGTGGGGTGGCCAGGACCTGAGCGTGGAGGGGATGGGGACAGCGGGTGGATGAGGGACGATGAGCGATGGGAGCGTGGTCTTGCTGTGAGTTTTTGGTGAAGGGCGATGCTGGTGCTGCGAGCAGGGAAAGACTTTGAGAGGAACCTATTCCAGACAAGCGGGTGCTGCTGGTGGCCCCAAACCACATCTCCCAGGGAATCCCACAGGTCCACGGCAGCCGTGGTGGAGGAGGACCCCACCGTCCATGCTGGCCGTGCCCTGCTCTCCTCCATCACATTGAGCCATGAAAACCCAGGGCTGAACACCTACTTTAAGCAATAAGTCCTTGAGATGGCTGAAAAATGAGGTCTGATCAAAGCCTGGCTTCTCTCCTGGTGCCGGGGGTTGGCAAGGGGAAGGGGGAAATATTAAAATCTCAAGATCAGTCAGTTGCTGGTTCTTACTTCAGCTGCAAGAAGTGACCGGCTCTGCTGATCAAAGGCCTCACCACTGTTGTTTTAAAGGTGACATTAACATTTAAGGAGCTTTTGAAAGCCCTGGCTTGCAATAAAAAGCCAGACACCCGGTCACAGAGCAACTCAGACGCAAGTTTAATGATAATGAAACAGCCTTTTGTTCCTAAACTCAAAGAAGAACTACAAACCTATTTATAGTGTTTATAATAAAGACTGGGAAGCCTTTTGCACATAATCCAGCAAACCGATACCTGCAAGCCGTGCTGTTACCCAATGATCTCCAGAGTGTGCAGAGCAGGCTTTTGTGCTTGCTCCTCTCCTCGGCATGCAGGCACGATGGCCACGTTTCCTTCCGACGGCGACAGGCTTCGACCAGCACCACGAGCACGGCGCGGACGCCTCCGCCTGCTCATGAGCCCACGCTGAGCTGTGCCGCTGGCCTGGGATGCTCGAGCATGTCCCCAGCTGGAGTGGCACAGCATGACATGGCATGGCATGGCATGGTGCATCCCTGCTGCTCATCCCGTTCAGGACTTGCACCAGCTTGGAGCCTCCTGACCCAGGACAGCTGTATTTTAGGGACTAGCTCGTGTACACCAGGAGCATAGCTGGCACCAAACCTCCATTTTACGGCAGCTGAAATCACCGCTTTTCCCCCTTTCTCCCTCTCTGCAGTCCCATGTTGCTCCCTGCACCTACCAAACCTCACTTTGGACTCATCCCTGTTGCAGATTCCGACCTGGATGGCCGGGGCTGCTGCTCCCTCCACTCTTGGAGCCAGATCTGTGGAGAACCGGCTGCATTTCAGCGGTGCGGCATGGGAAGCTGTGCACGCAGTGCTGGGGGGCTCGGTATGGGCAATGGCCAGCCTTTGCCTGGCACTTTGTTTATAAATAGCCTGGAAATGAGAGCTGGGGAGATAGGAGCCGTGGCCGGGTAAGAAAATCCCCCTCTCCCCGCGCTGGTTCTGGCTGTATTGTCTGTCTGTGCTTTATGGCTCCCAGCCCTGCGCCGCCTGCTCTGTTTTACCTTGCAGCTCCGATAAGGGCAATTGCATGCACGTTCCTTATCACGTGCAATTGGAAATATCCAGCAAATTCCCTCATTCTGCAAAGTCCTGGAGAGCCTTTGCTCTACTGCACAAACATGTTTTTATGACACTGTGTTACATGAAAGATGTTTTTTTTTCACTCCTCCCCACACTCCTGGATGTGGTAAATAGCACTGGGTCCTGATCACGTGCATCGTCCTGAGCATGGAAAGGGCCAGGGAGCCGAGCAGGAGCAGAAAAGGGAGGTTGGCTCATTTGGTTTCTTAAGGGCTTGGGCTTGGCAGGTCAGAGGTCCAGCAGAAGACGTGGAGGATTGATATCCTGCAATGCTGCTCCAAACCCTTCCTGCCCAGGATGTTGTCCAAGCACAAATTCTCCCTCCTGCCTCTTGCAGTGGCGACCCAGGATCATTATTTCTGTTCTCCAGAGGGATGCACAGGCGTCCTGCTCCCAGACCCTGCTCTGGCCACTGCCCTCTGCCTCCCATGCCCAGCCGAGAGCTGGGATGCTCTCAGCACGGCGGTCATTGTCTCAGAGCCCAAGCAGGGAGCATGGATCTCCTGCTTTGATTTCTGAGGGCATGGATATCCAAATAAATTAGCAATGGGAATGTGCGGGGGTGGGGGAGGCAGGCGATGGGAGAGCTGGCGGGCTGGAAGTGACCCAGACCCAGGGAACAGATGCAACTCATAACGTTAATGAGGGTTTTTTTTTTTCTTTTCCCTCCCCAAAGGCACTGCACTCTTGAGAATAGGGGGCTTTCTATCCCATGGCAACACCAAGCAGGGAAAAAATGGGCCTGGCTTTTATTTCATTTTTTTTGTCCTTTACAGGAATCGCAGGCAAACAAAAGCCCTGAACAGATTTATCATTTTTCTTTCTCCCCCACCCCCTCCTTTTCTTTCCTTTTATATTTTTTTAAAATAGGGTTAGAGCAAGATGGATGGTTCCCCAGGCCCAGGGAATGAGCAGATCGAGGCAACCCTGTCGTCTCTGGCATCCCATTAAACCAAGCTCTGGGAGGAGGCCGCCGTAAGACTTATTAAATTTGCCCCAGCCCGGACCCCAAACGCCAGCCCTGGCACAGGGCTGCCCTGGCTCGGCCACATGAGTCCCACCTCGCTCCCCTCCCTGCTTCCACCACCAGCACCTCTCCCTTATCCCCCCCGGACCCTGATCCAGCCCCGCTCTCGCCCCCCGCATCAGCTTGGGAAGTGCCTCCATCCGTTCTTGTCAGCCGAGGCCGATTCGTCACCGGTGGGGTGACAAGCAGTTGTATGGGTCTGTCAGCCCATTGCTGGCGCGGGCTGGGCCCCCCACGGCAAAGCCAAGGGTCCCCCCCAAGTAGGGGGCTGGGGGTAGCTGGGGGGGACATGGCCAGCCCCCGACCTGCCCCTGACCTGGGGGCTCCTGTGGCTGGAGAAATGGCAGTGGAGAAGGAACAGAAATGGAAAAAGAGGGGGAAAAGGAAAAAAAAAAGGAATAAAAGATTAATTTGAGTGCTATTGGGTCCACTGCTGGGGGGCACGGGGCAGGCTTAGCCGGCAGGAGGGCAGGGAGGATGCTGCCCCATCCCCGCCGCCCGCCAGCACCGCGTTAGCACGTTTATTTCCACTTTAATACTTAACAAGGATTTAAAACCCTTCTGTAGTCAGAGTTTGTTCTCAGCGATAAATTTTGAATAGCTTATAAATTATGGACACAACGCGGTGTCTCTGTCTGGGAGGAAGGGCCAGACCCGGCTTGCCGTTACGGAGGTGTAAAGCTGGCGCGGCATCGCCGGCAATGAGTCCGGCAGGCCGGTGTTCCCGGGAGCCGGATCCGTCCCGACGTGCCTGGATATAACATTACTGGGACGATCGTATCATATCGCACTGCAAAGCACAGTCACGTCCGCTTCACACCTCGCGATAATAATCACCCGGGATGCAAAAATCACAGGAGAGAGTTACGGATGAGCGGAGAAATGGATGTGATCTCCCTCTTTACGTATGTATGTGTATATATAGGTACGGATATATAAATATATATAGCCACAAGCACATGCACTCGTATGCACAGAGAACATGCTCAGGATGAGCGGGGTCAGATTGCCCATCTCCCGTTGACAGTCATCCCCCCGCGCCCCAGCTCCCGACAGAACACATCCCCGCCGTAACGCCCAGCCGTCGCGCAGGGGACTGCGAACTCCGGCCAAAATCCCTGCAAACCAGGACCGCCGAAACACCTTGCAGCCGCCTGCTCCGCTCTTGGCTCCGGGGCCGGGAAGGGATCCACGCTGAGAAAAAGCCTGGCTGGAAGAGATGATTTCATCCGCCCGGTGAGAGACACAGCGAGCGTTTCTGAAAGCCACAGGGGTGTATGCAATAAACCTTCCCTACTTTTTCCCTGGCACACTGTAGCAAGTCGGTAATTAGGTTAGAGCATCGCTCCGGCTTTATTTCAGTGCTCCGATGTCCAATAAATGCGTATGAAGTTCATATGTGTGCCCGTAGTATATAAAGGCTGTAGGAAAACGGCCAGTTTTTACTACATTAATTCATAAAGCAGGTCACGCTGCTCTGGCCCTTTACCTCACTTGTTATTTCTATTTATTAGCAATATTGATGTTTCAACCAGGGATCAGGACCCTATCGAGCCAGCTTTAATATCAGAAAAGATTTAGCAGGAGAGAGCTCTGTAATGAAGCAGCTATCCCAATGCTGAACACAGCTCACAAACACAATTATTATTTGTAATAATGTTTTATTTTGCATTTTGCTTCCGCAGTAAACCCAGCATCTCTGATGACCCTGGCCGGGCCGTGTAAAACGCACTACTGCGTGCTCGTTGGCAGGTTGTGAAAAAACCTCATCAGGCCTGAAAACTGAGCAGGTCTAAACGAACGTGGGTTTGCTTTGTGGAGCCGCACACGTGGGGCTTGTGGCTCACGGGGATGGGTTTTCCCACCCTCCTCCCCCTTTTTCTTCCCAGGCTTTCAGAGGGCTTTTGCCTTATGCCATCTTCCTGCTACAGCTGCAAGCACTTGATGGAGAAACTCAAGCAACGCCAGATAAAATTGAGCGATAAGGTGCAGATCTGTGTAAAATTTGGGAGCACGATGAGGCCAGCAGCCTGGTGCAGCGGGACGGTGCGGGTCACCAGGTTCATCAGTGTCGGAGGATGGATCCCTGCCCGGAACGGGGCACGCGCAGCACCCCGGGACTGTCACCCTGGTAACTGTCACCCCCGGGACTGTCACCCTGGGCAATGTCACCCCACTGGGACTCACTTTCCGGGCAGTGAAGGTGTTTAGGCAGCGTTAGGGAATGCTCACACATTATGAATGCCAAAACTAATTTTTAAATCAAAACCATTCAGGAGCTATACAAAGCCTAGAACCACATCTAAACCGGCTTCCAATTCATTGCCTGCTGAGATGCTGAGCACGAGCCAGTCCTCAACCTTGAGCGATCCGTTTAAAGCCAAGATATACTTGACCAGGGTTCGCCTGGCAGAAACTCCTGGAATTATTGATCCTTGAGAAAAAGCGGTCAAGGGAAATAAAACTATACTGGCTATTGCCTTACCGTGTTCTCTGTCACAACTACAAAACTTTAGCAGCAAGAATCACTCCTGCCTCAAGCGGATCTCCCTCCATGGCAGCTGAATGGAATTCTCTGGTTCCCGTTCCACCAGGCAGGCAGGACCTGTACGCATGGCATTACCTCTGGGTTTTTATTTTTGTGATTTCTTCAGAATGATAATATTTTCTAGAGCTCAGTGGACCAGAAGCTGCCTTTCTGTGGTGCAGACAACAGCAGGATCGAAAACTGCTTTGAGCAGCATCAAAACCAGATGTTCCCACGAGCCAAGGGAAGATGTTACCTGCCTTGCCCATCGGCCCGTGGCCGTGACATTTCAGTGCCAAATGCTCTGAAGCTGTGCCTGAGCTTGGATCCATCACGCCTGCAGAGCAGAGCTGGGCTGGGGGGGTACAAACCCCTGCGGATCCCCCGGGAACTGGGGCCGGTACAGGGCTGGGGGAGGAAACCAAGAGATTTCAAGACATTTTGGGAAAAGCCTCTCTTGAAATTCCAACCTTGCTCACTAAGCAAGACCTCAGGGGTCAGATCCTGCTCTCGGTGACGCTGCTGCGAAAGTCAAGTAAATCTGGGGGACTCGGCCAAGGTCGCTTCGGGCTGGAAAGTGACGTCTGATTTCCCATGGCTTAAATGGCAGCAGGATCTGGCCCCCCCAACGCTTCTCTTTGTCCCCCCTTCAGCCATCTCTTTCGAAATGTTTATGTTGGATGGTCTCATGCTTTACACTGGAAATCCGTGCAAGGCGTCTCTCTTGTGGAAACGTGCAGTGTCAGCAGCTGGTGATCCGAAACGCCGGCCGCATCCTGGAAATCCTGGTGCTGCGAGAGGGAGGCATGAGTGCTGCAAAGGAGTGGGGCATCGCTCTTCCAAAGCAAAATGAAACACCTTCAGGGAGCAAAGCAGGACTAGGGCCGTACGGGCAGGACGAGAGCAAGCCATGGCGGCATGGCTGGTGTTGCCGGACCCGCTCGCAGCGTCCCCAGCCATCGCATGCGCTGCGCAACCGCAAACCCCCGTGTCCGCACCTTTTGCACCCGCGACAGAGCCAAGTGGGAATTTTCTGGTGGATTTACTCTTCTGTAGGGAAATTCCAGTGAGCTGAAATCAAAGCTTTAGCAGAGAAACCCTCCCAGGCTCCTGAGGAGGAGGAGGAGGAGGAGGGGAGTTGCAGCGCAGCGGTCAGGGCTCGGGGCAGTGGGAGAGCCACGGTCAATCCCTTGCGCTGAGCCAGGCAGGATGGGACCTTCTGCCTCGGGAACTACTCCTGTTGGAGTGTGACTCTGTGGTTTCCCACCTTTTTATGACAAATTCTGGGGTTTTTTGCCAACACAGAAGAGGAAAAAACATCAGCAGTGCCCCCAGCCTCTCCCTTCGGCTGATGTGGACGCAGCCGGTGCCGCAGTGCTGTCCCCACACTGAGACGAGCAGGGCTCATCGCCACCGTCAAGGGGTGAATTACTTACGCCTTGTGGCAGTGACGGTGATTTTCCTGGGATAATGCAGGGAAGATTTTGCAAAGGCAGCTCCCCTGCTTCCTTATGGGAATACATGAGTGAACCTTGAGAGCTCGGCAGGAGCGGAAGCAGGGATGGACCAGAGCAGCCCCCAAAATGTCCTTCACCAGGACGAGGAGTGCCTCAATATCTGGGACAGCACGGGTAGGAGCCTCGGGGCGTCTCTGCGCCGCGTCACTGCAGCCATTTCCACGTCAGGTCCCCTCCGCCGAGCCTGGCAGGGGGATGGAGCCTTTGTCCCCCGGCCATGTGCTATTTACTGCTTGCTCTGCATCCTCACCGCGGGGCGCAGAGACTGCGGGGCCATACGAGACCGTGGTGATGAACATCTAGCCTGACCTACTTACAGCCCGGGCCCTGGGACTTTCTGGAATTCATCCTCTTGGAAACACAACGTATAATTTTAGGGCAGTGAAATCCGCACTGGATGGGGATGTTGTCCCAGCCTCTGCCGGGTCCGTGATGCCGGAATTGCTTTGACTGCCTCTGAGCGTGCTTGCCACCGCATATCAACGCACGGGCTCCATTAACAACCCAAATTGTCACTGATATGCTTCCCATTATATCTCAGGCCTTACGCATCATTATTTCATTTAAAAGACAGTATTTGTTTTTTCCTTCCCTTAACTCATGTCCCAAAAAAAAATCTCATTAGAATGTTGTCGCTCGTCGCAACTGGGAGCAAATCGCAGCTTAATGCAACTTGCCAGGGTAGCTGATTGCCCTGCAAAAATCTCCTTGAAGTCCCCATGCCGGGGCAGGCGGAGAGGGGAGAATAATAAAAAGACATGGAATTAGGAGGTGCTGAGGCTTGTCTAAGAGGAGAGGAAGAGGCCGTGGGTGCTGACAGCACAATGATGCAAATCCCCTTTGGAGCACCCAAAGAATCAACCTAAATGGATTAATGTGAGGACAGAGAAGAAATGACTTTAGTTGTTTCCCTAATTCAATTCAATTTATTTTTGTACAGCCTCTTCACACAGAGCATCTCACAGCTGCTTCACCCAGAAAAGAAAGAACACAGAAAGGCCGTTCTGGCAGAAGTGCTCACCAGTACAAGCATCCCAGCGGGAGGAAGGAGTATGAGTGCTGGCCTTGAGGATTTGATTTTCCAAATCGTCAGCAAATCACATGTCATTTTTTTTTTTTTCCCAATTTCAATATTACTAATTTCCCTTGGCTTTCCTCAAACCATCTCTGCAGTATACGGAGGCTGATCCTCATCTCACACTGCTTTTATAGCACTGTAACTCTGATCTCACACTGGTTTTACACTGGTGCAGTCCCACTCACTGCAACTGAGTAAATCCTTGATTTATGTCCATGTAAATGGCAGCAGAAATAGGCCCATGGTTTTCCCTGGAGCAATGCCTGCCTCACACCGGGGTGAGGAAGAAGAGGATCAAATGATGTAGAAGACTGTCATTAAATCACACCTAGACCCCCACTTTCAAATATACTTCTGCTTTTTTTTTTTATAAAATGCACTGTATTGTCAAAGGTACAAATGCAGGGGAGATCAGCCAGGAGGGGAGGCCAGGCCAGGTGGCTACCGCTCCAGTTTTGATGGAGAGGATGGGTTGCAGCCCTGGTTCCCCTTGACCTTTTTGGGGAAAATCAGCCTGCACCTTCTCCTTGCTCTGGTTTCTTCCTCCCGTTTGTGCAGAAACTGCTTCTCTGGGCCCAGTTCTGCCCACTGAGAGGCTGGTGCTTTGGATTAAATTGAAATGTGTATGTCCTGTTTGCTTTTAAATATTAAAATGTAATCCTGGGGAACGAAATCCCTTAAGACAGCGGTGTGGCAGGGCAGCCTGCAGCACAGCCTTTTCCGCTCGTTAGAGCAAGGGGGGCCCTTCAGAGCCGGAGATGAGAGCAGAAGTGGGTTCCTCTGCAAAGAGCCACTCACGTAACTCTAATTAATTTATTTTTTAAGTCTACACACGAGGGAGCTGATCAATGCTTTGCCCTGCAGTCTGGTTTGTTTGGTGCATATATCATTTCCTTGATTTATTCTCTGTGATGTGAAAGGATGTAACCGGCATCCTGATACCTGCCCGTGAGGCTGCTCCCTTCCCCGTGACACGAGCAGGCACAGCATCCCGAGTTAACCCAGCTCTTCATGCCACACCTGATCCCTCTTAGACAGCTGCCATTAAAAGCAGCTGCCCTGGCTGCAGGGTGGTGATGCTGGACTGGCACCAGGCTTCAGTGCTGGGTGAGACTGGGAGTGCTGTGTCTGAGGGATGCTGCTGAGCTGCGATTTCCACCCAGGCAAGTTTCATCTTCACTTGGTTCCACTAATGGGGGAAAACCAGGTACTGTTGTAATTAATGATGGTGGCAGACACTGATTTATCATGGATTGGAGTGTTTTTCCCCTCTCATTTGTTTTGGGAAAAAGTTGGGATAGAGATGGGAGGAGATGAAGCCAGGAGGGAAGGGTACCTCTGCTTCCTTGATGATGCCGGAAGGATCTTGTCTTTGCTCAGATGTGGCTCTGGTTTTGTGGGCAGGGGTCCCTCAGCACCCACCAGCCTCTGTGCTGTGCCCTAAGGGGTCTTTTGCTCCTGTGCAAAGACATTGGCCCTCTGTGGATGTGTGTGATGGTCAAAGAGCAAATAACTTGATGTCAGTGGTGTCACCACAGCTCTCCCAGCTTTTCTGTCCTCTAGTCCAAGTAGACCCTTGCTGATGCAGGGGAGGGTCAAAAATGCATTTATTTATCTCCAGCCATCCTCCTTCTGCTGTGAACTGGTGCAGGGAAGGGAGTGATGCTCCAGCAGATCCCTGGCTGGGGCAGGCTTTGGGCACAGAGGGCCAGTGGGGAGAAGATGATTCAGGTCCCCCAGATTCCACTTTCTGGGTGCCAGACCCCACTTGGGAAGCCCAGCGAGCATAAATCAGTGTAGCTGTATTGTTCTTATAGGACTGTCCTGATTTATGCCTCTTGGGACCAGTCTCACCCAGTCTGCTGGATAGACATCTCGTCCTCACCCCCAGCGTGGCACCAGCTTCTCCTGAGCCCCTCTCCTCGCCATCCTGCTCTGTGCGCTTGGAGAAAGCACCGACAGCACGACCCTCCCGGCACAAGCAGGGACCCCTTGCCCTCCCCAGCCTCCCAGACGAACCCGGGAGGATGAGGTGCCACAACCTGACATCGGCAGCATAAAATATGGCCCTGGCGGTAATCTGATAGAACTTGATGGTAATTTGGGGTGGGGGGAGGAGAGGGGGAGGCGTTGGAAAAAGGAGGCATTGAGAGTACACTTCCTTTCAGTGCATTGCTGGGAAGACCATTAGGAAAACCACTAGATTATTTTTCACATTCTTCAGTGCAAAACTACTGCATTTTATGACCACTATCAATAACAGCTATCATATTACTAATGCTACAGTTGCCACATATATAATATTTAAATCACATTTGCGGCTGACAGAGACCTATGGATATTCTCGATCCCAACAGGCTATTACAGTTCATATCATGTCTGTCATATAAATATTATGAATCATTTCCCACTATCTTTATGGGGGCTACATTGACATCGTCAAAAAGGCTCTGGGTACTGCCGGATACTGCATATTTATATACACCTTATGTATATGTATGTGAATGGAGGGAGATTTATACAACAATCACCAGTAATAAATGCCTATGATAAAGCATATTATCGTCACACTTCATTTGCAAAGTGTTTTGTATGCAGGGGCTGGGAGAAGGCTGGCAGAGCAGGCTCTGGGTCAGATCCTGGTGTAAATCCGGTGGTTTCTCTGCTGCGAGGCTGGTCGGCAGCAGCTGAGGCACGGCCCCTGACAGCGGTGTAGGATGATGTTCAGCTGGTGCCCGGGCACTGACGTGGTCACAGTGCTGCTGGTTCACATCAGGTGAGGATTTGGTTGGCATCCTGCTTGCTGGATGGGTGATGCTCCGCGTGTTTTCCCCCAAAGAGCTGTAAATCTCATTGTTCATGTGCTGCATTTCATCTTCCGCCCGTTAATGATTTCTTTGCTGGCTTCCTTGGCAGCCCAGCCCTGGTCTGGGTGATGAGATGAAATAGAGAGATCTCCAGGTGTTACAGAAGGCAGAACTAGACTTTCCATTTGCAGAGCCTTTTTGCAATGCAGTTAATTAAACCACTGCCCCTGCAAACCAGGTGAGACATGTTAAACTCAATCCACCAGCAAAGCACGAGGGAGGGAGAAACCTCCCCTAGGATTATTCAAGCTAGATCCAGACAAGAGCCCAGGTGCCCCGAGACCTCTCCCCCAAACCTGTTTTAACTGCTTGAACACTTTGTGAAGGCTTGCTCCGCATGCAGAGACAGACAAGAACAAATGCAATTTTACGGCTTGGAGGTTAGGAAGTCTCTAATAAGCATTTAATGTCCACTTCTGAGGCAGTTGAAAGTGCAGCACGGTACTTCTGACTGTGCAAGACACTATTTTATCTGAGCAGCCTCCAAAAGAGGGGAGAATGCAGTGTCTCTGCCTGTCCTTGGCGTGGGAATGCGGCTTTCCAGCTCCAGCAGATCAAATAAATCATGTGCGTTTCACTTCATAAACAAACATCATCAGCCTGTTAAATGCTGCTGGGGGGAAAAAAAAAAAAAAAAAAAAAAAAAAAAAAAAAAAAAAAAAAAAAAAAAAAACCCCCAAAAAACCAAACAGTTTGGATCTCCAGCACTTGGAAAAATGTTTTGTCTTTTAGAGTTTTTGCTGGTTTGCGTGTGTAGTGCCTCCCCTCTGCAGCCGTTTGGGTTTGCAAGGATGGGTCTGACAGAGGCTGAGAGGTCCTGGCAAGCCTCTGCTGACTTATGTGCTTGGGTCTACCTCCACTTTCAGACTCCAAGGTCCCTGTGTGATGCCATGGCCTCTCAGCTGTCCCCAAAAGTGTCTCTTAGCCTGGCTGATACTGAGAAGAGCAACGTGTGAGCTCCTCATGTGAACACGAGGTAGGTCCTGCCCCAAAGACCCTCAGCCCAGATACCCCAGGTGGAAAGTTCCACAGTGCGTGGATGTTTCGTCAGCCTGTAAGTCTCCTGAGGGAGACAGGTAATACAGATCCTGGCCCCACAGCATCCAACGGCTTCAACGTCCTGGAACCTGCAGTGACTTTGGGAGGAGCAGGTTGTTGGAGTTGAGGACGAGCCTGGGAAAGTCCCACAAAGTGTGCAGGAGTGGAAGGTGTCCTCCCTTGGCTGCATTTGGTTTTCAGCTTGCATACGCAACCAGATGGCCCCAGTCACACACAGCCTTCTTGGGGACAGACCCTGTGGCCACAAGCCCCAGGCCACTTGCCCCCAGGTCAGGGTAGCTCTGGTCACCCATTGCAGCCTTGCCCCTTGCTGTGCTGGGGGAGATGGAGCCCAGACATGGCTCATGAGCTTCTCCCATTCTTTCTTACTCAGACTTTGTATTTATTCTTTCTTTAATCTGTAATAAAATACACCGAGGGAGGGGAATAGATTTTTTTTTTTTTTCTTACTATGCAGGAGGGCATGAAACACTAGGGGAAGCACAGCAGGTTTTGCTTTTGTCCCATCAGATAATTCTGAGTTATGAACAAGATAAGCTGGAATCTCTTAGAAAGAAAACCAAAAGCTATGATTTCCAAACCCCCTTATTGGGCCCAGGTGCCCGGCTCTGCACGCAGTGCCAGGTCTCAGCCCCCAAAAGCGGCTCAGTGCCTGCCTCCTGCCCGTGCCCCCACACTCCCAGGTGGATCCCTTTGCCCCAAATGCCTCGAGGACACGTGGAGGCACCGGGGTGGGGGTGAAGGGAGAAGCCTTTGCCTAATTGTCTCTTACATGTGAACAAACATAGTATCTCTCCATCAAATTCAGCTAGAATTGAGCGATGGGACTGAAAGCTGTTCAGACAAGGATGGAGGGACCACAAATTATCCCATCGCATAACGCTGCCTTCCTTAGGACCCCAGTGCATTACTCAAGGGCAGAGGGGAAAAAGAGCCACTCAGAGTTTCATAAGCCAGCTCTCCCAGACGACGCAGGACCTTCAAGCATCCCTGCATCCAGCAGATGTATGAGCTGATGACCTGCAAAAATTATCTTGGCGTCCCCCTCCATCGCCCCCCATGATGATTTAAGTCTGTAGTTAAGAAGTACAAAGCTGAAGTTTAGCACGGCGTTAGGCAGCCTGGTAGAGCTTATTAAATTAATGGTGCATTAAAGAATTGAGGAGAGGTGGATGGGGAGGGGGGAAAGGGAAAGAGAAGGTTTGTAACATCACAGAAATATCCTTGCTACCTTCTGGCATCTTCAGGAGACTGGAAATGTGGGACTGCATCCAGCTGTCTTTTCTGGGGCAAAATTCCTTTGGCTTCTGTGGGAGGTTTTACCCAAATAAGGAGCGCAGGATCAGACCTGTTATTGTCACTGCAATTAACATTTAGATCCACATCTAACACGAACTGTTACAGGCTGGTTAGGGAGAAATTTAATTTGCTCTAAACAGCTTGATGGGAGAGGAGCGTGAAATGTCCTAGTTATGGTAATTTCATGTATTAGAGTCTACAAAGGTGGGTTTTCAGCCATGGGTCTCATAACCCTGGTATCTGGTGCAGCCATCAAGCTAAGGGTGCTTTGGGACCCTGAGGCTTGGGGGCTCGGTGGTGGGGTGAGCCCTCTACGCTGGCTGGCAGCGCGCCGATGGCCGTGGCCATGCTCAAAGCCGTGGAGGCCCACGCTCCTCCTGGGCTGGTACGGCACTGGTGACCCAAATGGCATTTGTGGGGTACAGGCAGCAAGAACCCGGAGCTGCCTGGGTGAGGCACGGAGGAGCTTTGCCCCCAGATGTGTTTCCCCGTGTCAGGCATAACTACAAGCTTTAAAGTAACTTATTTCAACCTTTTTGCTGTTGGGGTTTGTACACAGCTATCCACGATCTATGAACTTGCCCCACCAACCCTCTCTTAGCGACTTTGGACCCATTGCTTCTAACAACTCCCAACTTTATTTTGTATCCTTATATATTTCCTTTTTTTTTTTTTTTTTTTTTTTTTTT
>WHYT01016015.1:0-41666 GCA_009806455.1 Tetrax tetrax
CCCCAAAAACAAAAAAAAAGAAAAAACCCACAAAAAAAAAAAAACCCCAAAACAACCCAAAACCACAGAAAAGGGAAAGTCACAGAACATGGATTCACATTTTTCTGATTGCAAAAATGGGATTGGATGTGTAACACTTCCCAAGTTTGAGACTGCTTAGTGGTAGGATTCTGGAGCACAAAGATCTCTAGTAAAAGAAAGTTACTATAATTACATATTTATCTGCCAAATTTTAGAAAAGATCTGATAATTGTAGATGACCTGTAGTATAGGGAGTTGTACTGTGAGAATGGAGAGCAGCTCTTGCTGTAAGCAGTGAAAGTTTTATTTCTGAATTTTGTGTAAAGAAGTTGCTAACACCCTTCTATTGAGAAATTGAGGAGAGGCCTCTGCTAAGTTAAAGCGTGAGTGTATCTGCAGAAAAAATAACCTGAAAATCGTCTAGACATTTCTGCAAATCTCAGTAGAAGCGTGAAGTGCTATCTCCATTCAATTCTTTCCTGTCCCCTTGCAACTGATGTGTGTCTTGACCAAAAAAAAATTCACAGCACAATTGATACCATCTATTTGCAACTGTTGTGATGGATTTCAAGAAGTGCTCGTATACTGGGAGGCTTGTGAAAATGTCAGAGGAAATGGCTGTGAACCACCAATATCATAAAGATGTTGTTTTTTAACGTGAGTAAAAGGCAGATTCATTTAAGTATTGGCCAAAGATTTAGAGATCCAGTGAATTGCAGATAGTGTAAAAAAAAAAAAAAAAAAGGAGTATGAAATGATATGGTTTGATCTGCAATCCCAGTGAAGCTGGAGGAAAGTGTCTTGTTGGATTAAAAGACCTTTTGATTCAGGAGTGGATACAGCAGAAACAGCTTTTTGGCAGTGTGGGTACTTCTCTGCTCTCTGTTCATAGGGTGCTCCAACATGCTGACAGGTAGGCACAGACATGACACACTATTTGCCAGCGCTGCAGAGTCAAAGGACGGTGCATGCACTACTGTTATGGGAGATGCAGTTTAAGAAGCTATTAAATAGCAGTGGCGTTTGGAACGGAAGTTAACTAAGAAGAACAGGAGTGGGAATGATAGACAATTATGGCTTTTGGAGCAAGTTTTAGTACTGTAGGAAAGCTTACTTTAATGGGTTAAAAAGGATTTCCTGTTAATATTTGCTGTCTTTAATTCAAGACACTGTTTGAAGGTCTGGATGTTGGTGGGGAGCTGGCTTCCAGGTTATTAATAGCTCCCTTGCTAGTATAGCAAATGTTGCTGGAAGTAACTGTATAGCTGCAGCTATAAGAAAGCTTAAATTTTAATCCTCTTTGCAGACACCTTTCTAAACATTCATTGTTCAATAAAATGATGCAGTTAATAGGCCCCTTTAAGGTTGCATTTTGTACTAGACCTCTTAGTCTTGAGGTTTACAGACTTTACTTACATCTTACATATTTAGTGTATTTCCAAATAATTATATAGTTGAGAAATTTGTTTCACTTTTGTTTTTAGTTTCCATAGATAAATCACCAATGGGTATTACCAGTAATAATTACTATAGATAAAATGAATAGAAAAAAAAAGAACCTGCTTGTGTGAGAATAGAGTGGGTGTGTCTTTGGCCTGAGCTGTAAGAGTAAGTTCTTTTTGCAGAGCTCAGTTCACCAAGGATGTTACATGCACAATATAAAGAAACCAGGAGATGTTGCGCTTTCATGCTGACCGAAGTTGTAGTTGTATGAAGCCCTCCAGGTGACTGTGTATTTGTCTCTTAGTGATTCTTCCAATCACAAAGCAGATGGAAAGAGCCTGTCTTGTTTCTTGCTTTGTTGCAAGATAATCTGCAGCACGTTATCAAGAATTGATTACAGTATTTATATATATTTTTTTTCAATTTTATGGTTCTTTAAAGACTAGATGGTGTCTAAAATATACAATCATATAGAAGCTGTATAAAGCTTTTGTCCTAAAGAATTAACTTTTTTTTTTTTAGGAAAAAAAAAACCAAAACAATGCAAAAACCAAGTCCCTCAAAAAAACACCAACGCCTCCCTGTCCCCCAAGCCCTGGAATATGTTTTAATGCTTCACATGTGAGATATCCTTTTTCAAAACTGAATGTACTGAGATGTTAAGATATCTAATAATCATGTTCTAAACTATTGTACTAGTTGGGTACATATGGTACAGTTAGTTGAGAAGTTATGAAGTCAAAAGAACTGCTAAAATTAATGGAGGGGGCAGTGGATGAAAATATTACAGACAGGAGGATAACGTGTATGTAACTTCCACTGCACTCTTGGTGCAGCTTTGTAATCTTAGAAAGTTATTGTTAGTTTTCAAAAATCTTGTTGGAATTAAAACTGAAAGGAAGAGAAGCTGAGCTTTGAAACAACAAAGCTAGCCTTAATGGAAGAGAAGGATAAAGGGATTATGTTAGAATTACTTTAAGTCAGTACTCCAGCCAAGATAGTTGCCCATTATTTCTTGCTTGTATGAAGCTGTCCTTATAAAGTGCCAACAACTGAATACTCCTATGGAAGTAAATAGTCACGCCCATTTCTTAGTACAGACTTGTCCTTATTGACAGTTTTTCAGAGGTGGTATCAACCTGTTTCATGCTTTGGTGACTTCTTAACCTATGGAGGGATGAGGAGAATGTAGTTAGTTCTACTTACTAGAATGTAAGCATTTAAGAAATGTTTTCCTTAATACAGATGATTTAAATGGTGTAAGCATTTTTATAACCCAGTTCCAGAGTTAGTTTCAGTGTGTATGCATACCAAGTTGTATTTTTTCCAGTTTGATTGCATGCATGGTGCCATTTCAATCAAACTAAAAAAAACCACACCCCAAAACAACAACAACAACAAAAAAAATTTGGGGGGGGGGGGCAGTCAGGAGGTAAGCACTTTAGTTGCAACCTTGTCTTTCCAGGTCACTTTTTTGTGGGCAACTTTTGTTGTGCATAAGGAGACTCTGAAAGTGGTACATGTAAAACTGAGGAGTGAGGAGTGTAAAACAGTTGTTTATTGATTGATAGGCATGATAGAAAGCTAGGACTGATAAACCACCAAACTAAGCATTAATACGCCCTCAGTTCCCAATGAGTCTGATGAAGATGGGTTGGCTTCTGTTGCTTCTCTGGGCTGATTCTTAATGATACAGGGTTACTCTCTTCCAGTTCTCCTTTTTTTTTTTCATCCTGTAGTAAGGTATTATATACCTTATAATGCCATTACCTCTCTGCTTGATTTATTGAGCTACTAAATATTACTGTCCTAACAGATTTTTGTAGTTTTACTTTTTTTGTTTGTTTGTGTTTTAAAAGTTTAAAAATATTTGATAGATTCATTAATAGTAAGTCCTTAAATGGATGCTAGGTAGGGATAACTCTTCTCTAACATCTATCATAAACAGTTCTGGATGCTGGAGAAGTATTGGAAGTATGAACCACAGGAAATGTCTGGGCTTGCATGCCCTCTCCAAATATCCTGGCCATAACAAACATGCTGGGCTAGATGGACTGTTGATCTGATTCAGTAGGACATTTGTGGTGTTGAACGTACTTGTAGATTTTTTTGAGTTTGTTGACTTTTGATATCTTCTCTCTCTTGTGGTTCTCCTTGGTCTGAAATTCTGAAAATATTCATTAAGCAAAGTTTGGAAACAAATTTATTTTGCCTTCTGGGATCATGCCCTAACCATCAGCCTCTATAGCTGTGGTGTGTTTTCAGCCTGTTTTGTTCTGAGCTTAGTGGGTAAATAAGTATTCTACGTGGAGTAGAACAGAATCAGCAGAAGATATTGAGTCATCCATCTCAGAGCACTTTGTAACACCTACAGTGAGACTTTGTAATAAGAGGTGTGGTCTGTGTGCTTGGATAGCTATAACTTCATCATGTGAGGGAGGATACATAACAATTTGAGCTAGCTCCAGTCCTTTTCCTGACTAGGAGCCACCACTTGTTTCCAAACCTGTGAACGATGAGGAAGTTCAGTTCCTTTCAAACAGAGGGATAAGTTAAACTGGAGTGTTTAAAAAAATGTGGGAGTATCCTACTTACTGATTCATTGGACAGAGAGAACCACTGACACTGGCAATTTTGGGAGTCTTGGATTTTATTTCCTTGGGGTTTGTTACAAGTATGTAGAAGTTAAATGTGTAAAATACAGCCAGATAATTTGCACTGACATTTCCAGAGTTCTCTATTTATTATTAATTTCCATGCAAGTAAAAGTGTAATTCTGGTCAGTCTGATCTCAAGTTTTTGTTCTCTTTATCTTTTAACTTGGAATTAAAACTGAAAAATCAGTTCTTTACATATGCTGTCACCTGACTGTATGCAGCTGAATCTGCAGGAACTTAGGGCTGTGACTAGTATAGCTTGTAAGCAAAGAATAAACTTGGCACTTGTGTAACCTTTATTAAGAATGGCAAACCCCTAAATTACCTTTAACCTTAATTGTTTAATTATTGTTCATATTATCTTTGCTTGCAAGTGAAACGTGGATAACTATTCTGTGATAAACAATTCAGATCCATTTCTACACAACTTGCTATAGAAACACTAAACTTACTGTGTTGTATTAAATCAATGCTAGGTTCACTGGAAGGTGACAATATATCTCTTTAGCCTGCACAATTGCAGTGCCTTATTACTTTATTATACATGCAGCAATCGTTATAATAAGTCCTGCTTAAAAAGGACAGATATCCATTATTTGTGTGTTTGAAGTCTTTATGGGTTAAAAAGGCTTTACTGAGCTATGTTTTATGGGAAGTTACTGGAAAATTTAAAATGTCTTTTATTTTGCGCCAATAATCAGTTTCATTCCTACTAAAGCACAGTTATAATTCTTTGTTGGCACACACACATTTCACTGAGGCTAAAGGCCTGAACCACAGCCCAGTGAACTCAGTGAAAATCCTTAAATTAACATCAGTGGACTTTGAATCAAGCTCGTAATAAATGATTTGTTCACTTTAAAGACCTTGCTTAGCTTTAATTCCATCTTCCTGATGAATAGTAATAGGCTTTCTTGACTTAATCTGTCTTGACACTTAGAAAATATGTGTTACTACAGACTGTAAGATAACTAAATGTTTCTCTTTCTCCAGCTATTAATTGCCAGGACTTTTAAAAGCTGCTGTATGTATTTTTGTTCTTAATGTTTTTATTATGACCACTGTAATTTGGCACATGAATAAGATACAAGAGTTGTGCATATAGCATTAATGTTTTTGTTTTGTGGTAAATTCAATAATGTAATCTATAATTTTTGCTTTGAAGTTCCTTTTTATGGACTACTAGAGGACTTATATTCAGAGATCTTCTAATACAATTATATATGGTCAATTTAGAAGTCTGGGAGAGAAAATGAGGAATTATATGTACTTTAAATCTATTATTCTACAGTTTATGCAAGTATCTGCATATTTTTTTACAATTTAGAAATGAAGAATTAGAAAAATTCATTTTATCTCTTGAAATGCGAACCCTGTTATGGAACCAAGTCTGTACTCCAGTAGGCAGTCTCTGGGCTCTGACAGAAGGCAATGAGACTTATGGTCGTGGCTAATAATTGCTTATGGGAATTTTTTTTTGTTTTGTACATAGGTGAAATGTCAACAAAAGTGCCAAGCATGAAATTGAAAATTGATCCTCGGGATCTGCAGATCCAGACATTTACAGTGGAGAAATTATTGGAACCATTGATAATTCAGGTATTTTATTATTGCAGAAAATAAATTGGATAACAGGAAATAAGACTGAAGAACTTCGGCTAAGGACATTCTTATGAAAGGCGTACCTAAAGCTCTTCTGTACTTGTAGTTTACTCTGGTTCAGAAACTGTCCAAGGGGATTGTCCTGGTTCTGGCTAGGATAGAGTTAATATTCACCTGAGCCTGGAGGACAAGTGGAGCTGGTGGCCCCTATGGCTAGAGCACCCACCTGGGATAGCTTACCAATTAGCCAACTGCTGGTTAAGTTTACCCAAATTAGCCAAAGGGCTATTCCTTCCTACCAGACATGCGAGCACCTATGTGAGGAGGGTGCTGAAGGGAGCCTCCTGCTACGTGGGAGGAACCTGGACATTGAGATTTGTTGTGAGCCACTGTACTGTATTTGTTTTCCATCACTGTTTTGTTTTCTTCTGTTATTACTGTTAAATTTATTTTTTTGTTTCATCTCAACGCATGCATTTTTGCTGCCTTTTGTTTACCAGTTCTCTCCTCTGTCCCACTGGAGGGTGGGGGAGTGAGAGAGACTTCGTAGTCTGGCCCTCATCAGGGCTGAACTACAACAGGTATGTATCTTCTTCCACATTTGGTCATTCATTTAGTCATTTCCATTTTTGTAAATGCTGCACAGTATATCATAGCAAATGTTGAATGTTCTAGCTAATCTCTTGTACAGTATTATTTAGTGGGTGCTTAAATATAGAATACATTGCAAATGGGTTTCCAACACATGAAACTTTTCATATTGTAAGTAATGAACAGAGTGGAAAAGAAGAGCCTTGAAACCTGTAGGTGAGTTTCTTTATCTGAATTTTGAAAAGAATTGCATTCTGTTGCATTTTAGAAGAGATACCCTAAGAACAGCACAACTGTTGCATATTGCATAAACCTATTTTAGTACTTTTCCTTCCAACTAAAGAAAACATTGACTGAGGGATTTGCAAAAATGCTTTTAGGTTTATTGTTAAAACTTAATTTTTAGGAGGAGCAATTTTACTGCATATTCCAGTTTTATTTCAAGTATTCAGTGGTTAAATATGCCACGCTTAGTGTGTTAAAGATGCTCTCATCCTCTCTATATTTGACATGGATTATAAGTGCCTTTTTCTGATAAAGGACCTACTTGCAGACGACCTGACCTCATTTTACAAAGAATATGTTTAACTAAGAAAGTGTTAAAACACCTCTGTGGCAATATGTTACAGCATAAAGAACAGAAAGGACATAATCTGTTTTGGAACTCAAGCTATTTTAAATTTTCTCTTTATTATACTTAGAGCAAAGATGTTGGGGTACCTGCATTTGATTATTCAGTTACACATAGCAAAAGGATGCCAGCTTATCACTGCCCTTCAGCCTTGCCAAGACAAGTAGATCAAACTACTTGTCACAGCTGTACACTGCTTATTTAGTGTTCTTTTTCCTGGTGCCTGAGGGCATGTTTATGTGGCAATCACTGCTCTGACTGCAGTTTGTATAGGTACAGAAAGGTGTGACTTCGTTCAGGAAGTGAATGTGAATCTATTCATAATTTTCTTTCACTTGCTAATGTAGAAAGAATACATGATAGTTTTTCAGGTTGTGGAGGTGATCGGGTATAATGGCTATGCAGTAGTTTGACTGGTTGATTGATTAAGATCTTTCCAAGTTCTTTGAGTAATGCCTCTTACAAGACGATAACGCTTGTTAAGTAGCTTATATTATCAGTCAACAAACAAAACTGATTCTGGGAGAATGATCGTTGGTAAATAGAGCAAAGCCAGATTGAACACTGTACTCTGGCTGTTATTCTATTTATATACATGTAAGAATTGGGGATATATAGCTTATTAAAAAGATAAGGTGATAGCTAACAGGCTTTCTATTATTCCCATTTTTTTTCAGTTTGCAACTTCTCTGTTTAAAAAAAAAAAAGTAAAATCGTTTTAATTAAGACTGAAACAATTGTTACTGTACTTCGACAGGTATTAAAGGAAAAAGAAAATTCTTGTATAAATCATGGGCTTCACTTGACTGCACTCAGCTACTTAGGTACATGGTGAATTTTGTTATTCCAGGAACGCACTTCTTTTCACACACACTGCTCTGATGACATCTTTCCTTCTTTGTCCTGGGAGCCAGTCCTTTGCATGCTGTTTCTCTGAGCTTACCGAGAGGTGGTGACTAGATACAGGGGAACAGTCAGATTATAATTAAAGAGGCAACACGTAATGATTGGAGGGAAGAAGAATACAGAGGTGAAATATGAGGATGATAAAATGATGAGCTGTTTGATGTGATGGTTCTTAAGTTTATTTGGACTTTCATGTCAGAAAAGTCCTTTATTTATTCCGGAAGTGCTGTATATGCTTTAAAAGCTAGGAAAAGTGAAGAGGTGAGATCACGTTTTGTAATGGTTCTAAGAAAAATTGCTTCTAAAAATCAGTTAATTAATTGAAATAAGTTTCTCATAGTTGTATTCTCCCAATTTGAAACTTTGGCCTCTCCCTAGCGAACTCAGATTCTTTTATTCATTTTTCATTATCATCCTCAAAATTTCTTCTCTTATTTTTCACTTGATCTTATTTTCCTCCCTTACTCATTTGTCCCTTCTGATAATTCTTTTCTTCAGAAAGTAACCTTTCCTGTTTATTATTACTTAATTTCCAGCTGCTATCAACTGAACTACCTCTCGCTCATTTTGTCTGCCCTTATTTATTTATTTTTGCCTGGGTGTGATAGACAGTGTCTGAAACCTCAGTTAAGAGTTCAGTGGTTTGTGGGATGTTGTCAAGCTGGAACATCATATGTGGATGGGTTATAAAATTAGTTTCAGAGTAGTAGGACTAGATGTCTTGAGAGGCTGCATTTGAAAACCTTCACTTGTATACCAGTACGTCAGACCCTGCTTAGGCAGCTGCAACACTGTGGGTTTCTTTAAAGGAGATGAAGAAATGTAAATTTTGGCCTGAGTTTTGCAGGATCAAAGAAACCTGACAAACAAACACACACAATTCTAGAAAAAACAATGAAGCTATCTGGGTTTGTGGTGGTGTTGTGTTGTTTTGTTTTGTTTTTAAAAGCTCTTCTCAAGCATATTTAAAAGACTTGAGTCCATTAAAAATGGAAATGCTTTGGTTCAAATAAAATATGATTTTGGCTGTCTTTTCCCCATCTCAACCTTAAAGCTTTGTTTGTTTCATAATAGAACTGTGGAAGGGAAACTTGTATTTTGAGTGGGAAGGAGACAGAAGAAACGTTGAAAATGCAAAACCGGAGATTAAAACTAAGGCTCAATGAATGATGATTGAGATGCTGGAAAGGCAATAAATGAAAACTGATCTATGATTAGAAAGAGAATCAGAACAGTCATGGGTAAATAGGAATAGTATTATACTCTGGCCTGATTCACTTGACAGCTGCTGCTTTGAACACAGTTCAACTTTATTTTGTGATTTATGTTCAAATTTATTTATTCAATAGTCTTCTAATGCTCTGGTAGGAAAGAGGCAGTGGATGTGTATGCGCTTTTCTGAAGTCTGTCCAAGCCATTTATGCTAAGCATTAGAGCAATCATTAGATTAACAGTATCAATATGGGAGAAAAGGAAGGCAAAACCAGCCTATGTGGAAGTAACTTTGCAGATGACCGCTAGATTCTCTCTTTTCGCTGTTGGCAGTGATGATCACTTTGAAACTGTGAAAACAGTATGACATGTTGGTTTGTATAAAACCCTCTCTGACTTTGCAACTTCTCTGTCCTTGGAATAAAACAATGCCCCTGAATTACCATGTTTGGGGGATTGCAGGGGAAGCAGTCTCACAGCGTTTTCCTCTTTCCATCCCTAACAGTGGCCTGATGCAGAGTGGTAAATTCAAATAGTTCTGTGCAGGGCTGTGCAAAGATAGAAACTCATGTGTTGAAAGTGACGTAACTGCATCAGTGTGATTCTGTGTCCAGCCATGTATTGCAAAAAGTTTATTGCATTTTGTCCAGTTGCCCCCTCACCACAGAGATTCTCTCTGTCTGTGGCCTTTATTTTATTTTATTGCAGGAGCTTTGAGGACATCGGTTTTGAAAGGAAGGCTTTTAGGTAAAGGTCTCTGTCAATGCATCTGGCACATTAAAAATGATAGTTGTCAAAATTGACATAATTCAGCTGACAGCTGCCTTGATGTAGATTGGATACATGCTCAGACAAACAGTCTTTCCTTAATTCTGAGCTCTTATTGGAGATGCACTCTGTCCTGGAGCAATTAGTGTGAAGCAATCAGTAGATCATAAAGCACTTTCATTCACATAGCTGATGTCTAATATTTGTCATGCTTATGCTAGATTTACTCACAAAGTAAAACAATTAATGTAATGAAAAATGTCCTCTTGTTTTATCCTCAGAGACTGAAGTCTGTTTAATCTCTTTGCTATACTATGTAATGATTACAGTTATGGCTATGTATAAATTTGCTTCTGTAGCAAACTATTATAAGACTTTTTTCCTTTTGAATGTACATACAAGTGAAAGTTTTGAAAGATATGACTTGATGAGATTCATATAACTTCGTTAATTCATGCAGGGAACACTTTGCTCTGCAGCCACTGCAAGTCTTAAAAGCTGTAAATTTGCGACTTACTTGGATATTATATCTAAAGCTCTCTGTATATTAGTGTATATACACAGTCTTAATGTTGCGTTGTGTGTGTATGTAAACATAAGCAAATATTTGTAAGAGTTTTTCCTCTCCAAACCTCTTATCTCCCATCTCTGTATATTTTATACATACATAAGAGCTTAGAAAAGTTTATGGCTGCAACAGCTAGGTAAGTTTTACAGAATATATAGAAACTTTCATGTATTTTAGAGTCCCTTGCATCACTGATGAAAAACAGGCAAGTTGAAAGGCATTTATTCTCATCTGTCATCCACATTGACAAAGGTTTGCTCGCACAGAAAACATGCACTGTTGGTTTTAGTTCTGTATATGATGAGTTTACTTTATGCACACTGAAAGTAATTCACCAGTATTTATTTGTATAGACAATACTTTGTTATCCTTAAACATCTGACTGATTTGAAACAGTGAGCAGGGTGTTCTACTGTTGTCATTAGATCACTGAGTTCATGTCTTGGTTTTTCAAATGTCTAGGGATTGCAGTTACACTGAACTACATTTTAAACAAAAAAAAAATAATGTCTTATGATTGACAGCTTAAAATGCTTTTATATAAAACTCAAAGGTAAATAACTGTTTTTCGTACTCAGGGTACCAAGACATTGTTTCCTTACATACTGCAACATTAAAAGATTGTCTGTAAGGGCTGATGGGAACTGAGTATAGCATTGGAACTGCTGCACAGTTCCTTAGGAATACAGTATTTGGGAGAACCATGATAAAACATCCAACCCCTTCAGCCTAATAAATACTGGCAATAACAGGCAACAATAACACGATTCAGCTTTGCAGCTGTGATGGCATATGAGCTTGAAAATCTTACTTAAAAAAACGTTGTGCCTCTAGCACAATGCTGCTGCTCCTCTAAGAGATACAAAATAACCTTCTGACAATGATTTCCATTGAATGCTGGGAGACATGCTCTATATGGCAATAAGATGCTAATAACTGGGAAAGGCAAGCTGGCATGAGCAGGATTAGTGGGGATATGCTTTTCTTTTTTCTTATAATGATATAATTCTGCCTGTGTATTCTGCCACTACAGTACAAGCTGGACAGTGCATCAAAAGGACACACTCTATTAGCTACTATATTGTTCAATTATTTCTATGTAGGATCTGCAGAAACTTTTTGCATTCAACAGTGGGATTCTGTGTTAGAGAATTCAGAGTAGTTTTTCTGTTTTTCTTAATCTTCATGAGCCAAGAGCTACCTATCAAATTTTGACTTGTATTTGAGATCAGAAGCTGTCTCTGATATTTTCAGACAGTTATGCTGAAGATGAAGGGTCAGGAATTTAGACCTGCAGGAATGATTATTTTTCATATTTTTCTATTTGTTTTGTTTCCTTTCCTCCTTCTCCAAAACATATAAATGAATAGTACATAGAATAGTATTTTTTCATAAAAAGGAGTCTACAATAAAAAAATCTGTCAAATAGTATATATTATTTTCTGGAAAAGGTGATTAAATAGTTAAGACATGTAAAAATGTGTTTTACTTGATAGATTTTTTAGGGCAGCTTCTAATTTTTTTTTACAGTGTTTTATGCCTTTCTTGTTGAAGTATCAGCCTATAATCTCTTTAACTTGCTCTTAAAATTATGATAATTGTAACTGCATTAAATGCTGTAGAAATAATATTAGAGGGTTTGTAAGACAGATATTAAGATTTTTACTCCCAGTGCATTCTCTAACAGCCAGCTGATTTATGTGCAATAAATAATTTCATTTACTTCTTTGAGCCACAGTCAGAAAAATACCCTAGCCCTCTTTAATAATCTGAGCCAGAGTTATGTATGTTGCTGTCTCCCTTGTGACATGCCAAAGCAATCAATGCCAAGTGGCTGGTCCTTTTTCCCCCCCAAATTCCATATGAATGATGTAGGGGTCAGGACTTTTTTTCTTTCAAAGATGTGTTTGTAGAAATGCTTTCCAGAGGTTGTCCGTCAGTTACTTTTAAAAGTACTGATTCATGAAAAGCACTAAAGTGTGTGAATTCATGAACAAGATCTAAAGGTGAGCTAGGGCACAGCTAGCACACTTCTCATTATAGACCTGTGAATGGAACCCTTTTTCCTTAGACCAGCTTAAACCACGAGCTGTACTGCAGCTGTTAGAGAAGGTTGCCTGCTGGACTGAGAAATTAATACACAGCTTTTGCTTTGCATATATAATATTGTTGATTATTAGAATATCATTAAATAAAATGAAGCAATTCTTTAAATACAAAATGTGTTCATTGAGCTCCAAGACTAGATCTGTACTTAATATTGTACTATGCGTGTTCTGGCACAGAGAACAGAAGGAGGATCAAAAGCGATCAGTGAGCTTGATGAAAATAAAGTATGTTTTGAAATATCTGTATAACACTTCTCTTTTAAAATCTTTTAGGACTCTTTCCTTGGTGTGACAGCTCAAGCGGTGCCTTAGAGAATAGTCTGTTAGGAGCAGTGTGGAGCCTGGGGTCAAATGATGAGGAATGTTGAGTGAGATGCTACATAAAAAATAAGTTCTTTATGGATGTTGAAGTGCGTTGTTAAAAAACATAATTTGGACAAAACCGCGGTAAACCAACATTCTGGGTAAAATAATGTGCAATTTTAATGTTGAGAGCCCCCTAAGAATTCTGAAATGCTGAGTTCAGACTACTGTGGTCTTCCTTTGTAAGAAGAGAAAGCATTTTGAAATGCGTCTATACTAATTTTGGGTATTTGCTTCTGAGATAACTTGGGAGATGTAAGCTGGAAGTATGGGAAGATTCAGCACTGATTGTAATTCCTGCCTTGGCTGAAGCCTCCTTAGGTAGTATTACTAATTTTTCTTTTAATCAAGGGGAAATTTTAATGTAACCAGTGTCAGGAGTTTACATCAGGGTTAATACAACAATGAGATTTCTATTGACTTTGATCATATAGAAAGAAGAATACAAAGATGAGGCATATTAAGTAAAATTATCTGTCAAATTTGATTCAATAGTTTTGCCCATTCTCAGTAAATATGCTGAACTTGCCTGTCTCTCTCTAAAGCAGGGAGAATCCTCTTGCTTATTTTCAATCTTATATGTATTTTTTTTTAATTTATGAACAATATAAATTTACTTATTATAGAATGTACAGCACTGTTGTCTTTTTTGTTTCTTTTAAATGTAGGTTACAACACTAGTGAACTGTCCACAGAATCCTTCTAGTAAGAAAAAAGGCCGTTCCAAAAGAGCTCGTGTCTTGCTAGCTTCTGTGGAAGAAGCCACTTGGAATCTGTTGGACAAAGGGGAAAAAATTGCCAAGGAAGCAATTGTGTTTAAAGAGGAATTTCATACAGCACTCGCTGATGTCCAGAAAGAGAGTAAGTATGTGACAAATAATTTAGGCACCACAAGGAATTAATTTAACTATGCAACACTGAATGTGTTTAACTATGCGTTTAAGTAATAGTTAAACTGTGCAACACAAAATGAAGCAAGGATATCCATGGAAAGTATATTTTGAAGTGCAACTTTCTGAACTTGGAGTTGTCTAATTGTATGTTCTTGGATACTACTTATAAGGAGGTAAAGTGTTTGGTCCCATTGTGGAAAAACATGTCACTGGAAGTTTTGCTGGTTTTTTTTTTTTCAGTGAAGACAGGATTCTGCTTGTTGTTTTAGTGGCTGTTAAGGAAAAGTTTAAGTTAATGCATGTTTTAATGCTCTTCTTGAAAATAACTGTTCTGAATAGGACATTAAGGCCTTTTAGTTAAAAAAAAAAAAAAAGAGTAAAATCAGACATGTTCTCTCTTTTGTGCAGTAGTAAGAACTTAATTTGGGAATGTGCAATAGTCCCATTTGGAGGTGTGTTTTGAGACTTCAGTAGGAGGAAGATGGATTCTTTAACCTCCTCTGAGTCATCCCCTCATGATAGAGCAGCTCATCTTTGGTGAATTTTGCCATATTCCATTTCCTCATGATGTATCTCCCTATTTTCAACGGTACTCCCAGAATAGGACTAGGTTTTATGATCTGCTGAGAGCGCTGTATTAGCCACTTTCTTTCAAAAGCTCTTTGTTGCTTTGTTGATTTTTATCTTCCCATGGGAGAGTAAAATCAGGGCTTATTGGATGAATATGAAAGCTCAAATAGTAATAAGCCAGATGACGGACATCCAAAATATGTTCCTGTAGAAATCAACCTTGAAAATTGATTCTGAAGGTTTCAGAGGAAAAAGGGGACAGAAGAGTAATGCTTTTAGCGCCTGGTCATTTGAGAATTATTGAGACCATTGGAGTCTGAACCATAAAGTTCTTGTCAGACCATGTTATCATTTGAGTTAGAAACCAGGTTTAGTTTTATGAAGGGGCAAAATGGGCTTCAGTTTCCTTCTCACTACTGAGCAGTGTGGTGTATGTTCTTATGCTGTGTGATAACTTGTGCCTGAAGGACTGCATGTTAGTTATTTAAATCAGGTCTTTATATCACCCTGCTCTTACTAAATATGCAACCTAAGACGAATGTGTTTGTTGGTTTTTTTTTGTTTTTTTAATTTTGTTTTGTCTTCCTCCATGTGCAGCTGGGATGGTTTCTGAGTCTCCACTGTTGTTCAGGGTAGTGATTATTAGATATTGACTTCCTCTGGATCCAGAGATGACAGCATTTTAGAGTTTCATATATGCATATGGTGTCAGAGATACCTTAAGGTCCTTTGTGATTAAAAGCATTATGACCAGCGAATATCATTGTTATCTGTCACACTGATCAGCTGAGGCTTAAAAAAACAAAAAATCATTCACTTTCGAGTACTCTTAAAATGTTAGCCTATCCATTCCAGGCTGATAACACAAGACAAGAATAAAATAGATAGCTTTATATTGATTTTTATACTTAGATAATGTAAAAATATTTCACATTTTCAATTTATTTCTTGTTTCTCAGCCAAGACAAGAGATAACTTTCTTTTAAAATGTATGAGGTGTATATAATCTACTTTATGTATTATTTATTTTTGTAGTTAAGTCCATGTTATCACCTATCGTTATGCAATGACAAATTGAGTGTTCACAGCTGATACTCCTCGAAGGATTTACCAAATTGGACAAGTTAATTTTAAGAAGTTGGTGAACAATTGCAAAATAAATAGCAGTTTGTTAATTTTGCACATATTTTTAGTCCTTTGAAGCTTGTATTATTTTTAATTTGTGGAATGCCATGTCATACATAACTTTATTGCCTGTTACTCAAGTCACATTCTGCTGCTGTTAAATATCGTATGTTATTTACTTCAAGCTCTTTGAAGGGATGTGGGTCATAAACTGTGCTAGCATGCAGTTACCTGTCATGCATGTTGTAGCATATAGTATTTATTTTTCTGTCGGCACAGTTTTCTGTGGTAACTGGCAGATATTTTTATTCATATTCTCCTAAATAAATGATGAATTTTTACCTATGACTATAGACTGTATTTACTGTATAGTGGAATTTTGAAACAATGCTCTAGATAATTTCACTCAGATGAGAACCAAACTATCAATCTCAGAGTTGCACACACCAACATCTGGAAAGAATAAATGCTCTCTCACCTCTTCTCAGATTTTAGCTTGTGTCACTCACTGAGCTTGTTGAGTGGCAGACTATAACATGAGAATTAAACACTTATTCCTTTTGAATGTCAATTTCCAAGGCGAAAATGCTGCTTTGTTACTTTTGGAACTCGTTAATAGAGGTTTCTTTTAGAGGAGTGATAGACTTTTTTCAACCTGCTACTGATAATCTTGATTATAATAATGTTTTGAGGAGTAAAGGGGCAAATTAGTAGGGTAAAAGTGAACAGTGGAGATTAATTAAATAGGACAAATATTCTCTTTATCTGATGCATTAGTGACTCATCTAATATTTTCAGAAATGTGGGTATGGGTATGGCTTCACTTACTACAGTTCAGTCTTGAGAAACAGCGTCAGTAGGTGAGATTTGGTCTTTCAATATCAGTTGAGTTCTGTTAGTGACATCTGAAAGGAAGTGTTGCTATAATGGATGACAGGCATGTTCCATGGATAAATCTAGTTTCTACTTCCTTTGATATCTGTGAAGGCGTACCGAAGATTTATAGTCTTGGAGCTGATCATTTTAATACAGAGGGTCCTCTGCATTTTTCTTTGAGTTTCCTCTCAATAAAGTACTTTAAAAGTATCTGTCCATTTCTTGATTCATCTTCTTCTGGAACTCTACTAAATGAGTCATCAGGCAGGCCTGTGTGTGGTGGACTATGTGCATCACCCAGAAATCCACTAGCCTAGTAACTGAAGAACTGCAGTGTTTTCCTGTTGATCTGGTTTGGTGAAGCTTTGTTAAAGGGTATTCATGTTCACATTTTTATTCTAAAATAGTATAATAAACCCAAATATAAGTATTTTGAAAAATCCTCACGGCCAAATCTCATGTATACAGCATTTTAAAAAATTGCCTTTTGACTCATAATGTGCTGTGAATTAACTGACCCCTATACAAAGGAATAAGAAGGCAGTATTCAACCATGAATGCTTCTGACAGTAAACATTGGACTATAATTATTGTCTTGATTCTGATATTTAATCAATTATGAGAAAAACCAGTGGTGTAGTTTATGTGGGGAAACCTTCTCTTAGGAATTTGCTTTAAAGTGTAGTGTTACATTTAGGATAATGACTTTTTGCATTTTCGGCAGATGTGATTGCTTATAATTTTCAAACAGTTGTACAGGCATAGCTAGAATGTTTGGTATTTATTGCCATTGCTTACTGACTATATATGGTCAGAAACACAACAGTTGTTGTCTACGTTGTTTCTATCTATTGCGATGTCAGTGTTTCATGTGTTTAGCTGTTATCATGCTCAAGTATGTTCCTAGATAAGCCTTTCATCACACACAACAGTGTATTGAAAGCAAGTTACTTGCTGAACTTACATTTTGAGCCTTCAGTTACTCTTTAAAAGAAAACTAGGAAAAATAATTTGATATTTCAAATGTCCATATTTAATGTCTTGACGTTAAATAGGGGAGGCAAGACTTTGGTGGCATGGAAGAAATTACCATTTACTGGCAAGAAATGAGGAGTGTACTGTAAGGGTATGTCCTGGTTCTGGCTAGGATAGAGTTAATATTCACCTGAGCTGGGTGGAGAACTTAGCTGGTGGGCCCTATGGCTGGGGCACCCAGCTGGGATAGTTAACTAACTAGCTAACAGCTGGGGTTAATTAACCCAAATTAGCCAAAGGGCTATTCCATCCTATCTGACATCATGCTCAGTATATAAGCGAGGAGGGTGGTGAGGGGAGCCTGCTGCTACTTGGAAGAAACTGGGTGTGGAGATTTGTTGTAAGCCATTAAACTGTATTTGTTTTCCATCACTGTTTTGTTTTCTTCTGATATTACTGTTAAATTTATTTTTTTTTTTCAATCTCAACCCACGTGATTTTGCTGAGTTTTTTGTTTACCAATTCTCCCTTCTGTCGCGGTGGAGGGGGAGTGAGAGAGAGACTGTGTAGTCTGGTCCCAACCAGGGCTGAACTACAACAGGGTATTTACTAAAGGAAGGGGATATTTAGATCTTGTATTGTACAGTGTTCTTATTTGTCCCTCCAAAGAATCTTAAAAATGAATTTAATTTTCTCATCCTACAGTAAGAGATACCTGTGTATGCTCTGCATCTAAGGGACTTTAGTTCTGGGAGACAGAATTTAGATATCCACGTGGCTTAAAATAATCTGTGCTGTACCCCTTTTCATCAAACCAAGAACAGATCCCTTGTAGAAAAGCTGCTGACATCTCCATCGCTGGATCAGATGTCCCTGAGTGGGAAAGGGGGAATGAAGAGATGGGTGTAAGGCATGAAAGGGGTCTGTAGTGGCTCTGATTACACATTAGGAAGAACTGTATGAGATATGTAATTTCCTGCTATGCAGCAGTGAAATAGTTGCAGTGCAACAAAATACAGTGGTATCTGAGTGGGTTAAGAGACTGTGTGGCAGGACAAAAATGTCCTGTAACATCTACAGAAGGCTATTGTGAGAATCTGAGTTATCGTGGTGTTAAATATTAGGAAGATGCGGGAGGTATCAGTCTGCTTTGCCCTAACACTAGTGTCACTTCCAGCTGGCTGGTTGAAGTAGGATCCTTTATTTGCTCTAGCAGATGGAGAGAGTATTTGTGGGAGCAGAACAGGTGATTATGCTAGTGACTGGTATTGTTTAAGCTCTTGATTTTAGAAAGAGTAGGTTCTTTTGTGCTTTAATGTGACATTGACTCCCAGCCTTCTCTGGTACTATAAATAATTGTTTGGTTTTTTTTTTTCTTTTTTTTTTTTTTTTTTTTCTCTCTCTCTCAATTTTGAGACGAGGACTTTTGAAATCCTCTCTTTTTACTGACTCTGGTACCTCCCTCCTTTAGTCAATGGGCTCCTTTTGACAGCTGTTTTTCTCTGGAACTGTAAATCCACCAGCCTCTAAGGGTACAGTTCACAGGAGTGGGTGACAAGACTTTCTTGGCAACAATACCTCCTTGTGGGAGGACACAAGAATGGCATAAAATTCACTGCATTCCATGTGGACTTCACACTGCTGCAGTTAAAAATAGAAAACAAGAGGAGAAAGCCAGATGTAAAAACAAGTAGAAGAGATGTTATGCTTAGATAGGATTTAGTAGGAGAAGGAAAATCTGCTCAAAGAAATAAGAAAGCATAATTCTGTTCTTGCCAAAAGCAATAAAGAACATTTAGCTGTTGCCAGAGTGTGGTGTTGATCACTGTCTCTGAGGGGTGCTCACTGACTGCAGTTAGTGGTATTACTGCAATTATCTGTGTAGGCAGGTTGCCTGCTGTCGACTAGCAGCCCAGCAGAAGTGTGTACCTTTTGTCAGGTATATGCCAACAACAAATTTGCCAAGAGGCTTACAGTTGACTTTGTTTTTAAAGGAATTTTCATGTAAGTTTTTTGATATTTTTGGTGCTGGATAAAGTGCATGGATCCTCTAACTTTTTTAAAAAAATTACCTGTGGCTGAACTGTGTTTTTACCTTTTCCAATGCCCAAGCATAGATTTTCGTAAGCACACACAAAAGTAGCGGTCATTTGACAATGGCTAATGGTAGTAACACCATTTACTTTGGCAGTCATCTATTTGTGTGTGCTGAATAGTCTTGGAAATATCTGCCGTCCAATAATTACGTAGTTATGATATATCCTGACTTAGATTCTTTGAATTGCTTCTCATTTGAATGTCTAAAATAATTGAAATACTATGAATACTTCCATCTTTCTGCTTCCCTATTTGTACCACTGAAAGGACACTGTCTTTCATGTCTCATTGTTTGTGACAAATGTAATTATAGAAGAATATCCACTTGATGGGAATTACAGTAAAATGGATGAAATTGCATCAAACTGTCGTGCTGTCTACTGCATTTTAAGAAAGTTCTAACATCGTGTTGTTGGAGCTGTCATTTTTCTGTTGCACATGCTCATAGCTCTTATCTGCCTAGGCTGCATCTCATAACTCAGTTTTAGGGTCATGATTTTATACTTGTTCATCTGTCCATTCCAGCTTATGTCCAACTCATTTTTAATGGGTTGGTCATATTTCAGACCCTTCTGGCTTGTTGTTCCTCACACACTCACAGAATCACAGAATGGTTGAGGTTGGAAGGGACCTCTGGAGAACATCTGGTTACAATCTCCTGGCTCAGGCAGGGCCACCAGTCTGCCCATGACCGTGTCCATTCAGTCTTTGAGTATTTCCAAGGATGGAGACTCTACAACCTTATTAGTCAGCCTGTGCCACTGCTAAGTCACTCTTACATTGAGAAAATAGGGGTTGTTTTGATGTTTAAACAGGACTTCATTTGTGTCAGTTTGTGCCCATTGCCTCTGGGCCCTGTCACTGGGCACCACTAAAAAGAGTTCAGCTCCATCTTCTTTGCACCCTCCATTCAGATATTTATATATGCTGGTAAGATCCATCTGAGCTTTCTTTTCTCTAGCCTGAACAGTGCCACCTCTCACAACCTCTCCTTGTATGAGAGATGCTCTATTCCCTTAATCATCTTTGTGGCTCAAGTACCCAGAATATACCTGTGTTGAAATGGTACTATTTTGGGGTTTTAGGACTGTTTGAGGTTTTGAAGTGTCTCAGGTGCTTGAAGGACACCCAAATCCATACAGCCATTCTCTTCTGGAAGGCACAATAGCAGAGACTTGGGCAAATACTCACATGTGGGGGCCTGTGAACATGCAGTTCACCCCTGTGTTTATGGATAGTGGGACACATTACATTAGAGGCTTCTGAGGAGCCACTGTGCTGTCAGAAGATAATTTTTTTTTTTGTACCAACTTTTAATAAATATTCCTTGGAGTAGTACTGTCTCCTATGCTCAGCTAAGCTGTATCTCGCTTCTCTCCTGATCTGTTCAGTTACTAACTCATTCCTCATTCACTCCTGCCTGGGCTTCTCATAATTGAGTACTTTCACTCCTTCCTAACCAGTTCCTTTTGAATCTGTAGCTCTGCTTTCCTGATCGGTTTTGTTTGGACAACTTATACTGTGCACAAAGAGACGCTACTAGCAGGATATACAGAACTTAGAAAGCAGTTGGTTATTGGCTAATGGATACAATAGATAGCTCAGACTAATGAGTGACTGAGCAAAGTATTAATGTATATATCACCCCCAATAATACTGGCGAGACAGATGTCAGTCAAGTGGGAAAATGTTGATCTCTGCTGCTGCTTTGGAACTGTGGCTTAGTTGTTATCTTGCAAGTCCCTGGGTCTTTTTGCCTAAGGTTTATAACTTTTCACGTCAGTATTTTTTCCTCTTGGATTCTTTGACTGCAAATTACTACTATCTGTACAACTCCACTTCTGTCTGTGTTTTTTACTTATCTTGTGTGATGTTAGCTAACATCCTTTCTTGCACCTTACCTAGAATTTTCTCAGCTAAGGTCACACAGTTGTGCTACACCAAACTAGGCCTTGGATCACAGAGAGCTGAATCACAGAACTGAGGATATCACAGTCTTCCTCTGGTTGGTTGATTCTCTCTTCCTCCCCCACCTCCAATTTTCCTTTCAAAGTGACCAGTTCTATTTTCTTTTCTTATTGCCTTCCCTGCATTAATTCTCATCTTGGTTTCTGCAGACTTAACTAGTTTTCAAAAAAAGTTATTCTGAACTGCATCAGATTCTGTGCCTAAGAAGTTTTTAGTCCCCCAAAGGTCATAAACTTGGCTTGCTAATAAAGAACAGACAGTGGAATACTGTGTGCTGTTTTCTTCCTCTCCTTATAAACACTTCAGGTGTTCTGTATGTCTGAAAAAAAAAAAAAAAGTTGGTCCATAAACAGTGGAACAAGGAGAGCCTCCCATCCTTCAAACTTTCATCTCAACACTTCTGTAGATTCTTTGAAGCTGAGTAGTAGGTGAGTAGTAGGAAAGAGACAAAGTCAAAGTCTCTTTCCTGATTTCCTGTTTTTCATGGAAAAGTAGTTAGCTAACTTTGAATATCTTCCCTCGTGTAAAAATCTTATTGAAGTTGGTCAGAAAGTTCAAAAGTTACCAGGTGGCCAGTCAGACAGTGAAGATGTTAATTTTATTGTCTTGGGAAACAGTGTCTCCCTGATGCTTTAGTCAGTATTTGTTAAAATGAATCCTGAGGGACCAAGGTGGACCAGTCTACACTCATACAACTTAATTACAGAAAAAAAATTCAATTGTTTCATGCTGTCTTTTCTTATTAAGACGTTGCATGTGTTGGCTTCCTGTTTTTGTGCAAATGTGTCTAAAAAGCTGACAGTTGTAATTGTTTGAATGAATACTGCAGTGTGCACATTCCAAATACATAAAAAACATGTGATGTTAATTTGTACTTTTACAGCCTGAAAGATAACACATCAAATATAAGATATTCAAAACCAGCCATTGGCAAGACAAACAGACAGCAGTTAAATACTATGAAAATAAAATGGAGACAGTTTGTCAGATTCTTCATTGACATTGCTTGTTCTCAGAAACGTGGAAAGTTTTTCTTTCTATTTGAAGTCATAAGAGAAATGAAAAGGCAAGGATTTTAGTTTTATGATAATGTATGTGCACTGTATTTCCCATGTTCTTGTTAAGGCACAATGAATTTGCAGAATTAGTATCTTAAATTCCTACTAGAACTTCCCAAATTGCTATTCATTTATTAACATTTGTAGTAGTCACCTTCAAAAATACATCTAAAGATATATATGCGTTTATGCAGGATTTTTCTCTCTCTGTTTACTTCCCCACCCCCAAGATTACTGGGCTCAAATCAGTGCTTTGAAACTTCTTCCAGTACTGAAAACAGAACTGATCTGGAGAGGTGTTTCTGTTCGTTGCAGATGAGGAAATAAAAAACCTTAAAAATCTGTGGTTCTAATTAGTTTTTTTTTTGTTTGTTTTCTGTAGTTTTATTTGTTGTATGCTCAGCTATCGTGCATTATGTTACCAGCTACTGAAGAAAAGTTCTAATTTGCTGTCCTGAGCACAAGGAACTGATATTTTTTTACTTTCACTGTTTTATGGTGTAGTAGGTGCTAGAACCAGATCTCAAATTAGTGTGATTTTTATTTATTTATGGAGTCTGCTAAGCATGTGCTTAAGATACATGGTTTGTGCAAAGTCTTCAACAAATCCAAGAGAAAATCAGAGAGCACTATTAAAGACAGGTGTTCCTGGAAAACTGATGAGGTTTAGCAAGTTGGAAGTATTCAGTGTTCTGAGAATCAGGCTAGTGCTATCTCATGTGCTGGTGTGGGAACTCTATAGCAACTGGTAGGTTTATTTCTGTAGCCTTTGCTTAGTATTTTTTCTCAAATGCAATTTCGAGTAAGAGCAGCAAAACTTGTTTTTTCTCTGAATCTTAAGAAATGAAGTCACGTATAGAACCTGTCAGACAAACTCTGGTGCACTTGAAAAGTTCTCACTTAATTCTAATGGAGGGAGCAGCATAAAAGTCTATATCTATGTAATTACAGGAAATCCTTTATGTTTGTATGTATTTCTGAATGTGCATTAATTACAAATTGTGTGTACAAACCTTATTGCCTAGCTTTTGATTTGAGGATTCCAAAGCTTATAAAAACCCATACTTGGTTCACATAGCAAAATGCTTTGCATGACTAGCTTTTTACTTTACTACCAGATGCTCTTAAGTAGACATGCCAGTAGCGTTCCTGCATGTGGCCTGTGCAGACTTCTTGCCTTTGAGTGGAGCTATACAGTGCTAAAAGTACCGTGAATTTTATTTCAGAAGACAATATTCTCTCCTCACTTTTGGTCAGAGTTTGTAGAACAAAATGAAAAAAAAATTACATGTTTTTGCACTCTCTCTTGCTATGTAGAAAACCTCTATGATAGAAATGACTGCTTGGAGAAACATATTCTGTTCTTATACCAAGACTTAAGGAATTTAGATATAGGTAGAAATAATATTGCATAATAAAGGATTTAACTCCGGAGCAATATCAAATGTATTGAATGCCATATTTTTCTTTACTGTTGCATCCAGAATCCAGGACATGCTTAATGCGGTTGTCAACAAAGGGCTGGCTTCATGAATATGCAGCCTTGTAATACCTACATTTACTAATGATGTTTCTGAATTTTAGCACAGCTGAAACAATTAATTTTTGTGACACTTGATCCATCTTTGATTTCCAAGCTGATGTAGAGGTTTTAGTGGGTCAAATGTTTATTTTAGCAGTTTGTGGTTGTGTGACAAGTTTTCCAGTGCCGTTCTGTGTAGAGGGATTTCTCTCAAGGTTGTGCTATCACTAGCAAAGCTCCTCAGGTGATACTAGACTTTGAAATGCTTTTAGAAATGAGTTTAATGACTTTTTTTTTTTCCTAGTGAATCTAAGTGACAGACTGCTGAAAATAAACTTGGGTGTTTGTCATCATTGTTCTTATTGTTAAATTTCATTGGAGCAGTATATTTTTGTCTACTGGTACAGTTACTAGCTCCATTGCATAGATTTCACATGTGTTATGTCGGAGTCAGATGTTTGAGAGTATGCGACTTTCATTCCGTTCACTTGTATTTATAATGAGAAGAACAATATTTGATTCCCTTCTGTGACCAGGAATTATTTAATAGCAAGGACAGCCAAGTACATAGTAATATAAAAAGCAGTAACTAGAAAAGTTTAACATAGAGCCCCATGACCTCGCTGTGTACAGCTGAGAGTAATGGTGTGATTGCCAAGGGAATTATTTCAGAATTAAATGATTCAGAAGAACAGAAAGGGAGCATCATTCAAAATGTGGAACATTCTACATGACCTGTAATAATTGACCTTAATTTCAAGACATAAGGGCAACAAAGAGATACCAAATTTATCGGCAATACTTGTGACTTGCCAAATAACTGATTGAGTTGTAACTAATTTTTTTTTTTTTTTTTTTTTTTTTCCCCCTGGGTGTTGCAATATAGCCTAAGGGAATTTTTGTCTTTGTTTTACAGGTCAAGCCTTAAAGGTATCAGCAGAGGCATTTACCAGTGATCCCTGCTATCTGCCTAAGAGGCAGGCTGTTGTCCAAGCAGCACGATCTCTGCTTACGGCTGTCACAAGGCTTCTAATCCTGGCGGACATGGTTGATGTGGCATACTTACTGGAACATTTAACTGTGGTGAGCAGAATTTGACTTAACTCAGACTCTCTTTATCTAGGGAAGTGTCTAATGATGGTTCTTTCTGCCTTGAAAAATCTTTTTGTATTTGGAAATTGCAAATCTCATGCACATAACCACCTTGGCAACTGGTAAAATTGTAGATTCTAGATAAGATTTGTAGAATGTATCAAAAAATGCCTTCTGCTTCTAACTCAACATATTTGATCTGGGGAAGCAAGCGGTTATCCACACAATATTACTTTAACTTCCTTTTTCTTATTTCCTATTTTCTTACTTGAATTGTTTATAGAATTTGATGCGTGAAACCTTCTTGATATTTGTGGCAGTAGCTGGGAGTAATTTATTTGTAAAGAATTTTAAAGGTGGAATTTTATATGGATATTTACAGAGGGAAAGAACTGAGTAGGTGAGAGTTTATCTCTGTATTCAGTTTGCGAGAGAGATCAGCTAAAACGAGAAGGAGGAGATGTGTGAGAGAGGCCTCTGGCAACTCCCCAGCTATACGTTTGTACACTGCAGACAGAAGACTAGAAAGTCCTAATGTTTGCAAAGCTTTAAAAATTATGCAGTGGAAAATATTTTTCTAAAAGCCGTTTGGTTTTTTCACTGAAAGGAATAATGCATTTCGGAAGTGTGTGTCATAATAGTGCTCTGTGTTCAGTCATTCTTTTCTTCCGCTTGGCTCCCTTCATAGACAAGGGATGGCCTCATTCTTCTATTCCTATATAAAACTAACGAATGGTTGTGCCACTATTGCTGAATTAAGCAAAATGTCCACAATTCTGTTGTTCAACATCAAAGTACTCTCCTGTCTATATAAACTTGAGTTCCTTTAATGTCAGCCATAGTGTCCCATGTGAACAGGCTTCGTTCCTTTTTTTGAACAGTGTGAGTTTAATCTTCCCAGCATCATGTATCTGACCACAAAAATGTGTTTACTGAGTTTCTTCTCTGGTTACTTACTCCATTCCATCTGCTGTGTGTCTTAATGGAAGAGCAAGGAATTGTTCTATTTCTGTTTCCTTTTTTTCCCCTAATATCTTCAGTATCTTCAGTTATGTGTGACAGACTGATAAAAAAAAAAATCAGAGTTCTATTGACTTCTTAATGTTTCAGGGCAGAGGTAAATAATCAGTGCCACCTCTGATTATGCCTCCTGCCACAAGAGGACCCATACATAAAGGTGGGCCATTGTGAAGCAAGTTCAGTTTGGTGAGGACAGGGGAATGAAAATTTAGCACCCAATCGGAGTAGGAACAGTATTTCATAATAAAACAATATGGTGCAGGCTGTGTTTGAAACGTCAGACGTTAACAATTGTTGGAGATGCAGGACAAACTAAATGAACACTGACTTGCAGAAGCCTTGTTGTTATATATGTATGAAATTTGTCAGCAGTAAGAGGCCTATGTCTTTCATACTGCTTGTGGAAAATTTTCTTAAATTATGGTATTTTTCATTGGTAACCTATTATATTTTTACATATGTTTCTTCATAATCCGAGATGTACACTTCAAAGTGTTTTAAGTATATTTTACATGAGAGAACTAAAATTGGTTAGTTTTCTTTCCTAGCGTTTCAGTATTTCTCAACAACTGTATAATTCACTTGATTATTTTCATTTGATAATGAAAACAAACAATATCTGAAAATTGTAAAAGAATGCAAAGAAGCATTCAGGAAAAACTCTTAACACTGCAAAAAGCGCAATTAAATGTTCTTCTTCTTCCATACTTGGATTTAATTATCTTAATAAAAGTTTGAACTTAATTCTTCAATTAACTCTTAGAACAAATTAGTATGGCATAACACTCTCCAAAATGCCTATATAAAAAAACCTCACCCTACCCCTTAGAGGAAGGTGGTATGTTTTCCACGTTTAAGTAGTTTCTGCCCTGGCTGTTAAACTTGCCAACAGTGGTATTAACCATAATGGTGTCTTTTTATGTTGACATCTAATTAGGAAATCAACTTAGAAGATAGAATAATTACAGCATATGCTACTGAACAGCCTTCAGATTATAACAACTTTTGGTCATGACTAACTGAACCAGATTTAAATGCAATTAAATATTTGAATGAGTCTCAATGTTACTCTTTTCAAAGTCCTCAACTTGTATTATAATTTAAAACTCCCTTAAGAATTCATTTTTTATTCAAAAGACTTGCTCCAACAAAAATACATTGTATTCACAGAGGGGCTGCAGCATAGAAAGTAGACCTTGTCTTTGCTGTATCAGCTCTAATACTGTTTTTGTTTGCATGTTCATAAGACTTGAAAATCAACTTTCTTTAAAAGTCATTAGCAGGTTTTCTTTGAACTTGTTCTAGAATTCTAATACTTCTACATTTTTATCCTCTTCTTCACAAAAACATGGATGTTACAGCTGTTAGTAATCATTTAAGAGATAAGAAATTTCATTGCCCTTTATTTCCATAACTCTGTGCTCTATAATTGTCGTAGAATAAAATGAAGAAATTGAAAGGACTGGGCCAAAATTAATATTTAAAATGGGGGGAAAAAAGTAATAGTAGAACAAATGACATGAAAATTCTAAACAGGGAAGTTTTTGTTTATATGTGTAAAAAGAAAGAAGGTGATCCATCATCAAACAACTCTGTAGAGTATTAATCAGATCTCGGGCAATATGGAAGTATTTCATGGGGAATTATCTATTTATGTATCTACTATTTTTCAAATCAATTTATCAAAGAGCACTGAAAGTTTTTTAGTCTTGCTCACTCAGTAAAGCTGGTTAATTCCACCACTGAGATTCAAGAGATTTGAAACCATACTTTCTACTGACAGAATGCAGTCTGGATCATTAAACCTTAATTTCCGCTGTAATCTGTGAACGAAAATAGAAAGGAAACAATGACAATGTGACTAGCTGGCATATAAAGCCTCATGTAGTGTTACCTGTTGCATCTGCCATTCTAAGTATATCTAGGAGAAAAAGATGAACCTCAGCTAGCTCCTTCTGGTTTATGCAGTCTATAAGAGTACCATTTTCTGTACATTTTACTTAGACTTCAGACTGATCTTGACTTCTATGTAATAAAATCTTTATATAAACCAGAGTAGAATCCTGAAAATACCAAATATTTCTGTCACAAAAATACTGAAATGCAACTTTTGAACTAGAAATAACAGGTTAGTTTATTTAGAAGGATTTGATAAATCTGTCAGGAATTTCAGTCCAAATATCCAAAACCATACCTTTGTGAACATGAGACTAGTTTTTTTTTAAATTTCACTAATAAAGTGGATAGAATTTTGATTGTTTTGTGGATTCTATAGAATCTTCACCCAGAAAAATGTCTATCAAATAAGAAACTACTACAGTTTCTCAGTGACTGATCATATCCTAGCACAGTATATTTCTAGCCATTTGTGGAATTTACAGCCTTAGAAGAGTATGATGGTATGCTGCAAAAAGCAAGCTCATTTTAGAATTGACTGAGAAAATAAAGTACATCACACTGATAAGAAAGTTTTTGCTTCTTTAAACATCTTATTTTTTTTAATAGGAATGAGTTTAAAGAGCTGTCCATTTCTGAGTTTCCTTACTTATTTCAGAGTTTGAAGTCTCTAATAAAAAGACAGAGTTGTGAAAAATGTAGTCAGATGAAGGGCTATATCAGGTATTGCACTCTTTGATTCTGAGCTGTATTACCAGCCTCATTCATCATGGTTAGTAATGCTCAATATTATTTAATTAAGTGAATTAACAGACTAATGGAATTGCTTGAAGTTATTGATCAGAGAACAGCAAGAAGGTAACATGTTCTGAGAATTTCATTCATAGCACATTGGCAGCCTGTTCTCTAATCTATTTCAGATCATGCTGAGCCAGCATGTTTTATCTGCCTTTTTTCCCTTCTTGTCATGCTTGTAGATTTACTGTTTAAGTTTTCATATTTTTCGTGAATGCCTTAGACAACATGATCTTTACAAAATGCTTGCTTAGAGTTATTTAATAGTCCTGCCAGGAAAAAAAAAAGAAGCAACTTGTGAACTTGGACGCTGAGGGCATAGTGCTGCCTGTTTTTCCCTTCCCTGCGTAGTATTAATCAGCATTAAAAATGTTTTGAGCAGGAGAAAACCAGTATGGTTACTGGTTAAAAGAAGAGAGGTAAGTCATCTCAGGCTTACCTACACTTCATACTTAGGTATTTGGTTCAACTCTCATAACTCTGCTTAAACTAAAATATTACTTGCTTATGCATTACATTCTGACTGTTTTGGTATTGTGGTATCACGCAGTAAAACATTAAAAAACCGAAAAAGGGCTGAAAAGAATGTAGGCTATCCTGGGGTACAGGGCCAGGTTGTGAAACTGAAAATGATCAGGATCTTCCCACCTTTGCTTTGGTGGGCGTGTGTCACTCCTATGGCAAGAGAAATGTCTGAAAGTAAGGGATATTAAGATGAAGACAGGAGTCTCTGAGAGAGGATTTGGCTTCTCCTTTGGTTCATATTCATATTTATTTTCTCATCCACCAGCAGAGATGGGTTCTTGCTACCAATCTGGCATCAGTATGTGCCACGTGGGATGCAGTTGTTTGTTATGGGGGCTACAGTGTTTATCATTGCACTCTGCAAATTCTGTGGCAGTCTGTAATGCGCAATAAATGTCAGCGGGAAACCTGCTCCTAAAGAATTCCTTTTAACAATTGGGCTTTTCATAGTGAAGATCTCTTTGAGTACAACAGAAACCTGGATCAACTTCTGTTCTTGGTATAGTGGCCTCTTTACTGCCACTTTGTAACTTCCTAATGACTCCTGGCTTTACAGACCCTAGGGCCTCCCTTGAACCAGCCATATTTTTAATGGCTCTCTTGTAACAAATTGTTGCTAAGGAACGGTCTCCCCAGTCACTGCAATTCAGTTTATAGAATATCTGGTTTTGGTCTTAGCATGGGAATCACTGAAAAAAAGGAACATTATTATTTTCTTGCCAGTCAGAAACATGGCTTTGAAGGGACTCTTGATTGGCCAGCTTCAGGTACTACTGTTCCAGAATTTCTTTGAACTTAAGCAATCCTGACGGCTCCCGAACCTGTTTTACCAGAGCATAAGAAAACAAAATGGAATATAGTGGCTATATTTCCAAAACACACTTGCATGAAAAGCTTTTAAAACAAATCCAATCCTTGCTGCTTTGCAGTGTAGAGCTTTCCCTTCAGTCTTATTTCTAGTTCAATACCTCTCAGCAGATTCCTGTCTGCAGTAGACTCTTCAGTGTCATCTTTGTGTGCGTTGAAAACTTTTCTTTGCTGCCACATCTAAGACTTAGGTGTGGGTCAGCTCCCTCAGGATTTTTTACTTCCCAGGAATTTCACCGTTTTGCTTCTGCTGCAGGCAGCGTGTCTGCTGTCTTTCACCGTTTCCAGTCCTACGTAGTATCCCTGAAGGGTCTCCATGAGCAAAGCATGCTTGGTAGATTTGAGAGAGGATCATTTCCATTTCTCCCAGAGATTCTGCGTGATTTAGAGTACAATAGGAGCAGACCCTCACCCTTAGTGGTGGGCAGGGCAGATAAATACATAGCCTTCCTCCCTACTGCTCAGCCACTGCCTTTTAAGTAATGAAATAATGAGTCACAATAGCAAAGGAAAATATACCCATCTACTGCACTCTAAAGGTTAAAAAAAAAAAAAAAAAAAAAAAAGAGAGAGAGAGAAAGCAATAGGAGGGAATAAGTTGCTCTCTTAAAACTCCTGTCTGGGAGGGAACAAGTTTTGATATCTCTTGAATACTGTACATGTAGAGGTGGGCAGACAGACCTGGGAAGGGAGGACATAAACTTTTTTATTATTAACTAAGGGAAAGATTCTTAAAGCTGGGAAAAGCTGCCTTAGACAACAGTGGTATCTGTTTGTATCCCTGAGATGATGAGAGAGAATATAAGCAGCAACCTATCAGTTACCCAAACTGATAGGAGAAAATAGTGATCAGAGAAAATTTATCTGTACTCACTTGGTCCTAAGCTTTGTACAAACTGTTTGCACAACCCAGGTATAAAGGGAAGGGGAGTGAAAGAAGTAGGGCTTGTTTTGAATGGATAAGGCTTTCTTTAAGTAAGATGGAGTTTTTCTGATTTGGTTTAACATACAGAATATGAAAGATATTTGTATACTAATATTTCATTAAAATGAAAAATTGTAAAGTTGTGAGATAAAGTCCAGATGAAGCAAGTTGTAAGCATAAAGCCTGGGGACATATATGATACAAAGGTGGTTTGTAGCATAGGTTAATGCATAATGCATTAAATTGTTGGAAGTACAACGGAGTTGGGGAAAATCTCTATTGTGTCTGCTGATGAAGTTTGAAAATTATTTTGGGAAAGTTGGAAGGTGGGATAGTAGAAAAGCAGATATCTATTTTAAGTTATTATTTGGAGTATGTAAATACCTGCATGCTCTGGTTGGTGGCTAGGACTCCATTGTGGTAGACTCTTTTTGAACCTATCAGGAAAAAAGGAGCATTGCTGAATTATTTCCTTCTGAGTAGTTATTACTGTGTTTTGCTTCTACAGCATTGAAGTGCAGTGCTTATAGAGAACAATATGGAAGTGATGCTCCGAAATCTCCTTTTATTGACCGCTAATCTTGAAAGGCAAATTCTCAGTTGGTAAAATAACCTTGGAAAATCAGTTTCTCTTGGCAGGTTATTTATTGGTAGTATAGTAATGAAGTCAGGGTAACGTGGAATGGCTTGTCTGATTAACAATTATTTGTATCTCAAGCATGCACAGACCTTCTGATCTACAGAAATTTATTTTATAACTCTTTCTTCCTTTGGGAGGCAGAAATGAGGAAATGCATACAAAACAAACTGTATCTGCTACTGGGGTTAGGCTGCAGTGGGCTGGGCTAGGCCCAGCAGGGCCCAGCCCTGCCCAGCCCAGCCCACTGCAGCCTAGCTAAGCCTAGTCTAGCCCACACCAGCATAGCTCGGATCAGCTCAGCATAGACCAACCCAGCCAAGCCCAGCACAGCCCATCATAGCCCAGCCCAGCCAAGCCCTACCCAGACCAGCTTACCCAACCAAGCCTAGCGCAGCCTAGCCCAGCTAAAGCCACCACAGACCAGCCAAGCCCAGCCTAACCCAAACCAGCTGATCCTACCCAGCCCTGCCTAGCTAGGCCCTACCCAGTAAAGCCTGCCCAGACCAGCCCTGTCCATCATAGCCCAGCCCAGCCAAACATAGCTCATCATAGCCCAGCCCTGCTTAACCTATGCTAGACCAGCCCAGCCTACATAGTTAAGCCCAGTCCAGCCAAGCACTGGCAGGCCCAGTCCTGCCCAGCATGGCCCAACCCAGCCAAGCCCAGCACAGCCCATCATAGCCCAGCCCAGCCCTACCCCAACCAGCTTACCTAGCCCAGCCCAGCTAAAGCCACCACCCAGCAGTCAAGCCCAGCCTAGCCCAGACCAGCTGACCCTACACAGACCTGCCTGTTAAGCCCTACCCAGTAAAGCCTGCCCAGCCCGGCTGAGCATAGCCCATAACTGCCCAGCCCAGCATAGCCAAGCTGAGCCTAGCCTAGCCTACCCAGTCAAGCCCAGCCCAGCCCTGCCCAGCATAACCAAGCCTAGCCCCAGCCTAACCTATGCTAACCCAGCCCAGCCAAGCCCAGCCCACCATAGCCAAGCCTATCCCAGCCCATCATACCCAGTCAAGAGTAGCCCAGCCTAACCCATGCTAGCTCAGCCCTGCCCAGCCCACCCAAACCCTGCCCAGCCTATGCAGTCAAGCCCAGACTCAGCCTGGCCCAAGCCAAGCCTAGCCTTCCCAGTCAAGCCCAGTCCAGCCAAGCCCTGCCTAGACCAGCATACCAAGCCTAGCCCAGCCCAGCCTACCCAGTCAAGTCCAGTCCCAGCCTAGCCCAGCCCTGCCCACCATAGCCAAGCCTAGCACAACCCAGCCAAGCGCAGGCCCGGCATAGCCAAATCTTGCCCAGCCCAGCCTACCCCAGCCAACCAGCCTACCCAGTCAAGCCCAGGCCAGCATAGCCAAGCCTAGCCCAGCCCAGCCTAACCCAGCCAAGCATGTCCTAACCCAGACTAGACCAGGCATGCCGAGTTTAGCCTAGCCTAGTCCGACCTAGCCCAGCCCACCGTAGCCCAGCCCAGCTGAGCCTAGCACAGTCTAGCCTAGCTCAGCCCAGCCTAGTATACTTTGAGAAAGCTTTCTTTTACTTTTTTGGTAGCAAACATTTCAAATACAACTAGAAAGTCTCCAGTTAACCTCTGGTGATGCTGAATGAGGTATAGTATGATAAATTAGAAATAAATACATACACTGCCTTAACTTGCTTCTTGGTTATGAGAGCAGTAAGACTGAAAGAAGGGCTACAACATGGAAAACAATAAGTGCTAACTTGCCTAAAGATTCCAGAATGTACCTGTATGTTGTAAATCGACAGCTGAAATGCACTGCATCTGGTTACTGTCCCCAAAGAGGAATTATCTAGTGGCTGCTCAACAGTGTATACAGCTTGGACTTGATTTCAGTCAAATGCCCGTGGAATGAGTCCCACCGTGGAGCAGTCTACATCACCAGTCAGTACGAGCTGTCAGTTCTGTTGCCAGGTTTTTAAACAGAGGCTGAAGATGAGTGGAGTTTTTTCTTTTCTTCTACTCCTATCGTTCATTTTTCCAGTTCCATGACTGTAGTTTCAGCAAAAGTATAGAGAAACATGTGCTGTAGTTACTGTTGAAGTGCTTGATTTTCCAGAACTGATTGGAAAGCAGTCCATTTCTTTTGATCTTTTGCCTCATTCTCGGGATATCAGTACCACATGCAAGCTTACAGTAGGTACTTCATCTACAGGCGCTATAACTGTAGTACACCAAGTCAGTATTTTGAATGAATTTAGAAGACATGTAGTTATCGTGGAATCATAGAATGGTTTGGGTGGGAAGGGACCTTCAAAGGTCATCTAGTTCCAACCGCCTTGCAAGGAGCAGGGACATCTCCAACCAGATCAGGTTGCTCAGAGTCCCGTCCAACCTGGCCTGGAATGATTCCAGGGATGGGGCATCCACCACCTCTCTGGGCAACCTGTGCCAGTGTTCTACCACCCTCAGCATAAAAATTTTTTTTCCTAATACCTAATCTAAATCTACCTCACTCTATTTTGAAACTATTACCCCTCATCCTATCACAACAGACCCTACTGAAGAGTTTCTCCCCGTCTTTCCTGTTCTTCCTGATTATATCAGTGTAAACAAATCTTTATAGACTCACTTCTGGTGGCAATCACTTTGATAAAATATTCCTAAACTACTTATGGCTTTACAGCTGTCACATGTTTATGAGGTGAAGAAGAATATTTACGGATAGGGACACTGAGAAAGTCAGAGGAGAGTGTTCATGATTTCCTGAAGGTAGCAAGGAAGCTGTGGCTCTCATTCTCCCTTCGTGCAAATCTTAGCCTTACTGTGTGACAGTTCCTTGGGTTGGTGTTGTTCATTGCTTTGCAAAATACCAGTACTATTTTTAATAATAGTGTATGCGTGAAAGAAATTTTAAATTTAAGAGTAAGACCTGTAATGAGGTATAATTAACGTAAATTAACTTGATAAGGAGTACTCTGTTATATATGAGATCTACTGTTACACTTGATAGAATGAGGAGTTAATGTCCTGTGTAAAGTTGCATGTGCTTTTGTTAGTTGGAAAAAAAAAATCTGGATGTGAATATATTCCATACTGTAACATGGCATAGAAAAAGAACTAACCTTTAGAGACTGTGTTGATTGCTAGTGTTTTGTCTTACGCCAGTCTGACCTATGAAGTTAGAGGGTTTAATTTAATTAAACAGGGTATATGTACTATACTTTGGATTCTGGGATTGATTTCAAAACAAAATTGTACAAATGTCTAGAAGGTGGTATACTCAAGAGGTAATACAGCTCCGTAACATTAGAGTTTAGTAGAATGAAATCCTAATTCAGTGAAAAACACAGCAACTGTGTGAATGATGGTATTTGTTGTTTTGTTTTGTTTTACCATTACAGTTTCAAAGAACATTTGAATCCTTAAGAAATGTATCCAGTAAATCCGATCTACAGAAAACCTACCAGAAGTTTCAAAAAGATCTGGAAAATCTTGATTATTTGGCCTACAAACGTCAGCAGGTAAGAATGTGGAAGCTTAGTAGGAAGACATAGAATACTGGGCATAAAGATGGTGGGTGGGAAAACTGATGTGTTTGATAGAGTTATTGTTCTGTCAGTAGGGTTTTATGCTTTGTGTAATGTCATCAGGTGAGCCAGTAGGAGGGATGACTATTCTATTTAATGCATATGACATTGGACTGCATGGCTTTTGATTTCTCAAGAGAGAAATATAAGTAAAGCAAGAAAGTGAGACTTGCAAACTATTAACCTTCACATTAACACGGAACAGTTTGATTTTTTGTTTTTGTTTTTTTTAATTAGAGGGCATAAAAGCACTATTTGGATTTTTTTTTTACTTGAAAAATGAACTAAATCCATGTAAGTTAATGGAATTAGATATTGACTGTGCACGTAAATGACTAATTTCTTGTTCTTTAGAAACAGATTTACAAGACTAGATTGCATAAAACTGTGGAGTGTATGAGGTCTTTGACTAAGATCAAAGCTAAATTGAATTGTTAACATGCATGTTGTTATACATGTTGTTATACATGGCTTCTGTGAAAATGTCAGCTTTCATAATAGGGCTTCACTTATTTTTGTGTTCTTGGTAGAATAAGACTTTGCCTCCTTCAGAGCCTACTGATGAAATACTGTTAACGTTTCTATTTGGGGGTTTTGGTTCATATTTTTCTGAATTCTGTCGCTTGGTGTCAGTGTTGTCAAAAACTTCATTTGCTTGGGGGCTGATCACTTACAGTTGTTTATCTCAGGTAATTGATTAGATAGTTAAAAATTAGGAAAGGAGTCAGGGACAGATGGTATCTGAACACATGAATATTTGATTCTTGAGACAGGGAGGTCAGGGAGCAATTGGCTTGGGCGAGTTTCAGTGTGGTGAGAGCTGTTATGCTGGTAGCACTATAGCATAGTTATTTGTGCCCTTTGACATGAGGCTGCCGGCAATCAAAAGACAATGTTTTAGCTGGCAACTAATGTGAATTTATGTTATCTGATCTTATAATTATGTCAAACATAATAAATGTCACATCTGTAAGGACTTGGAGAGTGTTTCTGAGCCAGGGAAGTGTAAATTCTGTAATTACTTCTCAGGCTATCATCACACTTTTATTGGGAATAGCTTTCTCTAGTCCAAATTCTCACTCTCGACTTTGCAAAATTCTTTGTTATTTCAAGTGATACATATCTGGTTCTCTAGCAGACTCTGAATATGCTTCAATAACATGCTTCATTTCACCTTGAGCAGGACATCTTTTGTCCTATTTTCAGATCTTCACTACCCTTCCCATCTCAATCCTTTGCACTTTCAAGCCATTAGGAGAATCTCAACATCCTTGTTTAATAACAGGCATGCATATTTCTCCCCATGCTGTATCTGCTCTATATTTAACTGTGTTGGCGGAAGCTTTTGCATTTGGGAGTACAAAAGGTATATTAGATGTAAAATCACTTCCTACTTTCAGTCACAGAACAGAAGATACACCAGCCTATCTTTTGTGTTTGAATCTTTCTATACAATGCTATTCAGAAAATAAACTGGGCAAAGCTTGAAATTATTAAAAAAAACCCACCAAACAAAACAACAATCCCCAAACAAAAAAAAAAAAAAAACAAATTAGAGAGACTAGAGATGTCCTCTGTGTCTTAGTTAATTTGCATTGTATACCTGATCAGTAGCTTTATGGTTTTCTTGAGTAGTATTTTACCTGGTTTTGATACTGAGATTTTAATCTCTGTAGAACTTGCTGGAATCTGCAGTGAGAGATTTGAAAAGGTGCCGTATTTATTTATTTATTCATTTATTCAAAGAAGATGTGTTGAATTGCGTCCTGCTTTGAAAAGAAAGTGGTCGCTCTGTGAAAATATTAAGATTTGGTTTGATTACTGTGCAAAAATCATAGACCTGGATTGGGACTGAAGCTGTTCTGAGTTTGTGACATTTGCATGTGAGATTGTGGAACATGCACATTTAATTGATAATGACTTGTGTGCTCTCTTATTATACTAAGGGTACATACATAGCCCAGCTGGCAAAATGTTGAGTCACTGCCATCTGTTTGGAGACAAACAATTGTATACAATATTAATATTAATCAATTCATGGTAAAGTAAGTGGTTTTTGTAGTCAAAGTAATGAATATTGCTTTTGAATGAAATAGTTATCTGCTTCTGCCCTTGTTTTCTAGATGTGAGACTTAAAGTGCCATGTAGCAATGTAATTCTTTAGTGGTGAAGTTTACATGACAGCTGGGAAATTGAAACTGTCCTTTCTAAAGGATGTTTAAAATGACCCATGTTGATTCTGATTTATAAATATAGACTAAGCTTCTATAAGTGGCAGAATTATATGAGAGGCAAGGATGTTTGGGATCATGGTTTATATTAAATAATTTTGAACTGGTGATTTTCAGAATGAGGTAGAAGGTCTTGAGTTTTCAGATAGCCAGCAGATTACCAACAGAAATGCCTCTTTAAAATGGGCAGTGAGGTCAAGAGTTCAGTTCTGACTTTATATAAGAACCCCGAAGTTGTTAGCACACGTTGGTGAAACTTCTCAGAGCTTTCAGATTCTAATTTTTGCAAATAGGCTGAGTGTATACGTGAACTGGCATGGAACTGGTCAGCATGGCTAAATTCGGTGGTGATTACAGAGGAGGAAGAGAGTAAGTTCTTGGAGTTGGAGGCTTCATTGTTGCAAACCTGAACTGTGTGGATGACATCTCGTATTGTGGTCAAGAAGGCTGCACAATGCTCTTCGCCATTCTTCTCTGTACCAAACACAAAATGAAGTATTGAATTGCATTGATACACAAGGTGTAGTTACTTTTGATGTCTGTGATGAACTCCCATCATATTCAAGTCTGCTCCCAAATACATTACTGCATGTCAGAGCTTTTCTTACTGATGGTTTGTGGAACACACATCTCCATCTCTATATACCTGCCATGCTTTTCCAAGAGAGATGGCTTATTAGCCATGTTAGTTGAAAGTATGTTTAACACGGACCAGACAAAGATAAAATACAAACAAAACATTTATACTCAACAGTGGAATGTAGGCTGACCCCTTGCAAATGTTGATAAATGATGCAGGTGAAGAAATGCACAGGATCTGCTCCCACTCAGGTCGTGGTCACTTGGCTGACGAAGCTAAGTGCTGGCTACTGCAGACTCACCCACAGCCCTGGCATAGGCTTCATGTTCCTGTGCCTTTCATTTTTCCCATTCTGGCATTTGTGTAACCCTGTGCAGAGATGGTTCAGTGTGCTAAGCTGACTTAAAATTACTTACTTTTTGGTGATCTCATTATCTTGTTAATCAGTTGCTCAGTTAGCGCTTTCTCTCCCCCATCCAGATGGATGTCCCTTCATCTCTCTGAATTGCAGTGACCTAATCTTTCTACATGCTTCTAGGGTTGGGTTGCATCCACTAGAGAAATTTGTTTCGCTTGAAAATATCAGTTTATAGCCAGTCTGCCATTTTGAAACCTTCCAGGAGATACCTGTCTCCAAGAAATGTAGTTTTTCATTCTTGTCCAGGAGACAGTCTGGCAATTCCTTTGAAATAAAATAAGCTTTTAATTGTAATCTCTGAAATGTGACTAAAAAAGAATAGCTCCATGCCACACTGAGTAGTAAAACTGTTCTCTTGCTCTGCGACTTATTGGAATGTTTCCAATAAGAGTTAAGTAAGCTTTACATTGAGCATTGTTTTGTATCATCCTGAATACTAACACATCTGCAATATGAATATTTACAGGGGAAATGAGATAGGACAACATAGTAAAGGACACTGTGATAAGAGGGGGGACTCGGTGATAGATCACAACACTATTCTTGGGACACTGCAGTAGGTGCAAGCTTCCTTTTTTCTTCTATGGGACCTTGTTCCTATTGAAGGGAAGTTGTCTGTATATTGTTCAGCTGGAACAGTACTGGTTTAAGGCCATTCATTATAATGACCTTACTGTAAGGTCATTGCAATAGCTACAATAAAAATGGAATTATAAACAAATTCAGTGGTATTTAGCACCTGTTAAACTGAAAAATTATCGCTGCTGCTGCTGCTGTTCTTAGTGTGAACAGTGCCTTTAGGGTGCCTGTAGCAGTGCTGGCTGTAATTCAAAGACACTTAGTTTTTGCCTAGAAGTCTCCAGCAATGTGGTAATCTAACAGTTGACAACAGAACTTTAGTATGTGAACACAAAAAAAAGCAGTATTGTAAAGGTGTGCTAATTTAAGGTTTACTTATTTGATTTTGATTGTATGCCCTTGAGGTAATTGTGTGTTAAAGAACTGAATCTATGTGAAACCGTTTTGGTTATTCCATTTAAAAATATTTTTAGGATTGCTTCCTGATGATCATTGTATTTAGAAATGTCTTAGGAAGTTATGTTAGAAACTGAAGGAGTTAAGAGCTGTATCAAAAACGTTTATGGGGCACACAGTAATTTACTTTACTTACAGGAAATAATGCTTTCAGGAGATGGAGCAGAGCCCTTAATCTGTTTTACTTCAGAGCAGTCTGTTGTTATCACTATTGCAGTTGTCTTCATGATCATACAGGTCAAATTTACATTCTAAAGTCCTTAATTTTGGAATGAAGACTTGTTCCTACAGTCAAATGGTATTTCTTTTTGTTAAAATGGAATAAGTACACTTTTATTCTCTACGTTTGATTGTTCACTTTGCTTTTAAAGGTGGCGTGTTGAGCATGAGATTTGTTCACCAAAGTGCTCTATTCCAGAAAGTGCAGCCAAGTTTTCAAAAGAGATTATAACCTATTAACTGGCAGATTTATTGTGTGACAAACATTTTTTAAACTATGCTGAAAATTGGAGGGAGTTCAGGGTAGAGGTGAATTATTTGTTGCTAAGAAAACAAGCATTATAATGGAAAATTTAAGGGGCTCAGTCATTGTAGCTTATCTGGAAAAGGTTATGACTTGGAAATATCACAAATAGAGGCACTTAACTAAATCTTTATTCTAGTACACAGAAGTATGACAAGATCCAATGGGTGGACGTTAGAAAAATTCAAACTAGAAAGCAAATTAATGTTTTTGACAATTCACTGCTGAGATGGCTGAGTTAAGAGGTGCAGTACATTACAGTAAAATGTATAAAGTAGCCTTTATATCCGTAATCCATACCTTTCTCAGTAACTGAGATGCAAATCAAAGGGCAGGAATTATTATGAAAATTTTTAAGGCTTGTGCTATTGTATCTTGGGCTGCATCAAAAGAAGCACGACCAGCAGGTCGAGGGAGGTGATTCTCTCCCTCTACTCCACTGTGGTGAGACCCCACTTGCAGTACTGTGTTCAGCTCTGGAGCCCCCAACATAAGAAGGACATAGATTTGTTGGAGTGAGTCCAGAAGAGGCCATGAAGATGATCAGAGAGAGGGCTGGAGCACCTTTCCTATGAGGACAGGCTGAGAGAGCTGGGGCTGTTCATTCTGGAGAAGAGGACAGCCTCATCCCTGATTGGGACACCGTGCTCGGTATATAAGTGAGGAGGGTGCTGAAGGGAGCCTCCTGCTACTTGGGAGGAAACTGGGCTTCAGGACTTGCTGTGAGTTACTGTACTATATTTGTTTTCCATCTGTTTTGTTTTCTTCTGTTATCTCTCTTAAATTTATTATTTTGCTTCATCTCAACCCACGAGTTTTGCTGCCTTTTCTTTACCAATTCTCTGCACTGTCCCACTGGAGGATGGCAGGGGAGTGAGTGAGAGGCTGTGTAGCTTGGTCCTGAGTGGGGCTTAACTACATCACCCGCCGTGGTCTTTCCAAAGCTGTTGCTGTTTCTATTAAAAGCATAACTGTTTACCTGTGCCAAAAATGTCCTCAGTTTGGTAAAAGATGCCAGTCTAGTCTTGTCTCAGATTATTGTATCTAAAATGTCTTGGGAGCCAAGGATGGATGATGCTTTAAGTTTAACCTAGGTAATTTAAAAACAAACAATGTAAAATTGAGTATAACAGTAGGAAGGAAATGAGATCTTCGGATAGGAATTAAGTTACAGTAACAACTAAGTAAGTAACAGTAAAAAGGCATGACTTAAAAAGCTGATAGAAAAAAATTGAGTGCGTGCCATGGAGGACTTGCAAACACCACTGATTTTGTACCTGAACATTTGTTATGGTACCATATATGCGTCCTATATGAATTTTGATATGTGGGTATTTTATTTCAGTGGCATCTAGTGTCTCAGATTAGAATGCTATTCTTTCAGTAGACTAGAAAAAATTTCCTTTTTCTTCCCTAAATGAAATCTACTGATACTTCAGGTCATATGTTTATTCTAATATGGGACAAAACAAGAATTTGTGGAATGTCAATGGGCTCAGAGTCTAAAGAAAATGGTACTTGCTGATGCAACAATAACTTGATATGACAATTAAAGTATTCTATTAGGCAGCAATGTCCTCTCTAGGTGCTAACAAAACTTTTTTTTTTTTTTTTTTTTTTTT